>VZRR01014012.1:644888-869583 GCA_013398015.1 Oreocharis arfaki | reverse complement strand
GGGGGGGGGGGGGGGGGGGGGAATAGCAATTTAGCCAAATGTTCAGAGAGAATAATTTTGTGTCTTTACCTGCCTTTTTGAAGTTTCTGTGAGCATAAGGCAGAGCCAGACTTAAAGTTCAATGTGGCTCTAATTAGTGACCGAGGAAAGAAGGTGTATTTGTGTGTCAGCTGGAAAAATGTGCCTTCAAGGACTTGGCTTTGTTGATCTTGGATCTGATTTCAAATTGGCTGACTTGCAAAACAGCCCTTTAAACTCAGATACTGCTTCAGAATGACTGTCGAAACAGTAGAAAAAATGAAAAAGTCCTATATATCTAACCCAGCAGTGTATGCAAAAAGCAGCTCTAGGAGCAGCATGGCTGACTGTTATAAGTGATGTGCCATAGGCATCCAGCTGTGTAGATGTAGAGCTTCTTCCTCTGGAAGCACATGTGCTTCCCTTTGTGTTTGCTGAGGCATTATCCAAACTCAAATATACAATATTTTCTTGGGAATGGAACTGCATTTTTAAATGCTCTAGTGGCCTCATCAAACAGTGTGGAAGAAATACGGTTGACTGCTGTATACATTTGGAAACAGAGGAACAATCACACCTTTTTCAAACAGGGTTACATGGAATAGAGATGGGAGAGGTAATGCTTGTCCACGGGAAGTGGTGAGATTTTTATGTAGCCTCCCAAGCTGTCCTATACAACTTCATCCTACTGTTCCAACAGTGAATCCAATTTTTTCAGATGAATATGCACATTTATGGGATGATTTGGGCTTGAAGAGTTTTAATCCATTGCTGCTTTGGGGTCAGGTTTTGCGAAAACGTATTTGCCTTCTTAGGAGTTCTATGCTTGTGAAGAGTTTGTAGGATTCAAAGAGCAGAGTAGCTCACAGACTGGTGCTGGAAAGAGCTGCACAAAAGCTGGAGTTTGTTTAGTCTAAACTGTTTGCCTCTCAGTTCAGTTTTTATACCCAAACTTTGTGTATGTACTTTTCAACAAAATGGGAAAGAAGTAAATACTTTAGTGGCAGCTGATACTTTTTTTCTCCCTTGAAGCAAAATAGAGTTTTGTATTGTTTTACTACTGTAACTCCCCTTCTCTGAAAAGATTCTTAGAAATATTATTTCAATCTAGTTGAACACTTGTTTTGAAAATATCTTGGCATTTTTCAAGGGAACTTAATCTGAAAATGTAGAAAATTTGGTATTTAAACATCTTCAAGAATCTGCACCAACACTTTTTTTAAACATGTGTGCTGAATTTGTCATGGGGCTGTGAATGTTTTTGTTCCCTTGGAACTCCGTTTCTTGGAGTTTGGAAATGGATGGAGAGCAAATGCTCTGTTGTGACTTTCTATTTGGTGGGAGGGAAATGGGGCTCTCCGTGTGCCCAGTGTTTGTGAGGGGACGTTGCACTGACTTGTGTATTCTGTTATTTCATGTTACAAGACAAGCTCAGGCCTCGGAAAAACCTGACCTTGTGGATGAGGTCTGTGGGGTTTCCTGAAGCTGCACGTGGTGTTTGGAAGCCCCAGAGCTGGAGAAGCAGCCTGACTGATGCTGCAAACAGAGCTGTTATTCAGAGCACTTCTGCATCTGTAAGTTTCAAGCTGCAAATTGCTATTGCCAAGCTGTGTCTTCAAGTGTGTACATACATGTCAACAAACTAGAGCGGGAGAACAAGTGGCCTGGCACCCCTGGCTTGGCTTACTCCCAAAAATTGATCCACCTTCACAGTCTAAATTTCTCTGGACTGCAGGGAAGCAGGACATGAGTTTACTATTCGGGATAATAAACAGAATACTGAATTAAAGTGAGGATAATGCATCAGACAGGGACTTTTTTTGTGCTGCTCTGCTTGTGTCTTCAGGCTTTTTGCCTAGCTGGCCAACACCCAGGGAGCATGAACTGCTGTGGTTTGCTCCAGGAGAGCAGAAACTGAGGGAAACTGGTTGGGAATTAAGTCCCGCTTCCCATTCCTGATGATGAGAGGCACTTAGCGGGTGCAGCAGGGGATTTGATGTTTTGTCTAAGGAAAGCAGCTTGCCAGTACTCCAGAGGGAATGGCAGCTGCACAGGGAAGAGGAGCAAAGCATTGGGTGCAGCAGTGCATAAGGCCAAGCCTACAGCTGTAACAGAAATTGTTATTTTAGAAATTCTGAGCCCATTCAAATAACAGCCTGGCTGAACAACTTCAACATGTAGCACTGCCATGATGAAGGCACTGTGAGAGACCTGCCTGAAGCACCAGGGCAGCTGGAGGTCAGCAACTAAGGAAGCAAAATGGAGCAGCCTGAGGAGATGTTTCCAGGCTCAATCAGAGACCCCGTGGGAAGGGCAGGACTGTGGCAGCACCGGGTGCCCACCTGGATGCAGAGAGAAACTGTGTGGGCAATAGGCAGAGGAGCTGCTCTGGGGGTTTGTGCAGACAGTGCAGCAGAGTTAATGCTGCACATGAGGCTGTTGAAGGCACTCTGGATGTGTGTAGTGGGAAATGTGTCCACAAGGAAAAGACCATGAAAATGAAAGCAGGGGAGGAGAGTTAGGAAGGCCGGTACTATGATGTACTCTAAAGTGAAAGGGGAGGAATGGAGCATGGAGAGGGAAATGGGAAAACTGGAATATTGCAACATAGTGGGCAAGAGCGATCTGGAGGCCGAAAATGTCTTGGGACCAAAAAGTACACCACTTCTGCTTCTACTGCAGGTGATCTTGTTCCGCTGTGCCGTAAGTTTCTCCCCATCATAAAATGGGGGCACTAACGATCTTCAAACTAATGTGATGGGCACAATGGTAAGTGCACATCATTTGTGTGTGGGAAGGCCCAGAGACCCCAGTCAGGTTTTGAATATTGTTATACCAAGTTTTTTAACACCAGGAATGCCCAGAAAGCTTTAAAAATAATTCATGTGCAATTTAAGTGTATTTATGTACACTGTAAGGAAACTGTTAGAAGAATCCCAGCAATATGTTATGGCTTAAAAAAAGAGGAGATGGGTGGGAAGTGAAGAATAACCATGAAATGGAAAAAATCAAATAAATGAAGCTCACAGAGTATTAGTTTTTAGTTATAGACAGAAAATAAATGCATATAGGCAGAACTGAGAACAGTCTTTCCTCACCTTTTAGTGCAGATGAAGATTTAAACCAAATAAGACCTGGGATACTAAGGAGAAAGGGGCACAGAATTAGAATGGATTATGCTGCTCCTGCTGTGAGAATAAAGGTGATCATACGTTCTTAGTCTGTAACTTCTGTGGCTAAATAAGGTGCATATTGGTAATTTTATGATTTGGAGTCATAAAAGGATTATTTGGTGTCCTATATGCATTTGTCTGGCCCGAAAGTGGTGTCTGTTCATGTGGTGTGGTGTGGTTTTTCTTTTCTTTTTACAAATGGGTAGTGTGGGCAGAGTGCATTCAGTCCCGATCTGGTTAGAGGAAGGGTTGTTAAATGGGAAGTGGTTTATTGATTACTATTTTTGCAAGCTGTGATAGCCTACCTTTATCATTTTAAGAGATTCTTGTTTTGCCCTTTTCACTTAGTGCAAGGTCATGGAACAATTGATTTGGCATTTGGTACAATTTGCAGTTAAAGGGATGAAAACTATGGGTGAGGAACTAAAATGATTGCAGTGTTTGTTTTACTTCTTCCTTCCGCTCTTCTCCCCTCTCCCAAATGATTACTTGCTGCATTTTTAAGGAAGATTAATGATCAGATTGTCAATCTGTCTACAGATTTCAACTTGATCAAATGCTCTGCTGGACCCAATAGTTTTCTCCAGCAGGTGTTGAAGACAGAATAGGATTCTTCTGCTCTTATCCACACCCTCCCTCCCTTTCCCATCACTAAGAGAGCAGCAAATCCATATTACATTCTGTTATCAAAAAGTGTGATTCAGCATTTGGGGTGTATGCATGTTTATTCTCTATTATTATTTATTTTTAAACCTTTATAAGGCTCTTGTCTAATGTTACTGCTTTTAAATTGCAAAAAAGTGTGATTTGACTGTTGTCTAAAGAGACAATTTTGAATTTATTTTAAAAAACTCGAGCACACCACAAACTATCACCCAGCAAACCATCTATGCAGCGTTCTCACAGGCAAAGATGCTCTATTGTGATGTTAGATATTGATTTGACACAATCTCCCTCATAATGCAGCATCTTTCTCCACAGGGGATAGGGGTCCCGCTGTAACTTGAGGGTTGCCAAAACTGGTGGGGATTTTTACGTAATGTGGATGGGCAGTGGTTTGGCTTTTGGGTTGGAAGCACAGCAACGTCAGCTTGGTGCCAGCAGCTGTGACACTCCTGCCATGACAAAATTCCCTAGCAACACGGCTGGCAGACGGGTGTGCTGTGGGGCTGGCCTCCCCTCCAGCACTGCCCTCCGCACGCTGCCGAGGCTGGGCAGAGATGGCTCCGTTCCAGCCTGTGCTGGGTGCCTGAACAACTGCGTGGCAGCTGTCCTTCAATGGCAGGCACGCTGCAGAACTGCTGCTCTGCGTGCCTGGCTTCAGAGCACTCTAGGATGAAATGCATTGTGACAGATATTAGCTAGTGTCTATGATGGGTTATGGCCAGAATATATCATATTGGCTATAGGATCCTATAGGAAACACAGTTCTTGGTACCGAGGACAGGAATGAAATATAGACTGCAGAGATGTCTTTCCTTTTTCTTTATGAAGAGGAGTTTGTGATTAGAATAATCTGTCATAGAGCAGGTGCAAAAAGCCAAACCAACCTCTGTGGTCTAGTATCTGAGACCATTTTAACTTTAAAGAACACTGTAAGGAACAAATTGCCCTTAACCCTATTTTCGTAATGAAAACAGATAAATCTAATTAAAACAGAGAGAAATCTAATAAGCCTTTTGTCATTAGTGATGATCAGACACTTAAGGCTGTCAGTAGCCCAACTCTTTCTGTGCAGCCTTACTAGGTAAGAGATTGCTCCTTGTGCTTTAAGGAACATTTTCTGTTAACAAGCCCTATTTAGAATGTGCCAAGAGTTAATTATATCCAGTGCTTAATGAGTTCTTAGCTTTGGAGAATTTCTCTGTCTGAGGCTGAGAACTGTTGACATATTTCATAGGCAAACTATTTGCTGTTATCTCTGCCTTGCTGAAAGACTGCAATTGCTTTACCTTTGTAGGTGCTGGTAGTAGAGCAGAGAGGTGGTAATAGGAATGGGAATTCCCTGAGAAAACTGTGCTATAAAAAACGTGCTGTGTAAATTCCATGAGAAGTTTCTTAATTTTTGTAGGCTTGCTCTTTCAAGCCACCCAGCTTCAGGAAAAGTAGTTATGTATAATGAGCTGCCTGTGCCGTGGAGCCATTTGCAGAGGAAATGTGGGGATGAGGTGGCAATTCCCCTAGAGCTGGGAAAAAATTAAGATGCGTGATTATTCCTTTACTTCATAATGGAACTAGGCTTTGTGTTTATAATAAAAGATAAGCTTATTAGTATTGCAGTTACTTCATTTTGCAAACTGCACTTGAAGATGTGAGGAAGGCTTAATCTGTTTGTCATGCCTACCTAATTTTATCTCTAACAAGAATCTGTTTTTGAGAGCTATTGACTTTCACGCCTTAGAGCTGGGGATGCCCAGCATTGGACAGGAGGAAACCTTTTGGCTGTTTTTTGCTGTAGTAAGTCAGGAGTGAAAATCCATAGATATGCTGACATTGTTGTGGTGAAAGAGAGAATGGATCCTTAAGTTTTTATTTGTTTGTTTGTTTGTTTTTTTGTTTGTTTGTTTTTTTTTTCATAGGGATGCTGGCTACTGCAGTGGAAGTCTGCATGTGTGAATGATAATGATGAATCAGGAAATGAATGGAGGAGAACTTGTCAGGAAATGGCAGTTAATATCAACTGAAAATAAAATGAGCTGCATACAGCACTTAAAACAGACAGGAATGAAAAGGACGGGAGCAATATAGTTTATATGGCTTCTTTCATCATATTTAATTTTTTTCATGGGCCTGAAAGCCTGAAAATAAGATGGAGGCAGCAGAGCACTTCCCCCTTTTCCAGTGTAACTAGGGAACCTGGCATTAGTCATCACTGCAGGTGATTGGGGAGCGGGAGGGATTTATGGCTGAGAAGTGGAGGGTTTAGAAGTCAGTCATAATTCATCTAATCACAGCCAGTGAACTGACTTTAATTAGAGAGCATTTGGTGTGTTGTTGGCAGGCATTCCATCTATCATAAACAAAGACACCAAACTAACAAAAATACTTGCCAGCCCCTTACCTCCTACACAAAAACATTAAAAAGGCAAGTGGCAAAGACATATCTGATAAAGAATTATTACTGGCAGGGATGGGAGAGCATCTATTGATCTGCTTCATGTAGGCATGTCTATAACTCAGATGGCTGTGTTCAGATGAAATAGCAGGTAGAGAGACGAGGTTTGATACTGGGAAAGAAGGAATCTGCCTGTAATAATTATACACATGAGCAAAGCAGCTTTTAAAGCAAATCAAAGTGAAGTTTGGTCCAAATTCAGCTCTACTACGCTCTACCGAGGGCAGTAGTGTTACACCAAGGATGGATTTGTCTTTTAGACCTTCACAAAGGGGATGTTATTGAGGCCAGTGAAAAGAATTGACAATGTAGTGGGTCTCAGGAGGAGGCATTCAGAGCAGTAAAAGCCCTGGACCTTTTTTGCCAGGCAGGTACTGCAGACAGTGCAAAGGGCTCTGTGTTCCCCTCAGTGCCACAGGGAGGGACCTTTCTTTTTGTGAAAGGGAAAGGTAGTGATGAGAGAGAGAGATGGCAGCCTACCTGCCTATAGGAGTAGTCATTAACATGGGAGGAATTAATCAGCCCTTTGTGTGGGGAGGTGGAAACAGCCAGCGGCCTTGCTGAACAAATGAATATGTTCAGTCAGGTTATGCACATCTCTGCTGGGGCAGGAAAAGGAAGCAGTTGCAAAGCAAATGTAAAGCTCACATGGTAGTGCTATTCTCTGTTTTATTTATGGTTCATAGTGCTTTCAACTCTGGGTTCTTTGTCGACAGCAAAAGCGAAGCACTGCTAGACTTCCCCAGACAAACAACCTTCCAAAAAATGACTGTAAATTGATTCTGTTGATTCAGTGAGTGGTAATGTTTTTCCTGACTCAGTCCTATAGCACTAGGAGGCCAGGGGACACTGCTATCTGTCATTTAGCTCAACACTAATAATGAGATCTTGGTAACTTCTGACAGAGAAGGCGCCTGTCCATCTTTCTGAGAAAATGTAAGAGATGTATTGATGTCTAGAGTCAGCTGCTTCAGCAAGAAAAATTAGGTTGTTCTAAATTAATTTTATGTCCATCGCTTTATCCAAGCCTGTAAAGGTGTGAGGGCTGAAAGTACCACTTCTCTGCTTAAATTTTTGCTTTAAAGAGTGGAAGTGAAGAGAGAGGCTTTCCTTGGCTCATGCTCCAGTCTCTTTCCCAGCTGAAGCGAACTTGTCTTGGGCCATTTAAAAAAGCAGAAAAAATTCTCTTATTTTCTGTGAAAACATTAAAATCTTCAAGTTTCTGAAGGGTGTAAATGCCAAGAAGGAGGTTTTATTTCCATAATGATGAGCAGCATGCTGGGAGCAACAGATTGAAATTAAGGGAAGAAAAATTTAGGCTTTATGTCATGAAATATTGTCTTTCAATGGAGCCCATGTGCCATTGGCACATTCTGAAGAAGAGACAGAGCATGACAGCAACTGGCTCTTCTAAAAGTGGAAAAGCTGAACCACTGATCCCCTGGTCCTGGCAGTAGCTGGTGATGGCACGATGGTCTGAGACCAGCATGTTCAGTGAGACCGAGGTTATCATTTTGTTTGTGCCTCATGCTGAATGCTGGTGTGTGTGGCAGAGATTTGGGTCACTGCCATGCTCCCCAGCAGGAGCCATGCAGTGCTTTCCACGCTATGGGCATGTGTAGGCATCTATAGCTTCAGATCTAAGAAACAGCCTGAAAAGCTAGTTGTGAGATATACTTATTTAATATATACTATATTGAATATAAATTATATTAAATATATTCCATATTCCTTTCTGGCACTGGAAAACTGCAGTACCTGGAGGAGATCAGGAGACTTGCACTGGTGCCTACATGCATGGGCTTGTGGTAGAAACAAGGTTACAGACATGAAGGAAATGGTCAAAACCAGAGTTGTGATAGGAGACTCAAACTGTAATTCCCGACCTTTTCAAACTTGAGGTAGAGATCCTTTAGGCCTTGGTTTCTGGGTAGGGTCTGTCCACTCCCAGAACTGGTAGCACGAAGCTTGTTCCTCTCAAGGTGTGGCTGTTGTCTTGTGTGTAGAGTTTTTGCGAGAGAAATAAGAAGCAGCCTCTGATGCAATCTGCTCCCACCAGATGGGTCAGATTTTTTTTGCTGTGTTCAGCCTCAGCTCTCTGCTGCTCTGAATGTAAACCCACCATAGTTCTATCCATCTGAACACACATTCACCAGCCCATCTGCAGCTTGTCATACAACAGGGGCAAAGCAACAGATTTTTGTTGGAGTAAACGAGACTCCTCAGTTATCTAACAGTTGCTGATTTGCACATAATTGCTTCCAGCAAACACAATTTGTTGCTTTGTTGAGTAAGACTAGGTGATTTCAAGTTGTCAGTTTCCTCATTAATACTTTGACTGGGATGGGGATAGGAGGAAATCAAAGAAGCCCCACAAAACCAAAACCACCACTCCCCCTTCTGAAGGCCAGGAAACAGAGCAGGAATGCACTATGTGGCATGTCCTCTGTAATAGTGGTTCAGCCAGCAAGAAAACATCAGTGAATAAACCCACTTTTAGAAATGTTCTCCTTTAACTGCTTTTACTAACATCTCAGCTGTGTAACAGCAGTGCCTGAGTCCCCTGTCCTCCTACTCCTTGGAGGACTGACCTTGAGTTTATCTTCTGGTTCAGCAGAAAAGATGATTCCAAAGGCTCTCTCACAGCTTTGCCTCCCTGTACTGCAGCATGTCTGAGTTCAGCTGAGGGCAGGCACAGCCTTCCCCGTGGCTGGGTTGCTTGGCAGCACTGGCAAAGGAGGCCAGACACATGCACAGTGACATGTGGCTGGGATGCCTGTCCTGGTAAACTTTCTAAGCTACATTCCCTAAAATACAGTGAAGAGGAGGCTCCATTTATGCCTCTGATCCCCAGATGCAAAGCGAGTTGGTGCTTTAGGGTGAAAGGCAGACAGGATGTTTTTGATGTTGTCCCCTTTAAGTTCAAAGACCAGAGAAATTATTTGATATTTGCCTTCTGAGTTTTTCAATTTCTGAAGTCGAACAAGTCCCCTTCCTTCAAAAAAACCCCCATAAAACATACAAATGCAACCCAGGTTCCTAGTCAGAAGGATATATTCTTTCAGAAAAACCAATTGGCAATGCATTAGAAGAATTGGCTGCACCATTCAAATGTATGCACTGTTCCACTGTTCAGATTGCTGTAAAAGCAACTTTAGGCATTTGAATTCAAGCCACCAATGCAAGACGGGAAAAAACAGCACCACAGAAAGGGAAACATTTACAGGGCAGTGGCCACTATGCATGGCAGGCCCCTTTCTTAACACAAGAATACTGCCTGCTGCAGCTAACTTCTCAGGGTTATGTTTTTTACGCATAATGATAAACCTGAAGCTGGGCTAATGCACATATTAAGATTTCAGCAGGCAGATCTGAAGTTAAGATCGCACTGGGTTCCCATAACCTTTTCTTCCCTTAAGGTGAGCCATACCCACTTTATTTACATCTGAGAAACAGGATGATTAGAACTCAGGAATGACAGGGCTGTTTTGAATGTTGCCAGCAGCATCTGTGTCGTCAGCACTGGAAGTACAGGTGGGAGGCGCGTGAGAGCTGCCTGGGTGTGCTGAGTGGCCCAGCTGTGGTGGCAGACAGAGGGTTTCCCACTGCTGGGCAGGCAGGGCTGCAGCCCGTGAGTGCTGCTGCTCCTTGTCTGGCACGCAGCACCCAGCGCTGTGCCGGCGCCTCCTCTGCCCTGAGCATCAGCATTGTCAGTGGTACCGCCTCTGGCCTCCCTCAAACTGAACGAATGACGTTTCAGTTTTTGAAATGTCCTAATTGCACTAAATCATTTTAAAGGATGGAAAAAAAAGCAAGGCAAAAAAATGGGAAACGGATGCTTCTCAATTACTTTTGTGCATTCAGCTTTCTTTTGAGCAACAACAAATTAGATTTTGTGGAGAAAAAGAAGGGCACTTTCCTGGTATTTGGTTTGAAAAAGTTTTTTTTTTATTTTTTTAATGTCGTCCAAGAGAGACTTTGAAGAAAATTTAAAGTGGTTTTTTTTTTCTAAACGTAGAAGTCCTGATTCTATACTCGCAGAAGTGATTTTACTGGGGAAAGGATTCATATACTTTGTCTCTTCAAAAAAGTTCTTTCCTTTTTTTATAAACTGTCTTATTAGATACATTCTTTTTTCCCCAGAACTTTTCTTAAACAAATCACCAAACCAAAATACCCATTAAACTCAAACTTTGTGAACCTTAGAGTGTGCCAAGTTCTTCCAAATATATGATTCCTATTATATAGATTTCCTTTTGACAGAAAGATATGTGACACTTGAAAATATCTCTGTTTTCCCTGTAAGAGGATAAAATGAATGTTTGCCAAATGGCCAGCTTATATGAATGACTTATCGTTTTATTTTTTCGTAGAAATCTGTCAGCTATGTGCAGCTGGGTGTTTAATTCATACTGAATAATTTATGCAAGAAATTTCTCTTTTATGTATTCATAAACTGGAGTTAAGCCTGAAATTAAGATTATGTTAAAAAAAGAATTTGACAGATGCTTTTGCTCACGACCATATTAATAGACAGTTGTCCTTCCTTTAACTAGTGTGAGTTTCCTGGCTTTGTCGTCATGTTCCCATTTAAACCTCTGGGGGTTTTGAGGGCTTGTCATGGAAAAAGATTATTGCTGTGGGATGGAGCTTATTTGGGTGAAACCGACAGGGAGCCAGGAAAGAGAGGAAGTGAGCTGGTTTGAGAGTGCTGGAGTTCATGTGATAAATGACATTCTTTACTATCCTGTCACTGGCTGGAGCAAAGAGATACTTCTCCTTTCTTATCTGGGAGGCCCTGTGCATGTCCTGCATCCCCAAAGGGGCTGTGGGCCATAGCATTGGGCTCTGGCCTAAAAAGACTGTTAGCTAAGGTTCAAAGAGACCTATTGGTGTTTTTATGATGGTTAATCCTGGAGGGGAACAGAAATTTCTTCTATCTGAAATATTTCCTCCCCTTCTGTCCTAGAATAAAAGCCTGAAATTTCTTATAAGGTCATTAACCAGTATTGTTTCATAACTGAATTATTTTAAGATTTTCTTGTGAATTTGGGTATAGTATATGGGCAAATAACATCACTCTGTATTAATTTTTAATGCATAAAATTAATAAATGGGCAAAATTTTAACCAAAAAAACCCCACAATTAAATGATTGTTAGATTTCTGTTCCATGGAGCCTTTAATGAAACCAGTACAGTATTATACAGTCTTTGATTTTGATGCAGAGGTCCTTTTTTGTTGCAAAACATCTGAGTGGTATTTTTGGCCAGTTCTACAGTAAGTGCCCTGCAAAAACAAGAGATAATTTAACTGTGCCTGAGTCACTCTGAATTCCATAACCTACGGACAGCATTGTAGTGGAACAGCAAAGGTATGATTGTCCAAGAGGAAATAAAGTAAGGTGTAGAAAATGAAGCATTAGTGAATGCAAGACCAGGGTTCTCTTGTCTTTGTCCTGTCAACTCTTGCTCTGACTTTGCCACTTTTCTGCCTTCTTGACACAAGAAAGAATATTCTATCTATAGAAGGGAACCAAAAAGCACATGACAGAGTCTGAGGGCAGACTCAGGGTTTATGGCTACCGTCAAAGGGGTGCTGCTTGCAGACCTTCCCCTTGGTACATACACTGCATTTTTTCCAGGTTTCGAGGCAGATCTGACCCTTCTAAAGGTGACAGGCAGGAGAGCAGGCCTGTGAAGGAGGACAGTTTGCCATCTTCAGGGAAGCATCAGCGTAACACTGTGACAGCAAATACTGAGGATAAGTGCTGGGAATGAGGGATTTGTTTCTTCAGCCTTCAGGGGTGGTGGCTTCTTGTCAAGCCAGTTCACCTGGGAGTAAAGTGTGGAAATACGAGTCCTTGCAGGAGGAGAGTGGGAAGGTGTATTTCTTGTCTGCCTGGAATGGCTGTTGTACATGCAGGTGTGGGCAGGCTCCTGCTTCATTGGGAGCTTGTGGAGCAGGTAATCCTTTGGAGGGTCCTTCACAGAAGCCTGCTTAGGGAAGCTCCAATGCCTTACCCCCAGCAGTTAGGCAACCGATACGTATAATGTCTGGAAAACTGGGGCAGAATTTGCTGAGGCATGATTTGTCAAGTAGGTGGAAATGGGTTGAAAAGTCAGGAATAAGGGCTGGAAGCTGTACTTTAAGGAAAGTAGATATTAATGCATTTTCTTCATTGGACTGTGGTTTAAAGCTGTTTAAATAATGTTGTAGCTGTAACTTAGCTTGCTAATTATTGAGAGATTTTATTTTCTATGTAAGAAAAGAATTTCTTTGTAAGAACTGTGTGATGGCAGGTGATGTATTAGTGCAGTTGACCAGTTTAATTAGAAAATCTTGTAAGTCATCTTAGTTTCGAAGAGTTTGGGTCTCTGCTTAATAGTGTGAAGATGTATGATGATGAATTCATGTAACCCAGAGAACTTTCCCTGTGGCAAAAAGTGAAAGCATTAGCGCTTCAGTCCTCAATTTATGCCTGAAGGAGAAAACTCAGATGTTATGAATGATTTTTCCCTGTATGCAGTATATTCTGAGATAAACTGCAGAGCTCATCTGTGTTTGTAGCTGCTTGTGAAGTGAATTCTCTTCATGTTTTCAGAATTTGGAAGAACAGATGGTGAAAGCTCTTCTAAATAAACTGAGTCCCGACCAGGGCTCTCTACATCCCTCAATCCTGGATGTTAAAACCACAAAGTATCCAGGAGTTTAAGGCGTTGGTTAAAGCTAAGGACCACATCTCTAGCCTTGCACTATTGTGCCCTGAAGTGATACCTTTTTGTATAGAAGTTTCAGAAAAAATCTCCATCAAGTGAGATTGTTATGAGCAGGAGGACAAATCATACAGAAGGCATATGCTGGAGCAGCCAAGGGAAAATAAGCTGCAACACACTGGGCTTTCACACAAATCATGGCTCTGCTGAGAATTCATGCAGACTGTTCCACACCACCTTAGCTGTAAGGCTGAACAAAAGATGAGGTCATCACTCCTCACGATTTAGCCTGGTCCACCCCAGGTAGCCTTCAAAAAAGAAAAAAAGGAAATAAAAAAACCCCCCAAACCAAATCCAGCACCACTGGCCTGAAAGGGGTCAGTCCTGTTTCGGCTGTAATTTATTCCTTACACAGAAGCTCAGTCACCCTGTGATAAAATCAGTTTCATTCTTGGAGTAGGGAGCTTATTGTGCCAATCAAAATAAGGTGTGTTTTATGCTGTATTTTTGTCTTGGAGGCTCTGCTGGGAGCAGTGTGTGTTTTGGCACTTCTATGGGCTAATTTCAATGTGACTTTAGGGCTGGAATAGGTTTCTGTGTGAGTTCTTCAGTATTCATCACTTGCAAAAATTAGATTATTTAATAAGAAGCCCATGAATTTTAGGAGCTTAAGTTTAGACTCTTTCAAAAAATTGTATCTCAGTTTAACATTAAGCAAATCTTTGGACAGCCTTGGACTTGTAAAAAATTAATTTAGTAGCGAAGATGAATGGGGGGTTATTATATACTGCTCCAACCTTTCCTTGGTCAGGTTTCTGTAGGAAATGAAGGGGGAGGTGACAAAGGGGAGGCTGTATTCTGTAAACAGCATCTGTATCTTCCCTGCCCCAGTCCTCAAAGCTAGAGAAGTGTGATTTCATGGACTGTTTGCTGGCTCAGGTAACTCAGTTAGCACACTGGTTAGTCAGGCAGATTCAGGGGTACCAAAATAACTTTCTAAGTAATCAGAAGTCACTGACAGGTCTAGAAATAATCTGGAGAGTCCTAAAGGCAGATTTTTTTTCTGTAGTGGTTTTCCTTACTTCCATTTTATACTGTGTTGAGTATTTTTTTATAACAAAAGCACCTAATGAAAGTCAAGTGGTTCAGATAATACTCATGGTGCAACCATTTCTAAATCTTTTGAGGAGCCACATTAAGTAAATTATGACCTCTGGTTATTTTTAAGGGTATCAATGTATCTTTATTTTTCTTTAATAAACCTTGTTAACCAGGCTCTAAATAGTTTCAACTGTCTGTGGAATAAACCAGATTTCCTCAGAGCTGATTAAGTTGGGAGATAAACCAAGCTTAAAAGTTTATTATTACTTCATGCAAACACATTCAAACTTTGTTTTTAACTGTATATTTATAGTACACACTAAGTGTGTCAATACTCGTTCACGGTGGGTATTGCATTAGCAGAAAGGAATATTATAAATTACTTTTGTATTTGTATGTACAAATTGTACATACAGTTTGGAGATTTCTGTAAAATAGCCATAAGAGTTCTATTCCGTGTGAAGTTCAGCTGGAATACCTGCCTTTGGTTACAAACATGTGCCAATAGTGCTCCTTAGGCGTATGTGGGTTTTTTAAAGTGAAAGTTAATTTTTGGCAAATGTGGTTTACAGTTACCCTCCCAGAGCAGCTGAACTACACTGGGAATCGGGGAATCTGCATACATGTACCTGTCTTTTTACTGAAATTCTCTTCCAGTGCTGGAAAATTTCAGTTTAGGGATAGACCATTGCAGTTTTCCAGTGAACCAGGTCAGTGTGAAGCCCTGTCAGATGACGGCATATGGGGGAGCTCATGCAGGGGGGGAGGATGCTTGTTCTGAGCCGAATATAGGGAGTTTGAGGCTTCCTAACAGATCTATTACTGGTGTTGAGGCCTGAAAATATCAGGGGCTTGGTGGTTGTAGGCAGATTCTTGCAGTAAACAAAACAGTTAAGAAACAAAACAGTATTTTCTTTCTTTCTTTTTTTTTTTTGCATGGGCCTGATGGTTCATTCAGCACACACTGGAGTACTTGTCTCAAGTGTCCACTTCACATTAGTTTTCATCAAAAAAGGTGCTCCAGTCACTTCTCTAATCAGCAGCACTGGCAGCAGCACTCTCTGAGTACCAGGAGGAAAACGTGCCTGGACCACGAAAGAGCAAGAGAGCAGCACCACATTTCCTGCTCTGCCAGCTGGAAGCCTCTGCTTGGTTTGCTGCAGTTAAATGTGAGGTCTCCCGTGGGTGAGGGAGCTTTCCCTCCAGGAGCTGCCCCAGGCTGTGGAGCTATGTGCAAAGGGTGACAAGAGAGGGTTTGGATTCAGGGTGTGTGCTGGTGCTCGCCTGCATGCTGGCCCCTCCCTGGAGCAATCCTGTGTGCCCAAGCTGTTGAATGTCCATCCTCGGTGTGAGAGAAAACCATGCAGACAGAGTGGTCATATGATGTTGCTGCCTGGCACCGAAAACCTCATGTGAGCCTCACTGAGAATGGTTCTGCAGCTTTTCTTAAGGGTTTTTCCTCCTCTTGGTTCCTATAGTTAAAAAGACGTGAGCTCTTGCTCTTAGCATCTGTAGTGATAGAGAAGTGCCTAAAGGATATTGCGATGTGCTTGACCCCCTGAGTCTAAGCATGATCACCACTTAGGGTAGAAGTTATGTAGTTCATGTAATCTTGTATCATGTTAGTTTCCTTTTGAAGAACTATTTAAAACTGTGCTGGGTGTGGATATCATGCAGAGGGAGAATAGGACTTCATAATTTTGTTAGCCCAAGGAATGGGAAAAGTAAAGTTTTCATCTTAAAGGCTTTCCAGAGAAGGTGTAAGGTGTAAGGTGGGTGATGAAAATGAGTAGCTGGTGAAGGAGGGAGAGATGAAATAAGAGGACTGAAGAACTTAGATCTTCAGTCATTTTTCTACCCTTCTGCAAATATCAGGCTTGTGTTGCTTTTATTGCTTTCTAACAGTGCTGTTGGAGGATTAGCCTTTCAGCTTTGGTCCTTTTTCTTAATTTTCTTTATATTTGGTCAATCTTCAGCTGGTAGCTATTCCTGCCTTTAAGTCTGTGGAATGGCTAAGGTTTTGCAATATAGTAGCATCAGGATTATCTGTGGCTCAGTAAAGTTTTTAGGAGTGTTCTTCAAGATAACCCTTTAGTTTCTCACACTGCTTAATTTGGTTTTTAGCCTGCAGTTGCTAAGAATATCTTTCTGATCTTTTTCAATCTGAATCTCTTTGGCACTGATTCTTTCCACCCTTGCTCCTCCTTCCCTTCCTTCATCATTCATTTATTCATGTTGTTCTCTCTTTTATATTTTCATTTCCAGTCAGGCATGCATACAAAAGTTACTTTTCCTGTGGAATAAGAAATCTCATTATTCTTATGGGGTATTATCCTGTTTCAATTCACTTATATATAACTTGTCCTAGACTTGCATAATGTCTAATATCATGGCACAAGATAATTTCTTTCAGTGTTTAGATTGTTTGGTGTAAGGCTCCATCTAGTCTCGAGTCCTTATGCAATAAAGTACCAGTAAAGTTCTGTATTTTCTCTATGACCATCTGCTTTTGCTGTAGCACACCAGAAGCAGACAGCTTTGTGGTAAACAGTGATGTAGAACAGTAGCTGGAAAACACTCCTGGATATTCTCTACTGCTTCCTGCGCCAGAATTTCAAGCTGTGCTGGGTCCTCAGAAGGATGTGCTCAGATTTGGGGTCCTCTGAGGCCTGAAACAATATTTGTTCTTCCATACCTCAGATATGATTTTTGTAGGGTAATAATGTTGACCAGTAACACTGAATTAGTTGGTGAAAATGCAGCTTCTGCTCTGATACTGGTGGGGAAAAAAAAGTTTATTTGTAAGCCCAATCTGTCTTGTTGCACATCGTGCAGCAGAGCTCGTGCAGCCCTCGCTGCCTCCCCTGGTGTGTGGAGGGAAGACTGCCAGTGTGGGCCGGTGTGGGAGGAAGCCAGTGTGGTTGTTTACTGTGGGAAAGCTGGGAGGATTGGAATCCCAGTTTCCTAATTGCAGACATGAAGGCCGTGGGTTTTGCCTGTGTAATTCCATGGAAGTATGAGAATATCTTGGTTGGTGGCTTTTCTAGTGCTGCAGCTATAGTGGGCCTGTGCTGGTGGTGCCAAGGAGCTGTTAGGAACAGGGCCAAAGCTGGAGATGGACACCCGACACACCTTGGGGTAACTGCAGGAAAGTCCCTTTTTCATAGAGGAAAGACAAACCTGGGCCATGTATTGGCACCGTGGAGCTGACTGACATAGTTCTGGTTTTTGAAGAATTAGTCTGCATTTTTAAACACATGCCAGGATGTCTAGCAGGCAGTTTTAAGACTGGAAGTGTAACTTGCACCACAAGGCTGTTGAAGGGGATATTCACCTGGCTGATGCCCATCTCTGCACTAGGCTGTCTTATTCTTTTAATCACTTGAAAGACATGAATAAAGAGAAAGAAAACTTTGCCAATACAGTGTTTTTCTTTCAGACTGTTCAGAAAGTTGCACTCTATTATGTGATCATGATGTAAAATATGTATAGGTCACCAAGAACAAAAACCCCCAAACACCAATCAACCAGTATTCAAGGAAACATGTCCAGCTGTTTTGTCTAACTCTCCTGAACAGTAATACCTACCACAAAAGCTAATTGCTGAGACCAAGGAAGGATGGGATTTCATGATCTGAAAACGGACAGGTATAAGGGCCAAGGCTGTGAGATAAACTAATATTTGCTTAGAAAATTTGGGTCAACTGGAGAACTTTCAGGTTCTGAAAGACAGTTTCTAAAATAAAATTTTGATGAGTCCTTTACAGTTCACTAAACAGAACTTATGTCTGTTGGGATTATATTGCCAGAGATGAGCTTGCTTGTATTAAGTTATTTAAAATGCTCAGAACTGGTTTGCTTTAAGATGTCAAAAAAGGCTATTTTCCTCTGTGTTAGAAGGAAGTAGGAGAAAACCAATTTTATCTTTAGAAGTGTAGAATCACAGAATATGCTGAGTTGGAAGCAGTATTTTCCAATCTCTGCAGCGGCTTTCAGGATGTTGTCTTGGTTCTCTGAAGTTAATATTTGTATCCTAAGAATTCTCAGTCTCTGCAAAAATAAAGAATTTCAAAAGCACACGTGTAATGCTAATGTGCATCAAAAATACACTTCTGAATATTGCTGCATTTATGTTGTACCCAAATGTACAGGGTGTTACAGGGCTCACATTTCTTGATGGCTGGTAGCAAAATATGGACAAAAAAAGGAAAGAGGCATATGAACAGACCATCCTCAGCTCAGCAAGGCACTTGAACAAGTTGCTAGGTGGAAAGGGTATGAACTGCTCTCAGGGCTTCAAGATAATTAGTTTAGTGGCTGAAGTCCTACATCGGGTTCATCAGTTTGGAGATTTCCATAGTAATGACATTAGGGGTAATTTTAAGCTTTTCACATAGCGACATAAGTGTTTACTTGCAATGGTACCTGTTTTCAGTGAGGTTACCAAATATTGCACTTCTCTGTGAAAGTTATCATAGTGATCTGATATTTTTAGTACAGTGTCTTTTTGGACTGGCTCTGCTGTACAACCAGGATTCGTTCCACTGCTTTCAACCTGAGCAAAATGCTCTCCACTGTTATGTATAAAATGTTAGTTATTACTTTTGAAACCCAAAAGGTTTAGCAATATTCTAGATTTCCAGCTTGCCTCACGTTTTGGCCTTCATTCTGAATATGTAGTCACTACATTTTTGACGATATATATTACATTTCATTTTCTAAGCAGTGTTTTATTAGATTAAGTCAGATAGAAGGAATAGCTTCACATTTATCATGAGTGACTTGCACATCCAGTCAAACACTGTGTGATATTGAGTAGTTAAATCTCCAGTGTATGAACTGTAAATTAACATTAAAGGCCTCTCTTAACATCCATTACTCTGTTTAAACAGTCATGCAGAGTTACTAGTCGACAGTAATTTCTTCTTGAACACAAATATGTCATTTGTTCTAATGTTGTTGTAACTCTCTTGAGCTGTGTGTCATGAAAAGAGTATCTTAAAATAGGGAAATGGTGAGTGTAATGGACAACTTATTGCCATTTATTTGCATTATTTATTGCAACTCTTATTGCCATTTAGCAGAAGCTTCAGGTTTGCTTGCAGCTCATATTGCTAATTTTCCTAAAAGCCAATGATACTTTTGTTGCTGAGCATGGTCCCAGATGATAAATACCCTTCCTGCTGGGAACACTGATTCAGCCTCTGGTAGTCTTAGCATAAAAATCTGGCCTGTGAAGATGTGAAGTATGACTTGTCTGTCATAAGGGATGACTTTCTTTACCAAGTAAAGTAGCCCTTAAAGGCATCAGAGTAGAACAGTGTGAAAAATATTTGCTGCAGAATTTTTTTTTATAAGTAGAGGATTTCAGACCCCAGAGCTCTCCATTTATCACATTGCACAAATGTGAGAAACCTGGACATAGGCACAATAAATAAATCAGTAACCCCCTGTACAGTATGCTGTGGGATGCATTTCAGAGCAGAATCTAAGAGCAAAACTGTTGAAGAGTTTGTCATTTCCAGTTCATGTAGCAGTTGTAAAAAACAGCTTTGCATCTTCATAATACTACGGTATTTTATTGATTTCCAGTATAATCTAGGGACTGGAATTCGTGCTTCCCTAGAAGCTTAGTAAGCCTGATGATCTGCCCTCAAGACTTCCAAAGACTGAAACCAGAAACTGGCTGCTGAAGTCAGGGCGGTGTTAGCACCTACCTCAATAGCTTCTTGCTGTGTTGCCACGTATTCCTCACTCCAGTGTCTCTATGTCTGCTTCTCCTTCCTCTGTTCCCTGCTGTCTCCCAGTACTTGGCCACAAAACCTTCCCTCCTTAACCGTTCTCCATCCCTTCTTGCAACCTGCTGCACATCTTTTCCCAGCCCATGCAGCTTAACAAAGCAAAGCATGGCATTGGAAATTAAATAGTTCTTCTAAGGACTTATTATCATGCCTGAGTATTATTTGTTTTAAACCACATGGGGATTAACATCCTTTGAAGTTCCTCAATTAGAGTTTAGGAGAAAATAAAATGCCCGTTTAGGCTTCTTGTCTTTTGTAACAGCACATGCAACTCCATTGTGTTCAAATTTATTCTTAAAATGGCTGTTCTAGAGTCACATATAGCCAGAAATGAATTACACTGGAAAAGAATGACTAAAACTTGATTATACTTGTATTTTAGGTTTTATTTGTGGTGAAATGAAGACCTATTCATCTTTAGGACTATTAATAGGGACGATTTGATTTTTATTCTTCTATATCACAAATTTCTTCTTGCCCATTGTCTGTGTATACTCAGAATGACCTTCCTTAAAAACTCCTGATGTTTTGACTTTCTCAGTAGAAACATGATCATGCATAGTTAGTTGAAACTTCTGCAGTGAGAAAAGGCACGTGCTCTAACAACAGAAGCTTGTCTGTCCCTCATTTTGCACTGCTTAGCTGCTATGTGCCAGAGCTGATCTGTACTAATGCTTGATAGTATATGGCAGCCAGCTGTATGTATGGCTGAGCATTTGGTTGTCCATTTACTGTGTTTATGCAGAACAATGAACACTTTGATACGTCTCTTGTTTTTTTTCTTTTTTTTTGTATCTAACCAACACAGTCCTCATTACTAGTATGACATTGAGTGCCCAGCTAAGTAGAAAGACAAATTTATCCTTGAAGCAGGCAGTCTGAAGATATAACTGTTTTGCAGATATATTTGATTAGAAACAACTCTTCTTAAACAGTAAAAAAAAGAAACATGTGAGTTCTTAAATCAAAGTATATGTTTAGAACGATCTTTCAAAACAAGAAAACCTTCCCCCCATTTAAACTTTGAATGTTGCCAAGCTGTAATGACAAATGCCTTATGGAATAACTGCTGTTTTTCAATAGTTGTTGTGCCCATTCAGTGCAGCCATGAAGAGTGTTTGTTGCTGATTTCATACACTACGATGTCTCCCACTATCGGTGTTCAGTTTGTGGCAGCCTAGTGAAACCCTCTGTGGACCAGGCTATAAGTTGCATTTAGAAAGCAAATGTTTGGCTGGATGTCAGGAAAAGTCTATACTGTGAGCATGAAGGAGCTTTTTCTATCAAGGCTGAGGTGCTGCAATGCATATTTTAAGCATTTTCAAATCACATACTCCTTCGACAAGGAATCTTCTGATTCTTCCTTATAGATGTAATAGCTAATGAGTAATTATGTATGGATCTTGTCAGAACCAGCTGTAGAAAAGAGCTGTCATCATGTGAGCATGAATGTTAGGAAGCTGTTTCTCTCCATTCCAATTTACTGAAGACTCCAAGCGATATTCAAAGGCCTGTGTACCTGTGAGGGGCACAGTGCAGTCAGGTGCCGAGACAAAACATGACTGTAATGGATTTGCAGTGGGCTGGTACTGCCCTATGTCTTTGTGCTAAAAACTGCTACAATCATAAAGCCTGCATATGGTTGTAGATATATGGGTATGTTAGCAAACTCCTTTCCTGGGAGGAGCAGGCATTTATTTGCTGAAATCTACATTTTCTTTGATTTTTGTGCTTAGTACATTTTTTCTGACCGCTTGTTTCCATAACAGTATCTTTTGTTTCTTTGTTTTAGTCTTCTTTCTTGTGATTAACATTACACTGCTCATGCCAATGAATTCTTCTGGGGTTGACATGCAGTGTGTTGAAGCTGGAGTTTGTACCCTCCTAATCCTAGGTCTCCTTCCTGAATATCTTCCTTGCCTGTAGCCTGGATGGAGCCTGTGCTGTCCTGTGCTGGTGCTGGTATGCAAGCAGTCGGCTCATAGTTTTCAGTCAATTCATCATTATTGATGATATAATCTGTGTCGCCATCCTTCAGCTGATCCTATGTTCAAACAAAGAAAAAAATTTGTGGAAGGGAGGCTCTTGAGGGGGATTTTTGTTAAAGCTTAAATGAGCAACACCTCTGATGCAATTTTGCTTTCATTTTATTTCATTACTTGCTTATTTTCTCAGGTGTTCGTTTAGCATCTTGTTGATGAAAACCAAGAGTTGCTTACCATGTTCTGCTCTCAAGCAGTGTTGGGAAACATAACCTGCCCTTCATATGCTTTAGATAATTTCAATGCTTAAATATTTCTGATGGGTAACCAATACTTTCAGCATCTGGGTGAATTATTTAGGATATGTCACTCATATTTGAAGCTCTTAGTATTTAGTGGCCATTCATGAAAATGCACCTTGTTGTCTTCTTCACAAGTGAAGAAACCGTATAATTCTTAGCATTAAAAGTAAAAAGTTTTAGAAAAGGGGCTGTACCTAAGTGTTCAATCCAAAGTGGCAGGTTCTGGCTCACATCTTGAACACAATTAGCCAAGCTGGGTACTTACCCCATATGCACTGGGGCTGGTCAGGAGCCTGGCGACAGGGTTGCACCATTCAGGTAACGTTGATGTGAGAGGTGGCCCAGTGTGGGTTAAGAGAGGCTTTAGATATCTGTGAGGTTTGTTAAAGGATATTTGCCATAGAGATACTGGTACCAACATGCTGCTCTATTACACGAAGATATTTAGTTTTAAAGCACAAGAAAATCATCTAACTGGGAAATATAGAAAATATTATCTCTTTACCCTCCCATTACTGCATCCATGCACTGTCATCAGTCTTGTCTAATGTTTTTCAGTAACAGGAAAGAAACAACGTAAAAACTCCTCCAAAAAAACCCTCCCAAATTATTTCATGCTCAAAGCCTGTCTTGAAAGGGTACCAGAATGGCTGAAAGGAATGTCATGGGATACATAATGCAGCAGGAGCTGAAACACAGGAAGTGTATACTAGGTTGTCTCCTGTTCAAATTGCATGAGAAATCACACTTAGAGCAAGACGTAGAAGAGTAAACAGGACAATTTAAGATGCCGTTCTATCGGCTAATTTAGATAAGAACAGTAGTGAACGTTTTCTTAAACACATATGTTCAGCCTTTTGGAAAATCAATGCATTTCTTCAACAGATAAAGTGTATTTCATCAAATATTAAGTTCCTTTATTGCTGGGAGTGTATGTAACTTGTTCTCTGTAATACTTTATCTTCAGCATTCAATGCATTTCTTTTACACTTCATACATCAATGGTTCTTTTTACAAAATTATGTAAGTTAGGAGCAGGCTTTATGCTATCGTCTCATATCTGTCTTTCCAATCTTTTCATCCAGAAGTGCTTTATTGAGATAAAAGAAAAACCTGCTCATCTTGAGCAATTACATCATCTGCGTATCTGTCAATAACAGCTCTCCCATGAGTCCTTCAAGTTGACTTATCTTCTCTGCTACTTTTACTCCCAAAGTAATTTTCAGTGTTCTTTAGGAAGCAGATCTGTCAGCTATTTTTGCTGCAAGGGAAGATTTGCTTTATTGATTTGTCGTCCCACTTTCTCTCTCCTGCTCCTTTCTCTTGCTTTCCTGCTTGTGCCATCTTCCCCAATCTTTGTCCCTGCCTCCTTAAAGAAGAACGGAACAAATGTAACACTGAGTAGTGATTCAAGTTCTGCAGCAATATTGTAGAAATACTGAGGAAGGAACCCTGAGTCTTGGGCCTCTTCCCATCTGTGCCTCCTTTAATTTCATTGTTGGCTGTTTATGATATCACTGCTTTACACACAAAGTACAAGTTCTTTATGCTGAAGAAATGTAAAATATGCTTCCGATCTCAGTTAAAAATTGAAAGGCTAAATAAGTTGCTCTGTCCTGTACACTACAGACACAGAAATTGTTCTATAGTGATGTTTGTATGTGTGCTTTTTGTATTTATTTTTTAAAGTTAAGCTGCATCTGTCAGAAGATTGGGTGATTTCTTCATCCAAAGTCATATACTGAGTTAGTGTGAAAAATTAATTGAGTCTACTTCAGAAAAGATTGTGACATTGTAATATAAGTTCTTATCAGAACCATGGTCAAGGTGAGAATCTCATGAGATCAAATTGTGTAGGGCAAGTTTAGATTTGTCTCATTCCCGTTAGAGTAAAATCAAGCCAAACAATCTCTTTTGATCCATTCCCAATTTTATCTGAAACCTCCAAACTCCTAGGCTGGTAAGAGCTATTATTAAAAAGCAAAGTATGAAAGCCATTAATTAGAGTTGCTCTGTTTTCAGCACTTCAGACAAACCTAATTAAAAGGCCAAAAATGGAAGTAAAAGCCTAATTCTAGGTTTTTAATCTTCGGAAATATTTTCTTTGTTATTACAAACAACTTGAATTGTTTGAACTGAGTTGTCAGACTGAGCATGAAAAATACAGGCTCGTAATGGAAGTTGTATTTGATTATACTGAGTTCTGTCTGCTCTGTTCTTTCATTCTCTTCCAGGATAAGTAATAGAAGATGAGTATTAGTCTACCTTTCTTGATCTGATGATGTCTGAGCTAGGCCTTACTTGTAAGCAGCCTTATAACTTCCTAATGAGCTTTTATCCTACTCTGTAAAAATGAGTCCTGTTTTTGCCCATGCTTGCACAGAGCCTTGACCACACAGAGTAGCAGGGGCTGCGTGCTGAAGCAGACAATCTACTCAGCTGCTACAGTAATCTTCAGTCCTCTAAGCCACTACTACTTTTAGCATAAACTTTTGTCTGGTGTGTTTAACTGGCTGGTGTTTATGTGGATATTCTGAAATTGAGTGATTACTTCATTTTGCAACAGGTTTTCTAAATCCCCTTCCTTTCGCGTTTGCTCTGACACATTCATTGTCTATTGTCCGTGCTTCTGCTCTGAAGCCTCTTGAGATGCAGTTTAAAGTGAATGCAATTTTCCTGTGCTTGTTGTGAAGATTCTGAAATAAATTATTTATCTTTGTTCCTTATTTAACTAGTTATTATTCAGCCCACTCAAGGAACTTAAATTGCACTGGCCTATTTTTCATTGTTTTAATAACCTATGCCATAAATGTTTCCTCTTTACTGTTGACACAGTTGCTTTATAGTGTTACAGACATAATCACATCGTTTAGGGCAGCATAAAAGAGGAAGAAAAATCCACGTGCAGTGCTGGCATTTCAAAAGAATATCAGACGTGGGTCTACAGCATTTTAAGGCTGGCAAGAAGGCTTATCACACTCCAGCTGCTCTGGCTGCATCTCCAGGGAGATGTAATTTAAATAGTGTAATAGAAAAAGGTAGATTTTGCACTTAGGCTGCTTTAAAAATTGGAAGAATCTAAGTGCAAACCTCTTGGCATAACTTGGAAATTACAGCTGGACCAAATTCATGCCTGCCCAGTTCAGGGACAGGGAGAAGACAGGGAAACACTGCTTTGCACTTCAGCCCTCCCTGGACAGAACAGCCCACCTGTATGGCTCTGCCAGGCAACAGCCTGTGTTAAAGAATGTTATTAATATTGTAAAGGTGGCAACTTCCAGTTGTGAAACTGGATTAAGGATGCCAGTATAGGCACGTGTATAGAATTTTAATCCATATACAGTGCTGGAATGTTACCATGCCCTACATTTACAATCAAATACCTGTTTTCCCATTGGTCTCCAGGCTTCCACTCTCAGTTCACATGCCCAGAGATTTTTTATCCTAGTTTACCTGATTGCTGTTTGACCATCCCTTTGCCCAGGCAGTTTCAGTCTTGCCAGGCACAGCTCCTCTCCTTTTCTGTCTCACTGACACCAGGCTCAATACCTAAATGTGTTTCCCTGTTCCTGGGTCAGCTTCTGTCTATTCTGAGTTTGACTGATCTGATGTCCTCTATGCTCCAAGTGCAATGTATTTAAAAATAATCTCATGAAGATTTATCAGGAATCAAATAATGGAGCTGTGATTTTTTTTTTTTAACATTTTCTGAAACAAACATTTCTTATGGAAATCTTCCTCCTGTATAGCTCCTGCTTCACAAAGATACAGGCAACCTGAAAGAGCATTTTCAAGTGAGAAGTCTCAGGTAAATTTGACGAGAAACTCTACTGCCATTGTAGCCAAATTACAGAATGTCTAGGTTTTCCATTAGACAGAAAAATCTGAGATGTAGAACAAAGTTTTGACTTTATATGAGGATGAAAAATCAGAACTCTAAAAATTTCTGTGACCACACTTTGTTAAACTGATATGTTCTGTCAATTTTGAGGATATTAGCAAAACCCACTATATTTTAGATAAAATAGCATTAGCAGGTTCAAATAGGGAAAGGTATTCTGACGGAAATGTTGAGGCTGTTTTGAATTGGACTTAAGAGATTCACTTTCCTTTTGTTGGTGGAGCAGAACCATAGTCCAACTGTGTCTGTGCTATGAAAAATATCATAGTAAGGGAGAAATAGCTTTTTTGAGGGGGAAGGGGGAACCCCCCTGAAACCAACCACAACAACAAAAAAATCCAAACCCAAGCACCCCACCCACCCCCTCAACCAGGCAGAAGATGTGGTCCCAGGTGGTAACACATGTGGCTGCTCTGTAAAGCCCTGCATTTGGCCCCAAAGATGGTTTGCCTTTTGCCTCATAGCACAAAGGGGGCTCTGTAACTGAAGGCAATCCCATCCTCCTTGAAGGCAAATGTGCTCACACTGTATTTACTACGAAAAAGCCCCAAAGTACAGGAATTCTTGTGATACTAGTCAAAATTACATAGAGAAATTTTTCCAGAGCATGTTTTCTTGTATCAAACTGCTATAAATGCACATTTGTAACATATGTCATTTGATATTCTACTGCTAGGTGCCCTATTTCTGCAGACATGAGTATCTAGAAGTTAATGTCACCGCTCCCGATATCCATCCTTTGTGGAATGTTTTTAAGATTTCTTGAGATTTGCAGCCTTTTGTTTTAGTGTCCTTTTTGTGAATATTTTGGAGTCTCAATTTGTAGATTACTTATGAGTTTTAATATTACTTCTTGTTGTGTTTATGAAGAAATATTCTTAAGAAAGGTGTGAAAGCAAAGATATCACTTCTATCTTTTCAATCTATTTTGTGTAATAAGGAAAATTCACATTTTGCTCTTTGTTAGAGTTTAGTTTTTGTGTGCTATTTTTTTAAAGGATGATTTGGTATAAGTTACATGTTAGCCTAAAGAGCAAACATTTCCATTTTAGTAGTGTTTGAGTGGGAGCAGGCAAGCCATGGAACTTTTCTCTGGCTGAGTTGTGCACGTGGCTGACTCCTGCTAACAGCTGACTGAGATTATTTGGGTGCTACAGAGCACAGCTTGTGTGCATGACTGAGCCTGGGAGGCACAGAGACATCGCCAGCTCTGAACTGCATGTACAGCAGATTCAAGTGACCCAAAGAAGGAGAGATGTTTTAGAGGGAGCTCTCCTCCTGGCTCTTGCAAGAGAGGATGCTGTACATGCTCTCATGTACCATGGAATTTTTAGGGGATGGAGAGTTACCAGTATAGATTGGTTGAAGAATTGGGCAAAAGTTATGTTAGATTTAATTGTTAGAGTAACAAAAGTGTGTTTGAAAAGCCCATGAGATCTACGGTGATTTAATGTGTTAAGTAAGTTAGTTAATCTGCACTGTGGAGAAAGCTGAGGAGGAATCACTAAATCTGGTATAAATTATATTTTAACTTATAACTGTTACTAGGAAATTCTGCTCTAGGTCTTTGTGACCTTTTTTAATCTTTTCAAGGAGCGGTTTAAAATTTTACAAGTCCTGCTACTGTTATAACTTAAAATACTAAACAATTGAGGATAAAAGGCATAATACTGTAGTTCTGCAAAATCAAATCATCAGGTCTCTTTTTTTTTTTTTAAAGATTCATTCTTTCTGTCTTTGTCTTTCTCGTGTCTGAAAGAAGGGAGAGTAATGAAAATCAGTATTGATAGAATCTGGTTCGATGTGTGTTTACAGGAAAGTCTGTCTGACTTAAATTCCAGAGCCAGATGTAATGTCAGACCCTAAGAATTAACTCTGGTTTTTTTGCAGAGTATGGCTAAAAATTTTCTGCTTTCAACTTTGAAACTGGAAGCATTGCAGAGATGTGGGCAAAATGGAGGAAGTTAGTGGAACTGATCTTAGTCACATCTTTTTATATACAAGTAGCTGCAGACTGAGAAGTGGTTTGCTCTCTCATATGTGCTGAGTAAAATGTCTGGGGTATTTGCAGACCGGAGTCTTAGTTGAGAGCTCCCTGAGGTGGAGCAGAAAGTCGAGACATCTTACTCAAGTTGTTTGAAGTCTATTATATCCTGATTATAACGCCTCCACATAAGTAAAAAACTGAGACCTAAATGGAAACCTGCTTATATAATTGATGAGTGGTAATGCAGCTACTCTTGCAAATAGAAGGATAGAGCATGCACAGGATGGAAGAATACTCATATATGATTCAAAAAGAATATATGAAGAGACAAATTAACATTAGAAAGAGGTTTGGAAGATGCAGACTATGTGAGGCAGATAAAGAGTAGAAGAAAAACCTTCCCTACCATCAGTTGTATAGCAACAAGAAAATGACACTTCATCTGACAAAAGCTCACCAACCGCCCCTCAAAATAGCTTCCCAACCCTCCCCAAACAAAACAACCATTACCACCACCAAAATCAAAACCCCAAACAAATGAAAAACACCAAAAAACTTACAACCAACTAAACAGCACCACCAGAGATGCATAAGCCAGCTACACAAACAATGAGGAGGCGAGACTGTTGCACTAATCTCGTCAGTGTTGATGCCACGCATGTGACTTTTCTGAAAAATGTGTGTAATTTGAAGCTGGCATCACTGGTATCCCCTATCTTCAGACACCTTATAGCAGGATATCTGGCAGGTGTCTAACCTGCCACTCTTTCATCAATAAAGAGAAATGGCCAAACCCAAGACCATTAACTCCAGCACTGCAGGATAAGACTAACTGGAATGATTTGAGATTAGGATGAGTTTCTTTCTCTTTATTGACTGTAAATGGATCTAAACAACTAAATTAGACGTAGATGCCTAATAATTCAATACCTAAACCTTGGTGAAATGACACTCACTTCAGGACATGAGAATACAGAGTTCCTAAGGCAAAATATAAGAAATCAAACACAATGTCCTCCATACAAGGAAACTAGGAGTGTATGAAAGGCATCCATTTTTATAACTAGAACATACTACATTAAATAAATATAGAAGAAAAAGAAAGATAAAACGCATATAAATTTCTTTGTAATAAATATGGCACCAAACCCAGCAAAAGATTCAAAATTGTTAAGTTTGTGAAAACCTGAGTGAATGTGGGATTCATAAAAAGAAATTTGACCTCCAGAGACTTAAAAACATTTCCTGGCATGTTTTAAGGCATAGGAATTTCTCAGACATTGCAAAACTGCTCTACCCGTGGCTTGGCAATAGGGTTTCTTTTCCTGCAGAAAAGGAACTTCAGCATACAGTACATTTAACATGATTACAGAACTGGAGATACCATCGGTATGAGTAAGCTAAATTATTGCATTAGAAAGGATGAATACTCTTGTGACCTGGCTGTGCATAGACCTTTAAAGCCTTAGAAGGTCTTTTTTGCCAGCTGCCTCAGGTGAGATCACTTTGAAGCTCTTCACTTGAAGTGCAGCTTTCGTATAAAATGCTTGAACCCTGGTGCTGGCAGAGGGAACTAATTTAGAAGCACAGCCAGGCTAGCAGGGGTTTCTGCACTCTGTGTGGAAGATTGTTTCAGGAGATTGTCCTTGGCATCACCATCTGGCAGAGAAGTATTCCAGAAAACAGATGTGTGAAGAATGAGTACTGGCAGTGGTTACACCCCTTGCTGATGACAGTTTAATACCAGTGGCACCACAATTCTAATAATTTGCAGGATGCAGGGAGAATAAACCTTAAAAATAAAATGCAGTGAAGTGTAAGTACAAACTGTTTTTGATCAAGTGAAATTACTTCAATAGCAAAGAGGAGGAGAGAGAAGGTCTGATGCAAACAAAGTGAAAGCTTTCAGAAACCTTTCATCAATAAATTATATTAGGTACAATGAATCTGCACCGACAGCTCCTGAGGATAGCAATGGTTGTAGTGTCTCTACCCTGTAACAGGAGAACCTTGGCACCTGGAGGGTGGTGGAAGTAGATGATGACGAGAGTAATATGAACAAGAGTTTCCAAACAAATTTTGCTCAAACTAAAATACTGCAGTGAAAGCAAGGCAAGAAAATGGCTGCTAGAACTTTGTGAGCAACAGCTGGAGAATAGTCTTGCTATGGGCCTCTGGTGATGCAGATGAAGAGCTAAAGCCAATGCACCAAAATTATGTTCAAATAGAAAAATAATTATTTGGCGTTTTTTCAGGAAGTCAGATGAGATATTTCATCAAATACAGGAGATATAGCAGCACAACAATAGTTAAAATAATTCACAGATCTGTGGAGATGGTTTTTGAGAACTCTCCAGCTTCTGCACTGCCAAGAGTCAAAGGATGCTCTTACAGTTTTAAAGGTACATCTTAAAAGGAAAAGACGATCCCTTATGAGTGAAATCCTGTAAATAACTTCTTTTCTTGCAGAATTTAGTAGAAGGATGAGCTACAAACACAGAAGAAGTCTTGGAGGAATGATGCGTCTTTTATTCTGATGCTTGCTTGTTTTTGTAAAGACACTAAAAACCCCAGAAACAAAAGTGATATATACCTTTTGGAAAAGAAAATCTGTATAAAGACAATAGAATCTCTCTTCCTTTATTAGAAGACTGTGGGATAAAGAATGAAAAAGGAGAATGGTGTCGTGTCAGAAGGGAACAGTAGCTCCAAGGAAAATGAGAATTCTGAAAAAGATTTTGAGGACTGTTTGGTGCAGTAGTGAGGATAGACTGGAGTGCTATTCTCTTGGCCCAATATGAGTGTACAAACAGAACTTGTAATCAGGGGTGTTTGTGTCCCTGTGGAGCATAAAAGCAGGATACCAACATGACCTGTGCTGGGTGAAACCCTTGAGCAAGCTGGCAGCAACTGCGTAACGTACAGTGTAGTCATGGAAATACGCTCTTGCTTTTCTGTGTGATTGTGAGAAACCGTGCTCATTCCACATATGGAAGTTGATTCAAAAGCTGTGTGGAAGACCAGGACTTAGCATTTTGCAGAGGTGTATTTTACTCAACAGCATGTTGTATTTCTGGCCAGATTGATGAGTAAGAGGTGCTGGGACAGGCTTAAAATAAACAGTCTTTACATCTCCCTGAGCTGAGCTGCTGAGGGCAGGACAACCTTTGTAAAGTCTTGCTAGTACAAAGCCTGTTTAGGTTAATACATACTCTGAAAATCTCTACTCCTGTGAGCAGATTGATCGAAAGATTGTGTTCAGATTCTCCAGCAGCTTTTTCCAATGTGTAACCCATGTTATAAACACAATTAGCTAGCTGGATGAAGTTGGCAGTCTCTAATAGGTTTGTGAAGAAAGCACATTAAGAAGTGGAGGGCTCAGTGTTGAAGATGTGAAAGACACATTGCCCAGGACTAGGTTCTGCTGTAATCCAAAGCAAACAGCCTTCTGGCAACCCAGATCTTTGTTGTTGTAAGGATATTTAAATACAGAGAAAGACCAGCTAGAAAGCCCGCACAAAATGATATTCCCTAAGAGGTATGCGAATTCTAGTGCAAAGAACAATTGAGCATAATTAATTATGGCACATATCCAAGAAAAAAATAGGTTACTGAACATGGAAAGAAATATGAAGTGTTTATCCTGATATTAGTTTAAAATTCTGAATAGGTAAACCAGAATACTTTGTTTATGGACAGTGGCAGATTAAAATAACAGAACAGAGGATACACATCAAGAGATCAAACTGCCTTTTGGTCAGCAGAGCAGCTTATCAAACAGAAATCAGAAATAGGAAAAGCAAATGCTGGATCTCCAGCCAAGATGGCTCATCTCCCTGCTCCTGTCACTGCACTAGTGTGGAGCAGGACAACTCTCCTGGCATGAGAGGCTTTTCTGGGAGCCTGTGAATGCTGGCAAACTGTGAGTGGGGACAGTGAGCTGTGATGGATAAAGCTGGAGACACGTGGGGCAGGATGTGGGTGAGAACACGACAGATTTTTTGCAAGTGTGACAAGTGACTTCTGTGGTTGGCATCTTTCCCTTCTGTTTATTGCCACTACACTGCCCACAGGCACTGGTGCTGCCCCTGACACAAATACAGACAGTGACAGAGGTGGGGGAAAATACAGTGCAGCATGAATGAACATGAGCTTTTCTCATTCTGTGTTTTGTTGCAGATGGAGAGGTCACTTATTGGGGTTTCAGCCATGAGCTGCTCATAATACAAAAGCCAGCAATATTGTGCATGAGCAGGTGTAGCTGTTCTATGAACCTGATTTGGTAAAGAAACACATTTATTGAGATCACTGTTTTTCTTTTACTTTCCCATCTCTGAAAATTCCTGTGCTAAACTCCTAATCCAGATCTGATACCAAAACTGTCTGACACTCAGATTTCACTCTAGTCTTTTTTTTTTGGGGGAGGATGGGGGGTATGGTCCATTTATTGGTTGGTAGCTGCTGCTGCATTGAATGATAACATTTAGATAGCTAAACCCATTGATCAGTTTTTCTTATGAGAGAGCATAAGAAGGAATTTGGTCACTTGAAGACACTTGTCTACTTGGAGTTCTTACAGAATTTTGTTTTTTGTAGAGGGAACCTGTTTTGAGCAGTGCAGCACGTTTACATAGCTCTGCAGACCACTGTGGAAGGAAAGTGAAACATGGTCATTTCTTCTCTGGGGCTTCAGCTTTCAGGATTTATGTTAGCTGCCTTGTTTGCTTTGGTTTCCCAAAATGCTTATGACTAGGACCTGTCAGATAGCAAAATGACTTCTGAGCCTGTGAGGGGAGCATGGATGCCCTGGTCCTAAAAATAACTTATCTTCTGCAATGGCACAGCCAGAGCTAGCTCAGTAACAACCTGAGCACTCCAGGGCAGGGAACAGAAGATCGAGCGAAGAACTGAAATCTTGTTGGGACCAAGTGGAAGAGTTTTGAGCAGCTCCAGCTCTGACATGCCTCCAGCTTTCTATATGAGCTAAAGCAGTGGTTGGGACTCGCTGTGTGTGAACTGCAAAAGTCCTGTGAGGCGGTTGGAAGTGAAAATCCAAATACAATATAAATTGATTTGTGCTTCAAACTGAGATTGTGTCAGTTTTGTGTGGTCTAAGGGCTGAATTGTTTGTGGGGAGCTGTAATAAGTGCTTGTCCAGAGCTTCACCATTAAGACTCCCAGGCAAGGCGTTCCTTGGTATATCCACCAGTGACTGAGGTCATGGAGTCCTCCAAGCTCCTGCCAAAATGAGGTGCAGCAGTGCCAGAGACACCTGACTTAAAGGCATTCCACTGCTCTGGTATGGCCCAATACATCTGGATTTGTCTTGTTAATTAATAATCCAGATTGAAGGTCACTTATTATGTATTAGGAGAATGATAACTCCTAATAATTTTTAAAATCAAGATCCATGATGGCACCTTAAAAAAAAGGCAAAAATCCCCAAACATACCATCCCTCTCTACCTCAAAATAGAAACTTCAGCTTCCCAAAACACCTGTAGAAAGTGTGGAAACTTAAAACACATTATTAAACTCACTGGGTATCTTAGCAGTAGCAGTCATATTTTTGAGTACTTAATGATTTTTATGTAACACTGCAGTATAGAATTGCTGGCATCAAGGTACATCCTTAGAAGATGTAGAGCTCCCAGTGCTGTCCCAGGAAATGAGCTGCCTGGAAAGCTCGAGTCAAATTCTTAAAAAGAAAACAAAAAGGGGAAGAGCAAAGGCTCAAATAAGTATTTTGGTTTTGTCAAAATTGGAAATTGCTACTATCTCTCACTAGAAATTATTTATATTTTCAAGACATTAAATTAATGCAGGTAATAAACTAAATCTGTGACAAAAGATGCAAGATGTTTTAGCAGTGACTAATCAGTGGTAAGTGTTCTTAAGGGAAGTAATGAAACCTTCATTGTTGGTGTTTTCTCATCAGGAATGGATTCCTTCCTGGCACCTGGTATCCTTTAGTATGCACAAGTTTCTGAAATCAATACAGATGAACATTAAGTGTCTCTGATGGCCAGGAGTTTAGACTTGATAATGTAAAAGACCATGTGCAGCCTAAAATTTAGGCTTTATTAATTTAATTAGTTAACACATTGAGAAGCTAGTCATCACTAGGAAAGTCATAGACGTACTTGTTCAAGTAAATTTGCTCTGCAAAGTTAGTTGAATTACTATCTGAGGAAATATTCAATCTTCAAATTACTCTTTTTATGTGTGTTCCTAGTTGTCCTGGGTTATGTCTGTGTGACTGCACTTTCTAAACATTATCTAGTTACTTAGCTCTGTTTCATTTATCTTGCTAGCATTCTGTAGGAGCACATCATCTGAGTGCCTCTTTGTTCTCCAGCAGTGGAATAAGTACTTCATTGTCTTTGTGTGTGAACCTGTAGTTCTTCAATGAGTGTTACATTACTGTATTTGCTTTGCACTCAGTTATAATTATTAGCTTGAAGTTTGTCAACAAAGCAACACTTAGCTCATTTAGTATATTGAGAAAAATTGTGAAATGTATTTAGATTTGAAGTATTTTTCTTTTGTTGTTGTTAAATTCCTGTCTCTAACATATAAGAATACAATTATAGTAGTGGAGTATTCGCTCTTATTCTGGGAAAAAATCTCCAGATTGCATTGCAGATCTTGTGGCAATTGACACCAGTTCAAAGATTCCTCTATTTCTGCAGGACTGTTGTTAGGATGCTGTAGCAAGGTGCATAGGGAAAGCACTGTCCCAGCCAGAACATGATTTGTGATAAACAGCTTTCAGAGGCTCAAATGTTTATTTCATTGCAGATGTTGCACAAAATAGATGTCCCTGGCAATAGATACCTTCAGTACTGTCACAGAGGCTGACTTAAAGCTCGGTTAAGCAGACTCAATCTCCACGAACATCATGATGATGAATGTTTCACTGGTGAACAGCAGTGAAATTACCAGGTAGGGGCAGTATCTGCAGTAAGGAGTTTTGTGCGTGGCCATATATCACCCTGGATAGCTGGGACCATCCTCTTTCCGTGCCATGTCTTCCTTTACTCCTGTGCTATCCAGCTCCTATCCTAGTGTTTTACACAGTCTCTGCTTCTCGTGGACGAGGACTGCTTTTCCCTGCTTTGTGCCTGGCTGGTGGTGCCATTCCCTGTGCTCCCCCAGGAGCCAGAGCAAACCTGAGTGTGATCAGCTGTGGATGTCCAGACCTAGGAATGCAGCAGTGAAGGAGTGAGCTGTGTTGGGGCAGGGTGTTCCCAGTGCCTCTGCCTGTGACAGTTTCTCTCCCAGGGGCAGATGCTCATCTTCTGGGGAGTTAAGCGGACTCCGACACAGAGATACTGGGTATGGTCTCCAGAAATCTGATCAGCTTTTTGTCCAGGAGGCTTAATAGTGTGGCAGTATCTGGTATCTAGTGTGTGGGCAATCATTTGTGGGTGTCAGTGTCATGAAAGATCTAAATGAGGTTGCCTCTCCTTAGTTATACTTCCTCAGTCCACAGAAATACCCTGAAGGGTCAATTTCCTTTCATTCTTTTGGAATATTGGCATTGCCATGATCTAGATAAATGTTTGACACCTTTACTAAAAATATGTATTTTTCACTCTGTAGCTAATTGTTTTCTAGAGCACCACTGGAGCAGCTCCCTCTGCTATTTTCGGCGTATACACATCTAGATACTAGACAGGAGCTCTCTAGTCTACAGTCCAGAGGTGTATATGCCAAATAATTTAGGAAGTCTGGCCCTTCCAAATGATTATTTTATGTATCTGTGCATGGTGGTGGGTGTTATTCTAAATTGTTTCATAGTAGTTCTTGATCCACCCCCAGGAAATCTGTTTGATCAGTGAGGGATTTGAACTGAATTTCTGCAAGACATTAAATTAACATTTGTAATAGAAATATCTTCAATTTGTCAGTTGAAAATATTTCTAGGTTTAGATGCCTGACACTTCAATGAAAAGTCAACATTTTTCCAAGGGTTTTTTCATTCAGTTGAAAGCTGACTTTTCAGTTGAAAAAAATTTGACCATCACATTTAAGAAAAATACAGCTTTGTCTGACTTAGGACAGTAGTCAAGGACAGAAGTTTGTAAGTGTTTTGGATTGAGGATGGCTATGTATATCTGACCTCCGTGCTAGACAAAGTCTTTGAACCACTTTTGATCGAAAAGGGTGATTCAAGGACATGGAGTTACATGGAAAATTGGATAAAATGCAATGTGTTTTTAACAAAAGCCAATTGTGTCAGATTAGACCAGTATCTGTCTTTGATAAGATAACTGTTTGTAGACAACCTTGTAGACAAGGTTGAAGTAGCAAATCAAATATATATTTGTAGTTTTAAGTAATGCACATAAGGTACGTTGCCTCACGGGACATTATTATTTGAGAGAGACAAAAGGGAATAGTATGCATTCGAAGACAGATAAGAAATTAATTTCCTGTTTAGCCAGCTTGGGTCATCTTAGAAAGGACTTTTAGGAAGGGAGAGAGGCTGTATGGGGTGTGCCTCAGGCCCGAGTCTTGGCAACAGAGCTTTGAATCTGGTGGTGTTGCATGCCTGTCCTTTGCTATGTTTGTGAGTATCAGTTGCTATGAAGTATGTTATGCTCTCTCTGTATCATTCCCTCCTCTATTTTCTTATTTCTAGTTGTTTCTCCCAGTATCATGCTGATTGTCACTTACAGTAAAGCACTCTGGCATATGAGAGGTGCCCGAGACATGCATGTTTCCTCTCCTGTCACTCTGGGGCACTGAGGCATTGTCCCGTGAACCTTCTCAGGTGAGCAAACTGAAAGGAGCCTGTGACACATGAAGTGAAAGGAATTTAAGACGCAGAAAGGTTTAATAGCAGAGCACTCTTTTGACCTCACAGTTTTGACAAAGAAACTCCTAAAACATCATATTGAGAGGCAAGCAGAAGACCTTTTATCTTGAAAGAAAAGATGACAGCAGATTATCTTTTCTGACTGCAGTAACATTGTCTGCATGGTTAAATTCAGGCTTCTGTGTTTTTTTAAAGATGAGATGAAACTTGGAACAGACCTATCATCGTATTGAGATTCTGTGTGTCAGGTAGTTTTATTTGCCTGCAGAGAACTCATTCAATCCTTTTCCATAACCTGCTCAGCTACGTCCACTTCAAGTTCTGTTCCTACCATCAGCAATGTACAGAAGATACTCCGCAGTTTCCTCAAGGAATTAAGACTGGCAGGTCCCAACTCCCAGGTAGTACCTGTGCCTCTGCTGGATCAAGTCATTCTGGTTTACTCAATATTGCACAGTCCATACCTGCAGGGTTTGACTTTCACTTAAGGCATAGTTGATCCCCCGTGTGTGTTGTGTGTGTGATATCATTATGGGGTGGCCTAGCAAAGGGCAGAAAATTCAAATACACAATACCAGTACTATTATTATTTGGATTTTCTTATTGGCAGTGTAATGCTACATAAAAGCTATTTGAACTCATATAAACATTTCCATTTTGAATGGTTTTTTTTTGGTAACCAAGGGATGATTGTTTTGGAATAGATTTGTGATTCACTTTCCTCCCTCCTCCAGTTCTGGACCTGCCCTAAGGATCTTTGTCTTTCAGATGCCAAGATAAACTATAGTAAATGTGCATTTGTGCTTACACCATGAAAATTAGTGTGAACTTGGAGGAGTTGGGAGGTAGTAATAAGGGACAAGGAACAGCATAACTGGATGAATTTTGCATTTGGGTGTCTGTCAAACTAGATGAAGGGGTTGGGAGAGGAGGCTCATCAACTTACTTGTTGTATTAAACTCACTCCTGATGTTTGGATGGCAAGTTGGGAGGTGGATAGAAAAAGTAGTAGCATGTACACTGTTCACTCAGACATGAGCAAAATATTTTTGAAGGAAAAAAATAGGCTTTTGTGGATAAAGATTGGTTTGTACCATAGTGTTCAGCACTGCATGCTGAATGAAAATAGTAGAGATATTTTCTTACTTTTGGAGCTGAAACATTGCAGCTTCAGAAGAAGAGCAAAACCTTTTGGTGTGCTGCTGTTATTAAGAATGAGATCCTGCTAAGGGGTTGTTTACTTATCCCCTAGATTTCAGGCATGATGATTTGTCATTCTAAATCCCAGAGGGTTAATGTAGACAGTATATCCTCTGTTTTTGTTTCTTCTTCCTTTTGACTCTTTCTTGTCTTTTTCCCTGGATTTTCTGCTTGACATAATTTTCAGAGATAACTCCCACCCCATCATTCATCTCTCACTCACAATTAAGAATTGTCCTTCTACCTCTGTTTGTCAGCATCTTAACACGTTATCTACCTATTAAATTTTCCAGACAGAATTTCCTTTGTGTTGTCCCTAAACACTTCCATTGAATTTTCTTAGAAAAATACTTCAAAAAAGCTTTAACTAGTTTGTTACTTAAAATATTACAACATTATATAAAAAAAATACTGTCTGATAGAGAGAGGTATAGAAAGAAATTATCTGTATCTCTGTACAGTAATATGTCTTGCAGGTTGCTGTCCCGTAGGATGTGGGAAAACTTTGGTTTTTGTGCAGTGTCGAGTACAGCAGAGCCTACAGTTTGTTACTCATTGTTCTGAAAAAAATTGTATAGAAATAATAAAAAAAACCCGATTATTTTTCATTAATATTGTGCAGAAGTTTTCTATTGTGATGTTTCTACACACACATTCTCCATCATACCTCACCCCCAATATTAAATATAAAAGGAGATTTACAATTATTAAGGTGCCTACTCATATTTTTACATTGTTTAATTAAAGATCAAAATTAAAACTAGGAAAAGTAAAACCCCAAACCCTAAGAAATAATAAACAAGATGTTTTGGTTGGTTTTCATTCTGTTGTATTTCAGCTCCCTTTTACCCAGTGCAGGAGTGATTTCCTCAAAATGAGTTTCACTTTGGCTTTTGGGCATTAATGTGCCAATTTTCTTTCTGCTACTGAATATTATCTGATCCTGAAAGCGACTACAGTTGAATTAAGGTTCCTGTCAATCACAGCTGCTTATCTGAGTCTTATTGGGACTGAAATTGAAAATTCCTTAATAGCGTTGTATTGGAACTTAGGTATTTTCTCACAATGGCCAAAGCACGCTCCCTCCCTCCTTGCCCCTCTGCATGCATCACATCTGTGACCAGCTGCAGTGGGTACAGTCTCATGCCAAGTGTTGGGTTGAACCTGTGCATTTCACCCGTGAGAAAGGAGGTGTTAGCTGAGATTAGGAATCAGCCAAGTTCTTCAGCTTTTCTTTCGCACTGCAGCAATGCTGTTGGTGCAGCAGTTGCTGGAAGGTGAAGCTATTGCTTCCCTATAATACATGAAGGAAGATTCTGACCCAACCTGCTCATCCTCTTTTCCCGGGTTTTGCAGGGTACTTCTTGCTTCCCCTCTACCTGCACAGCTCCCAGGGGATGTTAGAATAACATAATGTCCTCGTATCTGTCCTCAAGCTAACAACAACATTAATAATTAATAAATTTTTTTGCTAGCAAGGGTTGTGTTTACAAGGACAATATAACTTTACATCATGAGCAAAATTTGATGAAAATCATGCTGGGGAAAAAACGAGAGAAAGCATTAAACGGTTCTTATAAAGTTGTAGTGGGAAATACAGTTACAGAAAAGAAACTAAACTAACATGCAATTTTGAAGGATTGAGGAAGAACTCAACACACTAAACCCACCATTTTCCTTATAATCTGCACGATGGAGCTGTGTAAAGGCACGACTGATTTTAATAACTTTAAAATTAATAGTTTTAAGATTTAATCTGTTTATGCATAGCATAATGTTAAGTCTAATTTCTGCCCAACTAAAGCATTGATTTCTGCTCCTTCAGAGAGCAGAGCAGGTCATAAAACAAAGATAAAAGATCTTTTTTGCAACTTGTTTCTTGTACCTTCTCTTTTGTGTTTGATAAAACTAGGTTGTGTCACATACTTTGTGGAAGATTTGGTTTAAATTGATGAAGCGCAGCATAAGCTAAAGCAGTCACATGGCTTCTAGCACAGCACAGCTTGGGTGTTTATGAAGTCTTGGGAAGCTATCAAAAGGGCAAGATTCAAAAATTGGAGCTGGGGGAAACAGTTTCCCTCAGATTTTCAGACTCCTTTTCCTCTTTACATTTCTGAGTAAGTGTTCTCAGGTTTGGATTCCATGGAATTAATGTAACAATTCATATGATACAGTTTGCAAAATAGGTATAAGTTGTTTGGTTTGTTTCACAAAAACTTTTGGGGTCCCATCCACATTAGAGTTTTTGATGAAGACGAAGCATGCTGATGGGTGTTGGAGCACACTGAATCCCATTAGCCTACTTGTATGTGTGCACAGATGAATCTATTCACACCAGGAGCCAGTGTGGAACAGATGTTACCTTTGAAAAATTGATTTGTTCATAGAGTTTATTTATTCTGTTTGTGCTATTAAACTTTGGCATCTCTCCAAAGACCTGGTAGAATGCTCAGACTTTTTGCTGTGTTTTCCTACTTAATTTGTTAGCTTTGGGCACGTTTATATTCAGGGCTGTACCACTGAAACTTAAATCACGTAGTTTAATCATAAATTAGGTACATTGAGTGTCTAGTGCACTGAAGGTGTCCACTCAAGGTTTTGCCTGACTTTAAGTTGGTTTTAAAGTATCTCTGTGGAGCCAGCGTGACTTTGAATAAAGATTGGGTGTAAGTTCTCCACCTGCTTAATGGGGTAATGCTGAGAACAGGGGAAGAGAGATTTTTCACAAGTAACATTACAGACCAGCAGTCACATAAACCAAACTGCCAGGTGAAAATAGCAAGCTCATGCAACACAGTCCTGCAAAGATAGACTGCCTCCCTTTCCCCTTATCCTGTCTAGCCAGTGTGATTGGGCAGGACTTTGTTCTGAAACAGGAATACCCTGTGCCAATGCCTGGGCTGCAGACATCTCTTTTAAAAACAGAAAAGGAAGCAACTAATTATTGCGATCAGCAGTGAACCAAGTGTGGTGATAGTTACATAATAGTGTAAAAAATGTTAATGAACACTTACATGTAGTTGTGATATTGTTTTGTTATAATAAGTCAGGGCGTGCAGTTCTATAGTCCTCGCTGATAAACCATTTTCTCAGCAAGCCCCTGACCTTCTCATTTGTGTAGGTATGGCGCAGTGTGCACAGGAGTTATGGGACTCCATCTGCTGAGGTTCTATGAAGCTCTTATGAAATATGTTTCTGAAACTGATTCTCTGAGACATTTGGGTGTTGTAGCACTCAGCACTGCACCCCTAACTGCTGAATCCCAAAGTGCCTGCTGGAATCGTGAGTTTTGAGTTCTCTAATAACAAGGCTTAGTAGTGAAGAGACTTGAGTTCTGATGTGTGAAAATCTGCTGAGGCTACATCAAAATGAGATGCTGAGAGAGGGTGGGAAGCTCAAGTACCTCTCCTTGTTTAGCTCTCTGCTCTGGGAGGCACTCGCATCAGTGGATCTGTCTTGGGATCTTGAACTAGAACCTCAGATATTCTCTGTGGAAAGTAGTGCTGCCTCTCATTACTCCTGACACCTAATGGCCCTGGGGAATAGAGCACATTCCAAAGCCTTGTTCCACATTTACTTTCCTGATCCAGAGCTGTGAGTTGAACCACAGTGAGGGCTACATGGCATTCTGTGATAGATCTCTGTGGGTCCCATTTGTGGTGGTAGTAGTAGTAGTAGTATTTACCCATTTAGATGTAAGCCTTGATTTTCCTCATATGAGGCAAAGAAAGGCTTCAGAGTCCATTCATCTCTCTGCCTCATGGGCTGTTTAATCGTTTAGACAAGATAAAGTTGTTTTAATGGAAGAATCCAAGAGAACTCTGTTCCTGAAGGGATTTTCAGAATTTTCTAAAAATTGAGATTCATTCTCTGATGCAAACGTGTGGCTCTTTATACCTTAAATAGCTGGTGAGCTCTGCTGGGATGGGGAAAAGCTGCCCTCAAAGGGTCTTGTCTTCTTCTGAGCATGTCTACAGAGCAGGAGCAGAGCCAGTCTTCAGGCATGATCCAGGATGGCAGCATTTATAGCTGGGTTGGAGGCTCTGCCTTCAACAACAGACAGACATCTGGGCCAGGAATTTACCACCACAGAATGTAGATGCTTCTGAAAATAGTTCACAAATAAAAAGTATCATGTCTGTCATTTAGATTGATAACCATCAGCATATGTAAAGCCTTGGAAGCTTCTAACTTGTTTTGGACTCTTTTTCTGGAAATTATAGAACTCTGGTATAGTGCTTCTTATGCCCTTGTAATTTTAGTTGGGCACACTGAAAATGTGTTCTTGAATCCAACGGGTTTTGTTGCTTTGGGTTTATCCTATGAATTATGCTATAGCTTTATGAAACAAGATTAGATCCCTAAATATATCAGGAGCATAATGTATATATATATTATTTTAACTCAGCACTGCAAATATTTTACATAATTATTTACATGGAAACACAATAATATGAGAAATACGTCATGCGAGATGTCTATGCAAATCAAGTCAGTATATGCTAAAAAACAAGAAGTAATTGATGCCCTTGGATGACAGAGTAAAGAGGAAATGGAAAAGTGAGAAATAGCATAATAAATCTAAGTATTATTAGAATTAGGATATCTGTCTAGGATATCTGCCTGCAAAATTGAAGAATATTGTATGGAATTTCATTTACATTAGTTAACCAAGAATACTACTTACTGTGCAAAAATGCAGCTATTCTTTAACTTTGGGTTGGTCCTCTCTGCTTTCAAATGCAGCCTGGTCCAGTGCTGAGATGCACTGATTTCTGCAGGCTTAGGTGCTTATCCAGAAGATTATTGTCAAGTCACGCTAAGGATATCCTGTACTGAGAAAGCCAGGTGTGTGGGGCATGGTATTTTGTAATAAAGAGGGCCCTTTTCCAAGGTGTTGACTGCTTTTTTCTTTTTAGTATCCAGATAGACATATCCTTTGTGTATTTGAAGCTGCATACTAAGAAAAGAGGCTGTTGGAGTCAGTAAGAAAGGTGTTCATAGCAGATACAAACAGAAAAAAACCCATAGCTACACAAGTATTTTGGGGAAAAACAAGTAGCCTAACATCTCAGTTTTGCCCACATGAGGCAGTTCTGCTGTAGGAATATTTTTGTGTCATCTTAGTATATCTTTAAAACATTAGGCAAGTGGAGTAGTGCTCTGCTAATTAATCAAAAATAGATGGACCTGTCCTCCCGACATGTTCTTTCTTTGCAAGTCATCTTGGACCATTCCTTCACCAACCAAAGCTCTGCCTACTCTGTTCAGAACCTGCTTTCCAGTAGCCAAGACTATGGAAAGGCAATAATCCTAAATGGAAGAAACTATTGAGAAAAGCAGGAAAGGAGAGACAGCTGCTAGCACAGGAGACTTTCAGTGGGAACACAGAGAGAAGGGGGAGGACTGGCCAGTTTCCTTCCCTGGTCCCTCCGGTCGGGTCACCGTTTTGGTCAGCCACAGATGAAATAAACATCCTGTATGTAGCTTTTCCCTGCTAGTTTTTTGCCTTTTTATGGCTTCTGTTCCAGGTATTCTTTCCCCTGACTCACTTTTTAATGAACAGGTAATAACTCATCTTTGGTTATTTTTTTCACATTCAGAATTACATTCAAAATTTCTGCATTTAATAAACTATATTGTAACTGAGGCCTACTAGTGTATTTTACTGGGTTTTTTTCATTTTACTTTGTGTCTAAACCCACAAATACTTTAAAAATGTTTGACCTTTGTGATTTCTAAACCTGAAATTTGTTTTTGTTGTCTTTGCATTTTGCTTTTCTCTGTCAACTGAACGTTATTATGACTGAATTAGGCTTGTGTGTTGCATTTCAAATGTCTTGCATTGTTTTGAATATGTGTCGGCTTTGTGGATTAGTTATAACTTACTCCAGCTTTTTGAAACAAAAGAACTGATGTCCCTGCTTGATATCTGTCCAAAGAACACCAGGAAACAGTCAAGTTTCTACTCTTGAATCAAAACATATTTTTCAGTTGTAACCTGAAATATGTTTACTAATCTCCTGCTTTGTTGAAAGCATACCCTTCATTGAGAAAAAAGTCCTGCGTGGTGTTTGACAGTTACTACAGTAACAGAAAGATGTATTTTATTTTTCATTCTAGCTTGGATTTACTACCAGGCATCAGTTTTAATAGCAGGAACTTAAGAGCTTGTGCATTAGGCAGTACAAAATTTTTATCTAGCATTACACATTTATTGTGTAATTCAATGATATTTGAGACACATTCTGTCCCTCCTATGAGGAACACTCAAATACTTCTACTCAGGACAGAAATTAAATTAGTAAAGCAGTGTTACATCTTAATTTTTAAAAAGTGCTTAAAATGGAAAATGATTGCTTGATTCTTCATATGTGATGATACTACTTACCTGCCCTCTGCTCTGAAGTTCATGAGATGTCTTTCACACCTATCAAAGTAACAGAACCTAATTCTCCTGCGTATGGCAGATATCGCTGCAGGTACAGACACACCATCGCGGTGTGGCATGAGAGCACAGTGCCTTCAAGAAACTTAAAAGGAAAACAAGTTTGTTTTCGAGAAAGACTTCTTGATCTGGTTGGTAAATGTTACTAGATCAGCATTGATGATGGCAGTGTAACAGAAATCACAGAATATTCTGTGTGGGAGGGGACCCATCAGCATCACTGACTCCAGCTGCCAGCCCTGCACAGGACACCCCAAGTCACACCATGTGCCTGAGAACCTTGTCCAAACACTTCTTGAACTCTGTCAGGCTGATGCTGTGACCACTTCCCTGGGGAGCATGTTCCAGTGCCCAATCACCTTCTGGGTGAAGAGCCTTTTTCTAATCTCCTGCCTAAACCTCCTCTGGCACAACTTCAGGCCATTCCCTCAGGTCCTGTCATTGGTCCCCACAGAGAAGAGATCAGTGCCTGCTCCTCCTCTTCCCTTCAGGAGGAAGCTGTAACTGCAAACTGCAGTGAGGTCTCCCCTCAGTCTCCTCTTCTCCAAGCTGAACAGGTCAAGTGACCTCAGCTGCTCCTCACATGGCTACATATGGCTGGTTTGTCTTATATTGGCAGACAGTATTGGCTTCTTCACAGAAATACGACAAATGAAAGGGCAGATGAGGAAGATGTTGCTCTGGGATTCTCATCGTGTTATTTGATAAAATTCAGAGCTCCACCATGAACTTCAAGATATGGGAAATAAATCTAGAATAAAATGAAGATCCCTGAAGGTCACATGAGTATGTCAGCCTACTGGAAACATATAGCTTTTGAGATGAGATTCAAAGATAACAAAGCAGAGAAAATGTCATAAAATGCAGATTATCAGGAGCAGAATATAAGGCTGTGGCAAACTTTTTAGAATTTCTCCCAAGTCTAGGGATGCTAGTTAAGAACCTTAGGATCTATTCAGTTAATCTATGAAGACCCTATGTGGCATCTTGATCTGTGAGATAAATCTGATTCTTAAAGAGCAGCATTTTGCATAAGCTTCACTTTGTTTAAAAAGTTGTCAATTAGTGAAGTCAAAATGTAGTTAATATTTTTATTTATCTGAATAGTGGAAGAAGATGCATTTTACTCCTTTTCTTACTGCCTGTGGTACTTTAAAGGTTTTTTCCTGGATCAAATTACTGCAAAGGAAAATAACAACCTGCTAAGAGCTGAAGTGAAAGAAATGCTCGGCACCTCTCAAGTAGCAGCGTGTGCTCATCTGAGTTTTCCAAGACTGGCTGTGGCTGACACTCCAGGTGCAGAAACCACTGAATTGTTCCCTTAGGAAATGTATACATCATTTTTCCTCCCTTACAGGGAAAGAAAGGTGAGAAGAAAAATGTACACAAATCCATGGAAAGGGGAAAAGTCTAACATGAGTTTTCAAACAGCAAATTAAATAATATTAATTTTTGGAAAATGCTATATTTTTAGTATTGTAAGGTGTTTGTAGACTATTAAAATGTATTTTGTGTTTGTGGTGAGCAGGAAAATAAGAATACATGTCTTTTAATGTTGGCAAGCGTGTGCACTTTGGAAAGGACAGATGCTATTAAATTTTTTTCCCAGTAGGAAGTACTGTGAAGTCATCAGGCTTCCACATATAAGTAGGTCAAGAAAGACTTCTTCCAAAATTTTTACTTTTTAGCTGCAAACAGGAAACTATTCCTCATTTTCATGTCCCAAAGGCCATACTAAACCTGACCTCGAGCTTGTGTACAGTTTTACTTGACCTTTATTTAGAATCCCTTCTGCTAGAAAATTGCCTTTTGTTGTCACTAAAAATACACTTCACTGTCAAGATGAGTCAGTACTCAAAGGGAAGAGCTTTCAATCCAGTGTAGAGATGCAGTGGAATCCTGACTTCAGTGATGTCAGTGGAAATATTTCCACCTATTTTGATATCACTAAGATTTTCTTCCACCTACTTTATTATGTCATTGCTTTCCTTACATATTTTCCCTTCTGTTTTTTCCCTCTGGATTACAAAAACCCCCTACTTTTTCAATGGAGCAGCATATGTGTTTGTATATATAGAAGCATTCAGTTCTGCATTTATGCAGTGACATTTGCATTGTGTAACTGGCGTTTTTCATCACTCCCATCTTCTTGAAAGAAATGGTATTACTTTTGCTTCTCTTCACTTGTTTAACATGTGGACAAAAGCAGAATTCTCAAACATGCTTCTCATTCTATTATTTCTTCTAAATATCAACCTCTTTTTTGTACAAAAAACAGTGACTCTGCCTGCAGACAGCACACTAATAGCATAAGAAATACTCACTGGCCAGTTTTGTGGCTTTCTTCTCTCATGACAGCAAATCTGATGAGAAAGTTTTGATAAGAGCTGGAACATTAGCAAAATAGGGATCTATGAAGTTAATGTTTTCTTTCTTTCCAAGATTTTAAAACATTCTGGTTTTTTTTTTCCCCCCTCCAGACTGTCTTCCATACCATGAACACTTTTCTTTTCTATTGGCAAGTACTTTTATATCCACAGCACGTGGAGAGAAAAAAATCCTTATAAAAAGTGTGAATCATCTTTGAAAGCAAAGCTGCAGGTGCAATTTACTGTTACTGCATCTGTAGAAATGGATATCTGGTACTTAAAGGCTCTGTACTGTGGTTTATTCAGCTGCAAAAAGGGAATAGGAATATTTATATCATACATGCTTTTGAAAGAATAAATATTGTAAGGTGATTTGAGACCTCCTGTGCTGACAGACTTTTCTGATACGTGTGTTAAAGGCCTTTGATTTGAAAATTGGGCCCAAAGAGGGCCAAATCTGTGCATATTAAGAGAGATTAAAAAGCTTCCCTTGACTTCACTGGTGCTGATCATGGTCGATGATGCTCTGGCAAGCTACACAGTGAAATTGTTGCGAATCTGGGCACAGAAGTCAAAGGTCCTTTACCTTGCAAACCTCTGTCTTATGCTGAAATTTGTGGTTAAGAAGAAGTTTCCTTAAGATTCTTCTTAAAAGTTCAAGATATTTCTAATTCAGCAGTTTTTGAATATTTAGTGTATTTTGTGAAATTTGGGTCCTAAAATTAGAGGCATATTTAAAGGGGGAAAAAAATCATAGTAAGTTGGGCGTTATTCTCGGTTTTCATGTCCAAGCAGTATTAACAAATTAAGACATGTAGCAGCAGCATGAAAACAAACTTGCATACTGTTTTGACATGTGCATCTCATGGAAGGATTGCTAATTGGTGAAAATGCCAATCATTACAGAAAGTGATTCATGCTCAGGAGTGGATGATATCTACTGGTGCCACATGGCATAGAATCAATGCCGTGGGAACCAGTCATGACCAATATTTGAAGTATTTGGGAAAGATTTCAGCATTCAAAATAGGACTTCCATAGAAACAAAAAGCACAGAAAAGGGAGAGTTGGTTTTTAGGGCAACACTGGAGTAAAGAAGAGCAAGGAATTGCTGAAAGAAAAAAGTAATGTATGTATCCATATTTTTGATTTTGTTAAAAAGAAAAAAATATCCCACTCGCCCACTCTAGGCTCACACAGTGGCACTGAAGAATCAACACAGTCAGTCACCATGGGAGTGATGTGGTCTGAGTGGTCCAAGTGCCCAGTTGTTTGATGACAGCTGGAGTCGGTGGGGTTCTCTAAAGCCCTGCCTGGGGAGTGTGTTGGTGCTGCCTCTGGGGACACACAGCCCCAGGGCACGGCTGCTGGGGTTCAGTGGCTGTCCATGTTGTGCTGAGAGAGAGGGTGGAAAAGGGATTGGGTGAGCCAGAGCACTACTCTTCCCCGAATGTTCCTCTGTGCCCTCAGCACTGAAAGATATTGCTGTGCATCTTATGAAAAAAATCACGTAGTCTTTTCCCATCCTTGCCTCCCAAGACTAGTGACAAACCTTGCCTCAAAGTCTGAGGGGCTGTCAGCTCTGTGAGCCAGGACATTGTTTGGTTTATGTTATGCCAAAGTTCGTTCTTCTGATTTGTCACTTATCCTCTAGATCCAATGATATACTTGGAGCTGCTGTCAGAGGTGCCACTGCAGCTTCCACAGGCTGCCCCTGCTGCTGCTCCGAGCCTCGCTCGGGCTCTGGCAGCGCAGCAGTGGGAGCAGCACAGCTTAGTGGGGATCAGCTGGGAGGGAATTGACTCAGTTGTCAGGACAGGCACTTCACTGCTAGAAGCAGACAGGCAAGACTTGTCACAGTCATTAAATCTAGTAAGATACAGAACATGCATTCTGTCAGGAATAAAGAGCAACTGAAGTTTCATTAACAGAGCATTATCAAATGCTTGTGAACATCATAAAATAAGCTTCCATTCACAAGAGGTTAATGATTTGCCTTCTCCACTGGCTGTTAGTCACAGCCTGTTGGTGTTAGAGCTTACAATTTGCTAAGCAGTGGCCGTGCTGGGGTGTATTTTACTGAAGAATGAGAAACCTCGAGAGACTTGCACTTGAATTGTAAAGAACAACATGCAAAAAAAAGTCGCTAAATGAAATAGAAGCTAAAATGTGTTGCAGCAACAAAGGGCTGATTGTCATATTGAGGACAACTCAGTGCTCTTGGGGGTTGGAGTAGGGAAGAAATTCAGCTACTTCAGGGTTTTACAGATTACCAAGACACAGTTTTGTTAACAGAGTAGTGGACAGAACCTTTTCTTGCTGCATCCTTTGCAGAGAATTCTCTGCTTTGGAGACTTCTCCAGGTACTAGAGAAAATACCTCAGCAAGCTTTTCTGAATCACAAGTTTGCTGGCTTGTAATTTTCAGGCTGAAGGAGGAGAGCTACATTTAAATATGTGATCCTGTATTTCTCCTCTAACAGATCAGTTCAAAGGACTGAGATTTGTCCTAGTGAGGAAGAGGGGAGCTAATTACACCGGTGGGAGGCTTTGTATGTGATTATGGAAGTTGCCTTCCACAGTAAATAGAGCGGTTTTGAATGGCTCAGTTTGGAATTGCATTATATTGTATATGGCTTAACTAATATTTATGAAAAGGGTTATTCTTAGTTTTCACATGTATCTGTTTCATGTCATTTAACATATATGAAACTTAAAAAACTTGTACTATGTGCATATGTATGATGAAATCTGCATGTAGCTCTTCAAACCAGTCATAAGGCAACTTTAAAATCTGAAAGTGCCATGCTAATACTGAGAAACTGAGATTCCAGTGAAGGTAACGAATCTATGAAAATAATACCAGTTGATTTGTGGAGATCTTTTAATTTACAGATTGGAGGTCATCAAAATATTGTTTCTTCTATGCAGATAGTGTTACTAAATAATGGTTGACATGCAATAGTTTAGATCAGTCCAGTAAAACCTTGTAGGATGATCAAAAGGACAGGATCTCACTGATTTTTTTTTTTTTTTGGTGAAGACTTTACATCACTCTTACCTCCCCAATGAAACAACTGGAAGGGGTCACCAAGGAAAATTCTGCCCTCAGTTACAGCAGTTCTAATGCAGAGTAACCAACTCCTTCTGTGCTGGGTTTAGCAGTTGGAGCAAGAGCTAAGTTATGTCAGGAGTCATATCAATTCCATTCATTCCAAAGGGCTTATTTTAGATTTACTTTTTTGTTGGGCCATTTGCTATTTTATTGATGGTAGTACAGGGTGGCAGTGGATGTGAACTACTTTTGCATGCAATTCATCCATATACTTTTCCTGTATGCTATTTTTACAACAATTTGTGTAACTGTAATTTTTTAAAACAGAGAACAAAAAAGTCACCTATGTGCTCCAATGCCTTTTACAAATGTAGTTGATGTTTAGGGTCAGGGGGGACTAGCTGAAATTCTTTGCAGAATCATTTTACCTCCTGACCTTTCAAGTTCTTTATCATTTATGGTGAAATTTTTTGCTAGAAGACTTTACTCACCTCTTTTATTTCCCCTTCCCTGAAATTTGTGCACTCTAGCAGCAGTCATCAGAACTGCAGGTATTAAGGCACAGGGTACAGAATCACAGGAATCCAATAATCTGCTGACTGTGATTGATCATAGGTCTTGAGAATTAGTCTTGAGCATTGTTTGATAGTTAGTTTTGCACACTGTAGCTCTAAAAAAATGCTCAGTGCTGAGGAACTTACACCCACCCCTGCAAGCAGCTAGAATTCAAATGAATGGTAATGAGAATCGTTCATGCATCAGAAGAAGAAAAGAATGCAAGAAAAGTAATTTCTCTCCTGAAGTAGCCTGTCTCCTTGACTGTCAGGAGAAGGAATGCATACCTTAGGAAATCAGTCTTCTCTTGTTAATTCCAGCTGAAATGGCTCAAAAAGGTTTCTTCCAAGTGTTTTGACAGAAAGTACAGAGAAGGAGAAGAGATCTATTCCTCTGATACTTCAACTGGAACTAACACAGGAAGGCTTTTAAAAAAGAGTATAGTGAGGGGGCTCCATAGTCAAAATGAGAGCTTACACATTATTATCCAAGTTAAAATATGACTTCTACATCTGAAAAATTAAAAGCAAAACAACATAAAAAGAAGGAAAACGTTGCTGAAAAGCAGAGGCCTCTAACAAGTGGAAATAAGGACCTGGTCCTCTTGTCCAGTGCCTAGAAAGAAAAAGTTGGTGCTGACAGCATGTCTTACGAGAGGAAGTCAAGAACGTCCCCATGCACACCAAACACAAAGCAAATAAGCATTTTAATTCAATCTGTCAAAATTAATTAGAAACAAGATCAAAAAACCTCCTCACAATCAGATGAAGCATTAGCTTGTTAATGTTAATTCCTGTTCTGTTGTTGTGATAAACTGAGTCATTGCTATTTGCTTTGCAGCTGATCAACTGCTCCACAGAAAGTTTGAGTAGAAAATACCTATCTGTAGTGACAAGCCGTGGAGAGGGAGGCAAGGCTTGCTGAAGCTTCTGCTGCAGGAGCTCCCTCCCCACCCCCGAGAACAGCACACCTTTCAGGGGAGGGGGATGGGAGTGGGTCCCCAATATATCTTGTGAGGAGCTCAGGAGAAAGCACTTGTGATGCATTTGCTTTGAGCTTCCAACCCGATCAGATCCATAGCCTCTTGCTTACAGCTGTATTTCACAGCTGATCTCCTTGATCTGATCCTGCGTGTGCACTCAGGAGGCAGCAGCCCCGGCTTGGCACGGCTCTCACGTGTGGTTTCAGGTGGCAATTCCCTTGCACATGGAGGCAGAGCGGGCACGGGAGCCATTTGGGCTCATTTGTGTTGTTTGGACCTGCCACTGTGGGCATGAAATCATACCCCCACTGATTTTTATGCCTTGTGCCAGGTTTGATTGGACCAATTCTGTAGGGATGTCCCTGTGCAACACACTGTGTGCAGGGGTGTTGTGCACGCTCAGAACTGCTGCGTGCCCAGGCTGAGTGCGGTGAGGTTTGGTCCAGGAGATGTCTGTTTTGATCAGACCTGTCTAATATTAGGAAAATATTATAAGTGTGTCATTATTGAAATAGGTAGCAGATTATTACTCTGTGCTGTACAGATGATGGATATGTTACTAGAGGAAGACTAAGAAAACAATCCACGACATAATATTTGTTTTGGAGTTGCACCATAATGGAAGCTTCCATGTACTTATTAAAAAATAGGATCTAGCTCTTCTATGTGCAAAAGTAAAACTATCACCATAAATACATGGCTGTTTTGTTGAATCTGTAGCAAAAGAGCCTAAAGCAAAAACATAGAGAAGTGTGTTTATTGCTATGTAACAAGTTAAAGTAAAAATGTAATTTTCAACTGTTCTTTGTGTGTTTGGAAAAACTGGTAAAGGCGCATGAAAGGAGCACAGTTGGCATTTTACCCTCTTAAGAATAAACCACAAGTCACCTGCATTATTAGCCACTAATCTCCTTAGGCTCCTAATCATATCCCTGTGCATGCTAAGAAGAAACCTGGGCTGGGAAGGGACGTATCGAAGTGGTACATGCCTTAGTATCCCTTTAATTTGGAGAGGGTTGTGAAGATGTTTCATTTCTGCCTTATTTCCTAAAATGACATGGTAAGTTAGTTGTCCTTGTACCATCCCTAACTCATTGAGACAGCAGTGAAATCAACCAAAAAAGCCCCTCCTGCTGCCAGGTCAGTTACTGGCCCTTTTTTTTTACATAATAGCCTAGGTGTTAAAGCACTGATCTGGGAAGCGAAAGATCAGGTTTTTTGCTTCCTCTTAGCCCAAGAGGGTTTGAAAACACTGTTTCTATTTCCTAAAAATATCCTAGCAGGCAAGATAGAGATCAGCCTGTGTTGAGGCTGTGCTTTCTCTCTCCAACCCTGCTGCTGAAGTTGCACTAAGTGAGAATGCAAGTTGGGGAAACGACAGTAGAAAAATATGATATTCAATGTGGACTGCACATGGATGTATGTGTGTGTATATTTTAATATTATTTTGATTCTTTCCTTATATTTTAAAATCTAAGATATTATTGAGTGGACTATCAAAGATAACTAAACATAATGGTGTTTTTATATTGCTTCTTTAAGTTCGTGTGGCAACTTATGAAACAATCAGATCTGGAGCTGCCTTATCTGCATTTTCATGGATCATTAACAAATAGAATTTTCTGCATCACACAAAGTGTAAGTCTCCAGTTTAGCTGGGAGGACCAAGCCCTAAAGACCAATAACAATCTTTATTCACTGAAGTTCCCACTGATACTTGCCATGATACAAAATAGCAATTTAACTACTTCATAGCAGCCTCTATGTATGAAGTATGTTTTACTTCTGAGTTTTAATTAAATGGGAATAAACCTGATATGCAGTCATTTGTACAGCAAGTGTAACCATCTTTTATGCATTTGAAACTTTTGGATGCCTGCAGTACATGAAAAGCACTCTATGGGTACTTGCATTATTGCATATTTCATTATAATGTAATTCTGTATTAGATATTCTATTTATGCAGAATCCAAAAATAGTTCATGCTGTGTAGCAATGCAAATTTCGGTGAATAATCCACAAAGAATTTCAAAGCCTTAACCATTTGTGACATGCACTATTCTGTATCTTTAATGAGGACTCAACCTTTGAATAAATTATACCGGTCTTTTTATGAGTGAAAACCATTTCTGTGCTTCCCCATTAAAGAACAGTCTATCACTTCTTATCTTAATGATATTCGAAATATTAGGGCTCATTGTTACTGCTCAGAATTCCTCAAACTGATTTTAGATGTTCTATCAACGGTAGAAGAGTAAATCAGGTTTCTGCACTTGAAGGCTGTGCCCCCCTTCCCACCTGACAGCTGATCACCAGAGAATGAGATGGCACCAGCACTTTCGTGGCCAAGGCTATGTAGGATAGTGCAAGAGCTGAGGAAAAATCCACTTCCTCACACTTTGTCTCAAGGAATCCAACTTAAACCCATGTATAATGAAGGGAATTTCCTTTCCCACTAGTGTGGGGAAACAGGGGAGGTGAGTAGGGATGCTTTGTTCTTCCTGGAGTACCTAAGACTGAAGAGGCTGGAGCCCAAGATGTGTGCAGTGCAAGGCCTGCAGGTGTGCACTGCAGCTCTCCTGTGCTGGTGTGACCCCACACTGCAGGGCTGTGCTCAGGGATGTGCTGTCGGTGTGACAGGCACTGAGCTGAGACCACAGGTCCTCAGGGGAACAAACAGCAAAATGAAACGAGGGGGAAGCCTCCTCTTGAACTGCTTAAGAAATGCTGCAAAGCTGGGGCTTTCTACTTTTTAAACCAGATGGCACTGAGGAAGTTTACCTACGAAGGATATAATAGATAACAATTTCCTGCATCAGTTCAGAAAATCACCATGTTGCTTTTGGCAAATTGAATAAAACATGCCCTATAAACTCCTAATGTACAAATAGCAAAGCACTCCAAGTCCATTAGCACTAGGAAGGTTTTAGAATTTGAGATTTTACTATTCATAGCACAACTGTGTTCAGTACATAATTACATGGAAGAAGAAAATAAAAAATCTGTAGAATTGTCTGCATAAATAAGACATCCTTTGTAATAGTTTTAAATAAGTATTTAAGAGATGAGAACTTTTTTCTTTGAGTATGATAGCATAAATTAAAAATTTTGAAGAAATTAATCAGATCAAAATACTTATTCCATTCCTTCATGTATTTAAGTATGCATTTCAAGAAGCTTGTATTATAGTGTAAGATGAAAGACAGCCTTTGTCTTGGGACTTTTACATCCTCTGACAACAGTTAGAGTGAGCTAGTAAGATGTGAAGATCTGCTGCAATACCACATGCAAACTTGTAGTCAGCCCTGCATTGGTGTATTCATTCCTCTGATCTATCCTCTCCACCTTTCCTTGGCATCCCCTTGAGAAGAAGAGCTGAATTAAGAACTGCTACTAAGATTGGTTAATTCACAGTCTATCTGAATGCAGGATGATGTTCATGTTCTAGTGAATCATGTGCCTATTTCAATATCAGAAAATAGAAGATGGCTCTTGAGTTTCTCTGCTGCCAAAAATTGCTTCATTTTGAATTGCTGATTGCCAGAGCGTTCTTAAAATTACAGGCAAAAAAATTTTTTTTCCTCTCACATTTGCACATTTGCCTCAGCCTTATTGGTGGTGCTGTGTTAGGGTGCTAAAGTAGTTTAACTAAACTCGAAACTATCATAGCCAACACAAACTAAGGGTACCAATGGTGCTTTTTCCAGAGCAAACGCCTAAAATGGGAAGGATGCCAATAATACAGACCGAGCTTCCTAATAAGACTTGAATAGAGAGTTTCATTCACACCTACTTTGAAGGCACCGGAACATATCAGTGACTTAAAAGAGTTTGCATCCCAATATTAACTTTCTGTAAAAGAGTTCAGTTCTACAGTGTTTTCTGATGGAAAATCATTAATGTGCTCTTTGCCATTCCTGGTTGATAGCATTAATCATACTGATTCCTTTAGTCCCACAGCTTTTACCGGAATACCACTGTAATTCAACATTAATAACAGCCCCTTACTAGGAAGTATTACCAATTTCTTGCCTAGGTGATGTTATAATTAGCGATATCTTGCTGTGACAATTGCTGCTGTGAAAGAAGTGCCATTTATAGATGGTATTACAGATGCTGCCTGTGCTGCGTGCAAATCCAGGCATTGCTATACACATTAAATGTCTGGAAACATAGCAGGGGAAGATACACATGCAGAAGAACACTTTAAAACACTTTAGATGTACTGTAAAGTAACTTCTTGCACATACAGAAGTGTAAATGAAATAATAAGAGACTTAAAAGAAGGTTTTAAAATTAAATCTGTGCTATAAGCTTCCGGTACTCTTATATCATACTTAGGTCTCCTGGGTGCTATTGAGTATTGTCAGCCAACAAACTATAATTTCATGCTTGAGTGGACTAATACAAGCCTAGGCTTCTGCTTCTTTGTACAGTCAGCCTTCAGTTTGCTGTAATTATAAAGTGAGAAGGGGAGGGAAATAAAGAATTGTCACACAGAATGATAATACTTATCAGTAAATTCAGATACTATGATGGTTTAAGCTATAATTTGTTTGGGTCAATAAACTGTGAGTCCATTTACTTCACTAAACTTTAGATCAACTCCTTCAAGTTGTGTATTTTCATTTGACAGGCACTGTAACAGGCAGCTATGCAGGTAGAAGTGAGCTGTGCAGCTGGAAGGTGTTTTTTGTTTGGTGTGGTTTTTTGTTTTTGGGGTGCTTTGTTTTTGGTTTTTTCTGGTTTTTTTGAGTGGTTTTGTGCTGGAAAGACTAATGTCTATTTCCGCTATGAACAATTTCATTTTTGAATTATAAAACCCCATATGAGATGATGTTTTTGATTTCTATCTATTGCAGGTTTTAATAATTTTAATATATTACACAAAAGAAAGTGATACAGTTGCATAAAGAGCCATGTACTTATATTGTGCCAGCTAGAATCTGTGAGAAGTCTCTGTATTCAGCTGAGGTCCTTGTTATCAGAAATTCAGAGAATAGCACACAAAAAAGGTACAATATGTCATGTGAGCCATGATGTTAAAGAGAAAAGTTGGTAATTCTATGCAATTGTGCACAATAAGCTCTAGGTCAGGTTCTGCCTTAGATGCTGTGCAAAACTCTTATAAAAATCATTGAGCATTTGAGGCAAAGAACAGGAAACCAGGGCCAGCGTCTCCGATGGACAACAACAAGGATTCAGCAACAGCTTCCAGAAAAGCACTTCCCTGCTCCTCAGACTGCAGCAACGACCTGATCTCCTTCTCCATTGTTCCATCGCTGCATTGCTTAATGATTAATTTGAAAATTGAATTTTTTTGTTTTTTATAAATCCCATAAAGTTTCTTCCATGTGACTATTTCTTCCTTTAAAGGTAAATGCACTGCATACTACTTTGAGGGGTTTAAAGAAATCAAGAAATTTGATATAATGTCTTTGTTACCAGTGAAGTAACACCTTTGGCACTAAAGAGTCTGATACCAGAATGACTTTGTGTTTGTATTATTTTATGTAGCTTTAAGAGCTAAAATTAGACTATGGAAAAGAGTCTGATTTTTCTATGGTTTCCCCTTGTCTGTTCCGTTTCTCCCTAATTTAATTTTTTTTGGTTTGTTTTTGTTTTAAACATGTAAACTTTCTGCCATGTCCTGAATCTTAGTGTCAGGATGAAAGATCTAAATAGTAAAAATTCAAGCTTTATTTCCTTTGGATTATATTTTGTGGAAACAAAATACCTGAAACTCCCTTATTCTGGAATCATGGTGAGGAAAGGGTGGGTGTAAACATTTCTATTTTGTGATAAAATATTGAGAAGTGATCAGGAATAATCTTTGTGTGTCTCCATGCAATGTAAGTGTGAAAAGGATATCGTCAAATATCGTAAAAGAACCTGAGATTTTTCCTTTAACACTTTATATTTAATTTTACATTTGTACTTGTTATTTAAGTCATTCTTAGTAATTTATCACTGTAAAAAAAATATCTGGACTTGAATGAGACTTTCAAAGAATTGACATGAGTGAAACTTTAGAAACGGGAATGATTTCACTTGCTTATTCAGCGTGGAGTTGTTTCAGAATTATTTGTCTAGGTTTCTTTCTGTGAATGGAGGACAAACTGAGGTCATTTATTATTCTGGTTAATTATTAGCTGTGTTTATTTATTAGGTTAATTTGCAGAGTTTCAACGAACCTGTATCCTTGAAGGGGTCAGGAAACAGCACCAAATCAGCTTTACTGATTATCTGTGCTGTAGAAAGAACAATGAGTTTTTCTAGACCATGTGCTTGAAAATGTGTTTTGGGAGTGAGCTTTGAACCAAGTTTCAAGGCAATTGTTTCTAATGATAAAATACCTCCTGGGGACCCTCCCAGTACTGCTTAAGCTTGCACTGTTTGAGGGAGCTTATGATACAGTCAGCTGCTTATGTTGTGCCCATCTTATGACATCCACTATAATTCATTTACTGTGCTTTGTGCTTTCCTCTCAGCTTTTACGATGATCTGCATTTAACACCCGCAGGACCGATTCTTGGGCTCTCTTGGCATGTCTGTGCTATGCTGGCTACTTTTCCTGCCAGCCCATTCTGCAGTAGTGCTTCTGTGGTACCTGGCTTGGCTTGCACCGTGTTATCTACTGCTGCTTTGGGTCCTGATTGGACTGAATTGTCTCTCAGATAAGATTCTTTTCTCTGTTCGAAAACTGTGTAGCAAAATGAGCTTCCGTTCCAAAACTAGGACCCTATGTACTATTCTTCTGTTTTCACTGAAGTACTAAAAGGAGAATAAATCAGAATATGGGTAGTTAAGAAACTTTTAGCTCTCCAGCAGGTAAAAGAAAATAACGTGCACATGTATGCTTACAGGCTCTTCCTTGCTTTTTCCTTCCAAAGATGTCTGGTTTTGATTATGAGAGTGACAAGTCAGCCCAAAAGGAAAATTGAGCTGAAAAGACCACAAAATGCTGAGTTTGTCTTTGATTGTCAGTTCACCCTAGAATGCACTTTTGCTTTTAGTTGCTTTTCCATTTTCTCCCAGGCACAGAATAGTACTTATCTTGCTCAATAGGCAGCCATTATGTCTGTTTTATCCACGTACAAAGCACAGGAGAAATAAAATGATAGGTGCCCTGATAAGGAGGATAAACTTTTGAAGTCTACGAATAATGCAATTCCTTTAGGCTGATTGATTTCAGGCAAGTGCAAAGGACATAAACAGGTTTTTTTTTTTTAAAAACCCACCAAAAACAACCCAAAAGGCATGAATCTGAAGGATGGATAGCTGCAGTTTAAGCAGAAACACTTTTAGGAGTTGCTTTATGGAGAATTGTCTTACTCTGTCCCAGACGCCTGCTTCTATTCAGTGTAACTTAGTGTTAGTTCCTCAGATTGAAAAGAAACCTGTAAAGAAGGAGAAAGCTCTCCTCCCCCCACTCTCCTGGTATCGATGTGTGTGAACCACTCAAGAAGGAGAGTTTTGTGCAAAGTCAGACAGCTACATTGCTCTTTGGTAGTTTGGAGCAGTATCAAGGGTGCAGTAGGCCTGTCATTGCAATACTCCTAGAAACCATCCCAGCCAGCTGACAGCAATCACAGTACCTGTCCTGCCTCCCTCTGGCCCCTCATGTGTGCCAGAGATAGGAAGCCTGAGTACTCTGGGCGTGTTAGTCTCGGAAGGCCAGGTCATGTGCAGCACCATCCTCACCCCTTTGCCACAAAAAAGTGATCAGATTTTGCTGCAGGGGGGTCCAAAACCTGTCTTGCAATTTAACACTTACAAAGTATTTAAAGAAACTTACCATGCATTTGATGTCCTTGTTCCTCTTCCTTCCCTTCTTGCTTTCTTCTATTTTAATCTTGCATATGTTTTCCTGTTAGGCAGTAACTATTTTTTTCTCGATGCGAGTTTCAGTGTGTACTACTGGAATACGTGTCCCACAGCACAATGTAGGCTTCTCCTTTTGAATATGGTGAACATTTCTATCCAGAAATATCTTAGTGCATGCATTGCCCTCTCCTTTTCTCATCTTCAATTTTCGTTATTTTTGCACTTTTGTGTTTTAGTGCAGCAATCCCAAGTCCTCCTTTTTCTTCTCAATATAGAGCATGAGAAGCTGGGGGAAAAGTGCAGTTATCTTCTTGATGGATGCTACAGAACAGCTAGCAAGAGCAAGAATGCCCTCTCATGAGGAAGCAAGAATTAGGTGAATTCTGGGAGAGAATAAATCTTTAGTGGATGAAGAGTCTTGTACAAAATCGTATTAAGCCAGAAACGACTGCAGAGTTTAGTCTAGAGTAGCTGAAAAACCAGGTGAAGGTTGCTTGAAAGAAACTTTTATTACACTAGTTTTCCTTCATTTTTTAGAATTGTAACTGGGATTCCAGGCCTGTGTAGATGAGGAATTGCAGCTCTAGTCAGGTGCACAATGTCTTAGGACTATGCAGGCAAAACCAAGCGATATCTGCTAGAGTGAGCAAGTAGAGAGGCTGGGACTGAGCAGAGTTAAAAGCAAATTGCTCTCAGCTGGGAGCAAAGCTAGAACTTTTTTGGGGATGCTGTGGAATGGGACATTTTTTCTTGCCATTTGCCTGAGCTCTGCCCATATACATGGAGGTTCTTGACCTTGCAGGATGAAATTTCCCCCTACTCAGTCATTTGTTAGCCAAACTTGCCTACATCTGCTTTGAAAAAACACAACAGTTTGAAGATATGTATATAGTGCTGGAGTATAAATCTGTGGTGTCTCTTTTTCCTGATAAATTCTTGAAAAACCTTTGTTTATTCCCTTGCTTTCCCCCTAGCCTTCAGTAGGATATCATGGCTTCAAATGGTGGAATGCATTTTAGGCTGTAAAAACACAAGTTGACATAGACTCACTGGAAATTGTCCCCTGTCAGATGAAAGTATTTTATTTTGCCTTTTTCTTGTTCAAATTATTGAGATGGAAATCCAAGCGGCTAACTCTAAGTATGAAAGTGATCTGTTCTTCATTTTTATTATTTCAATATTAACATTTCTTAGCCTAGATTTTGGAGAATGATACGTGTTTCCTAGGTGTTGATACCTGATTCAAAGAGACTTTTGCTGAAAGAAAACAATCCTTATTGAACCCCTTTGGCTCTGGATCAGGCTCCTGCAGTTTCTTTCAGAATAAAAATAAAATCTGATTTTCAAACAGAATTGCAGGGATTTTTTGCATAGTTCTACCCTAGCATGGCATGTTGCCTTTGCCTAAGATCACTGAACTAATTGGAAATCATTCATAATGACAGCAAGGAACAGCACAACTTTTTTTATTTCCTTAGTGATATTTCCTCCCTCTTGCTTTCCTCCTGTGAAATAAATAGGCATAAGAGATGTTATTGCCAGAAGAGTGGGTAGATTTGTGTTAATGCCTAAGAGCAAATGTCAAACTATAGAAATGTCAGAGTCTTGTATGCTTTCGAAGTATATGAACAGATAGGTTATTAGTTTGCTGTATTTTTCTTTGAAAACTTTATCATAATCCTCTCTGCAATCTTGTACTGGGGACAAATAGTGTGCTACACGACAATTTCTTCTTCTAAATTTAGCAACACCGCTTTATAACACTAGGCAGGGAAAGGCAAAAGAAAGTTTGGGTGGATAATTTTTCTCCTCTTGAAAAGAATGTCTTTCAGAAACAGTCATACCAAAGAAAAGCTTAGAGCTGTGAGTCACAGCATTAGTGGGTTGAACCATCATTCCATGCAGGAATATGGGCATACATTTTCAGGATTAGTGAAATGTAGATGTGTTATTTGTAATAAATATATATTTTAGAGTAATGGCACAGCTATAATCTCTGAACATCTGAATTCTAAAGAAAGATTATGACTTGACTGGTAGTGAGACTGGCATGAATAAAAGTGTTCTTTAGAAAATACTGTTTTTTAAAATAACTTAAAATATTTTCTTGAAATGTGAAGGGCATAGAAACCAGAATTTCTAGAACGAAGCTTCAGGCACCCATAGTCAAGATGTCTACCATACAGATAATCTCTGAGAAGTGGTGCTTCTGGTGCCTTCTACAGACTTTTCATTTTGGATGTACTGCTGTCTAACTTTTCATATTGATTTCTCGTTCCCTCTTCTGCCTCTGTCCCTTGTTTTCTATCTCTACCCTTTTTCTCTTTTATGCCTTTGACCCATGCTTCTGTCCTGCTGCTGCCTTCCACATCTTTTGCTTGCTTTTTTTTTTCTTCAGAAGAAAAAATTCCCCCTTCTCCTCATCCCATTCATCTGTTCCTTCTGATTTGTAGTTTATAGGAAATACTACAACCACAGGCTATTTCTTCTGAAAAAGGAGTGGTTAAAGGCAGTCGTGTTGGTACTTAGCATTAACATTTAAACATATTTTCTCACTTCATATAACATTTACCTACTATTTCTATGTATTCTTGAAGAGTTATTGGAGGGAAACATTCTAGAGCTAAGTGCTTTTTGGCCTTTAAAACTGATTGAGTAGATGAATCAAGGCAAAACATTCATTTTTTAGCCAAAAGATGTTTTTTCAATCAAAAGTCTCTTTGAAGAATAACTTCAGTTGAACTCTCCAAGGAAGCTGTATTCCCAAAGAATTACATTTTATCAGCAGAAATATTTCATTCTAGCTTGCTGCAGCTGGTATCAGGAAAAACATATCTGCAGCCTGAACATTAATCTCTGCTCGGTAGTGCAGGGTGACGGACCCACAGATGGGCTACTGGATAATGGAGACAGTACTGGCAGGGCTTTGCCTGTTCAGACCCTGAGCCAGGGTGCACGGAAATCAGCAGGTGGGCTTCTCTTACATCCACTGTCTGTCTCTGTTAAAGGCTTAGGGTGTCATTGTTACTGTGGGATCTCACTGGCAGCTATGCAAAGCCTGTGCAGAGTCAGTTCGAAATGACAATAAATTAGGATGGTAGCTTTTACAATTTCTCCACAGGCATTAGTGTCAGACTGTATGTTCTGCCTTGGCTTAGGGAGGATGTTCTTTTATCACTTAAAATATTTTCTTGAAATGTAAAAGTCATGGAAACTATACTTCCTGGAATACAGCATCAGACAGCTGTATTCAAGATCTCTACTACACATGCCTCAGCGGGAATGTGGATAAAAACACAAAGTCTCAGGAATCCAGGGAACAGGAAGCATGAGCTTCAGGAAAGTCCTGGGAGCTTCTTGTAATTGATGCCTCTTTCTCTCCTTTTTAGAGGTGTGGGTAAACCAGTGCTGTGTTATTTTTTTCTTAGGTAGCTACGGCTTTCTGAGTATATGGGCAGGCAGCAGGCATTTGGCTGCTTCTGACTCCAACCTCCTGGTTCCCCAAACACAGAATCTACACCCTATCTAGACAATGATTGGATTAGTTTTCTCCAGGAATTTGAGAAAGTTAATTAATTTAAACGTATTGTCTATATACTATTGTAGCTCAGAGCTCCTTAACTTGTTCCCTCTCCCTGTAGCCTCAGTCACGGCCGGACCTTCTGCTGCTTTGGACTTGCAAAATTTCTTCTCCTTACTGAACACCTTAAAATAGATTACACTTTTGGTTTCTAAAAGTATAGTAATTCTTGATTCTTAAATATTTTGAAGGCAAATTCTAATGCAACTCTCATTCATGGCTTATAACAGAAAAGGATACTTGTGGTCAAAGCCATACCATATTCTGAACAGCCACGCACTCTCAGCTTTGGTTGTGTTTTTATCCAAGTTAGATGCGCTCTGCAAAATAAACAAATGAGTGAAGTGAGAAGTCTTTTTATAAAATAAATAAAGCATGGAGTTCCAATATTAAAAACTAATGTCAGACAAATTACAATTAACTGCACTTTTTTTTTTAATTTAAAAAGCTTTTTTGTCGCACAAACATCATCCCTGTGAATCAGTTCAGGAGAAAATTGGCTCATCCAGCACATTTCTCACTGCTACACTCATTGGAAGAATGTAGCATTTACTTTTATTAATGATTCCAATTTTTTAAAGCAGTTGAGAAGCGCTATGCTCTGAGATCAATAAAATGATATTTTGATTTAATTGCTGTTGTGGGATTACTTCAGTTTACTCCTACAAGATCAGAGGCTGTTTGTGTATATCTAACAAAACGTCATTCCCAAAGGGATTGTGATATTCTAATAACCAGGAAAGTCCTTTCTGTACTTCTTTACAAGGGGGGAGGAACATGAGTTGAATTGCCAAGGCCCAAAATACCCTTTCCATTCTACAAGCTCAGTCTGTGACATGCTGCACAGGTAGAGTGGTGGACTACCCTTTTCCTCAGGGTCATAATTTGGAATAATACATTAGGCACAATTATCTGTACAAAGACAGCCAGTTTGGTCATACTCTAGGCATCACATCAGCACCAGTGGAAGAATTACTAGCAGGATGAAATTAGGATTGGGATGGCCAGTTCTCTAAGGATACTCAACTGCTGTCTTGTTTGTGTTTTGTGGCAAGTTAGGTTGGTTTTAACGAGAATATTTTTTCTAATGCAGTTTTAAAGCATTAAATCTGTTAATTTTCATGTTTTAATCTAATAATATATTAAAATATAGTGTCTTTTTATAGACTAATATGCACACATGATATCTATACATTGGCTGATGATAATAATGTCAGTGGTCTGACCCTCAGAAATGTAAGGTCTAGTTCCAAGGCAACCTGTTCATGGGAACTTTGGAACAATGGGAACATTGACATCACTGAGTTTTGGATAAGGTTATGCATAATCCATGCTGTAGCCGTTATGATTTTGCTAATGTGGTCACACTGAACATGCAAATGCACTGAATAGAACAAATATTATTTTTGGGGTCTCTTTCCTTGTGAACTGAATTGAGTATTTTAGCAACTCTTCCCAGTAACTGGGGAAGCTGAAGGGGGAAAGAAGATGATACTAACCCCTAACAGAGCAGTAGAACACTCTTCTAAGCTCTAAACATCTAGTAGTGCATTTTGGCAAGGTAAAGATTGGGAAAAGGGTTGAAACATTTAAGCATGAAGTGTGATTGTAGGTAAAGTCTGTGTTCGGTCAGAACAAGAATGCTGAATAAAGGAGAGCGAAGGACTTGAGTGCCCAGGGGTAGAGATGAGGAAGAGAAGAACAGGCATGGAAATAAACATGTTGTGGAGTGGGCTACTCATGTGGGATGCAGAGGAAGCCTTGTTAAAAGCACAGGGAGCTCTGTAAATGGCCTGTGTCCTTTGTTCGAATAGTAATGTTTTCAGAAGCCATAGTGTTGGCGAATTCCTCTTTCCAAACTCATTGTACCTCTAGCTTCCTCTTAAGGGAACAGGTTTCCTCATTCGGGAACATGAATTGTTCCTGTATGAAAGGAGTAGACAAAGAAGTCTACACATGAGTATAATTCCCCCAGGGTTTTCTGGTCCTGAACCGGACCTTCTTTTGTGTCTAGTTTGACATGTGTTGCACTTTCCTCCTTTTGTCTATGAAATCTGTGTTGCATTATCAGCTTTTGCAGTAGTGGGACTCTGGGTGGTTATCTGGAGTGCAGCTCCTGCATAAACAGTACAAGGGATGACAGGAGATGTTGGTGTGGATGTTTTAGGGCTCTTGAAGATCCTTGGATCCTATTTTGGATCCTATGATTTTAAAAAGTAACTTTTCACTTTCCTTACAGTTCAGAGAAGTAAAAGTAGGGGAGACAGTGCTCTACCTCTTCCACACAATTTCCTCTCTCGGAAGTGAAAATGCCAAAGTTTTTCATATCTCTCCTTCCATATGGGAATTGCCCATATGGAGATAACTCTCATTAGTCCTTTCAATACATTCACCAACCAGCTGGCAGATGAAACTGATGAGAACAGTGTAACTAAATTCCTTATTATACTTACAAAGGTGTAGGGACGGTTAAATAAACTATGTAGCTTAGTTTGACAGAGATGATACTGATAAGCATTTTGCAGGCTATTTCGTTTTTTCCTGAGATCAATAGCATATCTACAACATTTTTTCTGAAGTGCTTGTAGAAAATATATTCTTACCATGTCTCAATTGAGATTAACATAGCAGAATTTGAGATACATAAGCCATCTGAATGAAACATGCTATTAACTGTCCTTCTTTGTGAGAATTTAATTAAATAACTCACTGCCATAAAGCTTTTGCCTTTTTAAATTAGACCAGCTTCGTAACTCTGCTTAGTGATTATGTATCCTGCATTGTGCTTTTCAGAGTTAGCTTTGGTGTTTATACACTGAATATACATGATATGCAGCAAAGTGGTTTGTTTTTACATACCATTTTCTATACAATAATATGTATTATTTTAGTATTATGTAATTTCTTTCAGAAATAAGTTATGACAGTCCATCAATAAGTAAATGTGTATGAATATGAGGCTACTTTCTTTTCTTTACGCTTATGCTGTGATAATGATTTAATGATAAATTTAAGGGTGGCAAGACAGAATTGAAACTGAGATATGCTTTTGATGGATCATGGTATGGTGAAGTGCAGATGGTAACTATACATAGAAAGGCTCTACACCTTTTCTGGGGGAGGAGCTCTGGGTGCTGGATCTTACAATTTGAACAGGAATTTGCTGCCAGCTGACTGCCAAAATTATTGGTTCAGGTAGTCCAAAACAGAACATACTAAGAAGTTTAGAAATAACCGTGTACACAGAATTCTTGAATAAATCAAATCTCTCCACAGAAAATTGAATTTGTGGGAGGCAAAGGAAGGGAAGAAGGGAGATGAAGAGGTAAGGAAGGAAAAGGGTTTTGCAGTCATGTAGCTGATATTGCATCTGACATAGTACCCATGAGGTGGAAGGTCTTTAAGGCTTATTCTGCCCCTTAAAAAAACTAGGTCTGGTTACAGACATGGACTGAGAGGTTCCCACAGCAAAGTATCTGTGTCCTGGTAGTTAGGGTGGTCACAGAGGAGCTAAATTCAAATCTTGGTTGCAGACCTTGTAGCTTTCCCACTCTGGCTGAATACTCTGACCAGGGAGAAACCTAGAGGCTTCTTCTCCATTAATTTTTGCTCTCTTTTAATCATCTTATTCTTGAAGATATTTAGTTCTTATTTCTGGTACAATCTCCCCTGAAGCTTCAATTAACAGAGCTGAGAGTTGGCACATGGATTAAAGTTCATCTGGGCAAGAGCTTTAACTGGCAGTGGGAGGTGATGGCACCTGACGTTATTTGTGCAGGGATGTATGTGTAGGAAAATCAGCTGCTTTCACTGTGAAGACACAGCAACAGAGGAAGAAAATAGAAAGTAACGAGAGGTAAACTAAATAAAAACATCATTTTAGAAATAAAGGGAAAGAAAAAAGAAACACGGGTGACGAAGAGGAATGAGAGAGAGAGATGTAAGATGAAAGAGAAAATTAGAAGGAACAACTTGACTTAAATCGAATAACTATGATAGGTACTTAGCTAAAACAGTGAGAGCTACAGGGAATGCAGCAAAGGTCTGAATTACTAAAAGATTGAGATGTCAAATACAAAAAAAAGTTAGACAAATGAAAATAAAATACCATGAGAGGGGGGAGGGGGATGAATAATCAGAAAAGCAAAACTATTTTCCAAGGTATAATATACTGCTATAACGAATGCTGAACTGGACATGATAGGGCATGAAAAGTGTTCTGTTTATTTACACCTTCTGTGTTGTATTGCTGGATTTTGTCAGCAGACATAGGTGTTAATTCATTGAGCACAGTTGGGACACTGGATATGTTACTGTTGTAAATAAACATTTTTATTTTCATCTTTAATAAAAAAATGAGAAAATTAGATGCCTGGTGTCCTCTGAAGAAATCAGGTTTTTGCAAAATATGCATTCAGTCATTTTATGCTGCATTCTGCATTCCCTGATCTTTGCTAATTCATGAGTGCTGAATAGTAGAAAATTTCTGCGATTCTCTATCTCTATACTGCAATCAAGAACAGACTATGGTTCTGTGTCCTGCCCTTGTTCAGAATTCAGACAGAGGCATTGCAGGAATTCCTACCAAGATGCTTGGGAAAGTGAATTTAGCCATGAGTCCCCTCAGACTCAGAACAAAACAATGCCTTGCCATGGTGCAATGAAGGGTTATGCTAAACCTTTATTAATAGTGACTGGGTTGTAAAGGAAGGATGTAGTCAGTGTGAATATTATTGGTTTTCCTTCTTTTTAGAGAAACATTAGAATAGTTAGGCACCTGAATTCTACTCGTAACAATGAAAATTGAGACTTATGTGCCTTCAGATATGTGCAAATGTGTAAATGTTAGGAATACTCAGTACATGAGATACATTAAAATTCTGCCTAGTGATATCTCTACTATATTTTCAAATGAGTAAAGTATCTTATGTCTTCCTCAACTTATTTTCTACATTTACAGTATTGTTGGATGATTCAAATTTCCATTCCCATTGTGTAGTGTGAGAGGGTGCATGGGATGGTATTGTCAGCATTAGGCACCTGTTGGCTTTTTGCTTTGGCACCTTGTCAGCTGTATGGTGGATTCTCTGCAGTCCTGCTGCTGTTCCACTTCCCATGCTGAGCCACAGGTGCATTATCTCTGTGCATTAACTCTCTACAGATTTCTCCTGCTGCTGCAGGCAGTGCTGCATTTGAAACTGTGCCATAGATGTATGACAAAAAAGGGAAGGGCACAGATGAGCAGCTGCAGCTCTTTCAGGAGCCCCCTTTAAAGGTTTCAAGTTCACAATGTGCTTAGGCTTCCATGTGAAAAAAAGCTAAAAATATTTTCATAAACCTCACCTACTAGAATTGAAAATTAAACATTCTCCTTTTTAATTGTGAGGGATTAAATATTGTTCTGAGAGGTCTCATTTCCACAGATGCAGCCATGATCTGCCAAAAATGGAACACTTTTTAATTCAGCGTGTATGTCCAAAAGCCTGACATACCTGGCTTGCAGCTTTAGCTTTCAGATCTTCATCTGGATCTACACCAACTCTGCAAAAAAAAAAAAAGCCCAAAAAACCAAACCTGAGTATATATGGTAATGATATGATGTATATTAGAGAGCTTTGAGTGTAAAAATGATTCTTGTGTCACTCATTTCTTACCAGGTGAGAAATGAGGATAAGAGCTGGGAAAACATTAGGATCACTTTTTAAATTAAGGAAGTTCTGAAGTTTTTAGGAAACTTAAGATTCCTTGTAATTGCCACTCCTAAAACCTGAGATTAGATCTTTATCCTGGCTCTGATCCATCTCTGGAGAGAGGCAATCAAGCTGTTAACCTGTGCTAGGAAATGCTTAATTGCTGACAGAAGAGCAGTGCTGAGGTACTGCAGTTGGTATGTGGAGGATGGAATTACAGAACTCCACTGCTTCTTGACTGTGCTGCATTATGGATCTCTTGAAGCACTTGGAAAAGGCTTTACTTGGCACACCAGGTACAGGGAAGCAACCCAGAAGGGAGAGAAGACTGCAGTGAGTGATGTGCAAGATGATGATAACCTGGGTGGCATTTTCCCATCCCCTATGGATAGGAAAAACATAAAATTGGCTGTTTAAAGGGGTGTGGTGGAAGAATTGACATCTTTTGAGTATGGCTGATATGCAGAGCTGAGGAGAAATGCAATTGAAAAATGTTTTAAGTTGAACAACAGAGGCTTGTGATGATGAAAGACACAAGAAAGCACAGAAAGCAGTGAGGGATGATGAATAATGCACCTTATTATCACCCAAAGCTGAAGCCCACAGCTAAGGTGGCCAACAGCCCTCATATGCCTCACAAGCTGCATATAGTAACAGGTCCACCAAGCTAAAACAGAATTTACTGATGCAAAAAAAATGTAGTCTTTCACTAGATATTAATTTAAGGCCACTTTACTGATTTTCTGATAGTCTTCATTCTTGAGTATAGTTTTGTTTTTGGTAATAACATGTCACATTATATTTTAAAATGATATTTAATATTAACAATTACATACCTCAACATTCTTTCCTGTAAATGTTATGCATACACTCTTTTTGAATTGGAGACAATGACAGAAACTATATGCAAAATAGATGCTTTTTATATGTAAATACTGAATGGAGGAAAAAAATAAAGACATTTCTTTGTATCATCTCTTGAGCTTCAACAAACCTGAGTCCTTTAGATATAAATATTTCTATTTTTTTATTAAAAATAACCATCCTGGTGCTGACTCAACAAAGAGACAGAATGAATAACAGATTCTCTTTCTTTTCTTTTCTTGTCCTCTTGGCCCTTACATGGCAAGAAAAAGCTTCCGATGACACTAACTCTATTCACTAGTTTGGAGTAAAGCAAGTAAGGTATTTCCATTTCATTAAAATGGAACCATTTACATTTGAAAAGGAAAAGAATAATTACCCAGAGGTTTAACCATCTGACAGCGGGTTTATTTGTGCCATGTGAGGAACAGAAGTGTTCAGGGCCTTATCTGTGCTCGGCCCTGTAAAACAGAGCAGTGTGAGACAGCCCTGCCCTGCAGAGTGGGCAGGGTCAGGACAGTGGCTGGAGCGAAGGCTGAAGCTGTGGCACAAACGCGAGTGCCGCGGTCCCAAACCCATAACCCAGGTCAGAATCAGAAAGAGAAGCTCAGTCTCCTGGACACAATCACCAGCACTGTTTATTAGACTGCTGGTTCGTTAGATGTGTTCACCAGCATCAGCCCTGGGCCAAGCCAAACCCCCCAGCAGTGCATTGGTTAGAGGACTGCAGAGTTGTGGAAGTAAAGAAATTCAATGTGTTTACAGCGATAGGTGTGGCTGAAAGGCAGGGCTACAGCACAGACTTCCCTGCTCTCTCTTCCTAGTGAGCTTAACTTGGCCTCAAAGAAGGTCAGTGGTGGGACAGAAGTAATGTAGCCTTCATGCAGTTCTCTCCTCACTGGGGCTGAGAAACCACCACTTGTGGCTGGCTGTGTGTGTTGGAGTTGTGATGTGTTATTAGAGACTGAGCTAAGACAACAGAAAATGTTTCACCCAGGACTCAAAGGGCTGTAATAACAAATAAGGAAAAGGGGAGGCTGTGGGGAAGATAGGAAGCAGAGTTTCTGGCTGTGATATTAATTCAGTAGCAGGGACATAACTAACAGCTAATCCCACTGACAACAGGAATCAACTGGTATCGTAAATCCAAATTATTTTTCCTGAGTTCCACAGATTTTGTGGTATGCTGAAACTTCTCTGCATCTATAATTTCTCATCCTTATAGCTACAGAGACAGCTAGACATTCTGCTTTATTTTGCAGACAACAGATTATCATAATACGGCACAAATGAATATTCTCACAAGACATCCTAACAGGAGTATTACATTTAAAGCTAGAAAAAGGAAACAATAAATATCTAAAGAAATCAAACTTAGGTTTTTCACATATGAAAAAGGAAAGAAGGCTGCTATGCCACATGAATTCCCAGAGCCTGAGCTCACACTTTTCTTTGGTCTGTTCTTTGCCACCATTTAAAATACATGGTCAGATGTAATTGCTGTTTTTCCCATGGAATAGTATCTCACTACTGGGAATTAGTGTGGATAGCAAATATTACCAAGTGGATTTAAAGTCCCATGGGAAAAGAACCAAATTATTCTTTGCATTCTATAGGAGATTTCTTTAATGCATTAAAATAGTAATGCATTTCTGTAATTCTATTAAGTATGAACTAAGCAAACTCAGTCCAGTCAGTTCTGAAATTGAGGCTAATTATGTCCATCTATATCCAAACATAGGCTTGGGAGCCTAATATCAGGCACCTAGCATTGAAAAATCATAGTCTTCTATAATTAACTCTGATATAGTTGACATGAACTAGAATGCTATTTTTATATTTTAAATATTGGAAAAACAAAGTATAACAAATTATAGGAGACAGTCAAGATGACTGAAATTAATCATAGATATACACTTCAAGTTTACATCCTTGACTTCTTCAAAAGACCTGCTAGATCTAACGCTATTGCCAGTAGAATTTTCAAGCTTAAAATATGTATAAATTGCTATAACTGCCTCTAAGAAATATCCTGATAATATTTGTACAAACATCTTTCCCATTTTAACATTCTCAGGTTTCCATTCCTGAGAGAAGATCTAATGGATGCTCAGAAAAATATTTTCTTAGTACTTTTTCTCCTTTCTTGCCATCAACTTTTGTCTCTTTTCTCCTGTTGTCTTCTTTAACTTCTAAAAGCCTCTCTTCTCTCTTTCTGTCCCACTTTCCCTGGTTGCTCTCTGTTCCTTGTTTGTCTTCTAAATATTGTATGCTTTTATTTCCACCTTTCTATTTTGCATCTTTTTATTTTATACATTAAACATTAGCATGAATACTCTTCCATGAAGACAAATGCAAAGACTTTTTAATCAGTTCTATACTGCAGTAGAGTTTACTTTATGTATTTAGATAGGTTTTAGTGACATCTCGGGTCTAAATGCTCTAGAAAGGAATGAAATCAGAACTCTGACAGCTTCTTTGTATTGTCCTTCTGGGTTTTTTTCAGGTGGGGGATTGGGGTGTGGTAGGGTGTGTGCTGTGGTGGTTTTTTGTTTTTAAAAAAGGACTGGATCAAAACCTGGATTCAGAAAATGCTTGAAGTATCTATGCTCAAAATTTGGAAGGGAAGCTTTTGACTTCAGCCAGCCTCTAGCAATTAGGCCTAAGAATTGCTGGGAACTGTGCATTAATCTGCACAAGTACCCCTTGCAATGGCTGGGATTTAAATCCCCGTGTGCTATCAAGTGAACCATTTTTTTAGCAAGAGTCAGAATGAGTTTGGTAATAAGAGAAGGAATTTGTCACTGAATACAAAGCAGTTGATAACATCTTTTCTTACGTGGTTTCAAATGAAAATGGATGGAAAGATAAATCTCAAACTGTCAGGGGAACCAGTAGTAAGGAATACACACCCAGTCCAGGAATACTGAGTAGTAAATCACTATTCAGGCATTGTAAACTTTTAATTCTCTCCCTTCAAATCACCACAAAATCAACAGTGTAGGATAAAATCTCTGCTTTCTACAGTGAAGTCACAAAAACCCACATAGACTCACGTCTTCATGAGGGCCTAGGCACACAGAGCAGAAATTTTGGTGTCTCTACTTACAAGTGTGGTTCTCAGCCCCCCCTCACTTTAAGTGCCAAAAAATCTGTAGAGACATTTCTCTGAAATCTGAATTCTAATTACTGAAATTATCCCTCTGAACCTTTCTGTACTTAGAGAGCAGAGCCTGGTTAATGCAAGTTGAATCTTGCTTGCAGTCCTACCTAGTCTGATTTGCAACTATCATGGACTCACATGGGTTAGTTGTGTTCCAGCTGAGGCAGCTGGCACTGCTTTTAATTGAAAACTTGTTCTGAGAGCATGTAGTTGATTCCATCTAGCTGAAGCCTCTAGAAACAGTTGTTTATATATGTATTATTTAATGCAGCTAATGATTTAATGAACAAAATATCTGGCTTGGGAAAGAGAAATATCTGCTTATGCTAGTAGTAATCTTCCCCTGATCTAAGTGTATGATGGTAAATGTGTACCTGATGGAACAGGACCTCACAGAGCTGCCACATAAGGGTCAGGATTAGCCAAATCTCATCTACATCCTTTTCTACAGCAGTGGGGAAACAAAGGCAGTTCAACAGGTGAAAAGTCTGGCATCTCTACCCATTTCTGGCCTCATACTATGAAATGGGGATAGCAATATTTCCTTCACCCTATTGCTCATCTGTTTAGTGTGTTTAGCTTTATTATCCTCTATTATGTTTGTACAAAATCTAGCACAGCAGAGCTATGATTGTGTTCAGAGCTCTAAGAGTGCTGCTGTAAGTTAATTAATAACAATATTGGCTTCTTTGCTTGCCAAAGGTGTCACTGGAAGAACTCACCTTGTCAGTGCCATCACCTCAGCCTTCCACTGGCTGTCTCACTGTAACTAAACCAGTCTTTAAGCCTCAGCTTACATCTCAAAAGCTACGCATCCCAGGAAGGGTTTTTTGAGTAAGTGATTTATAACCCAATTTTCAAAGATGGCCATTAAACAGCATTTGCAACAGGAGTCTTGAATATTTTTGCATGAATAAATCTCAAGCTTGTAGCTATCCATCATCAGCATATTGCATTCAGTACAGAATTATTAACTGAAAAGACTAGAAACATGAGCAAAATCCAAAAATAGATTGTTTCATGATCTCTAATAAATCATTGTAATTGAAATTAAAAAGCCTTCAGGATAAATAATGATTTCTCAGGACATTATTCTTGTCCATGTGGCAGTAAGTGTGATGCGTGTTCCTAACAAACTGATATCCAAAATCTGCTTTTGCTTCTAGATTGCTCTATTGCTGCTACATGCTGCTTTTTCTGTGGACTGATGCTGTCAAAAACATCTGCTTTTTTATAGCACAATACTTCATTGACATAAACCAACGAAGAATTATGGCATGAGTATAGATCTTCAAAGTTCAGCTCAAGCTGATTTTGTTAATAAAGGAAAACACTTCAGTTTAAGTTTAAGGCAAGAGTAATCGCTTGCATCTCACAGCAGAAAGAACAAATCAGTTTAATTTCATGCTGAGGAAGGTTAAAAGAAAATGATCAGGTAAATGATGCTTCCTAAATGGTTATGACAGCTGTTTGTCATGTAGCTAATGCTTTCTATACACAACATGCTGAAATAGAACAAAAAGTGTAATTTTATACCTGTCCAATCACGTAAGAGGTAACCGTGATATAGTTTGACTTTTGAACTTGGAATTTCATAAAACTGCTAAGATAATTTTTTTTACATGCTAAAAATTTGTTCTGTGGTCAAAGTCTATGCACCGTTTTTGGTGGACATATGGAGAACTACTTGATTGCAGAATTGACAGTTAAATTAATACACCTTTATAAATGGTGTCCAAATAAAGGTGGTGTGCAATGCGTGAAGATAATGGGTAAATGCAAATAGAAGATAAGGCTGAAGAAAACTGTAGTGCTCTATAAGAGATCCACAAGTTATAGTTTCTAGATGTGACCTCAAGTATCAGAAAGATTGTGAAATTGTGGGTAATGTCACTGCATAAAATTTTACTCCTTTCCTATAGCTGTGCAGCTGTGTAAAGAAAATGCTAAAGTTTAAAAGCAGATGATGGCTTGCCTTTAAATTATGAACTTATTTGCAGAGCAGCCAGATTGATGAACTGGATCTGTAGATAGCTGGTATCTGATTCTCCTTTCTGATAATCCTATTTTATCCTAATATTGGAGCAGGGGCACTAAAATATGATTGGCCACTTTAAAGACACAAGGTACATCTGCATGGCAGAATGCAATGTCAGATGTCTTGCAGCCATGAGAGCAAGGCACTCCAGTGCAGCACCCTGAGCAGCAGTGATTTACATCCCTACAATGCTTCTGGCACACACAGTTTCATCATCAATGTCATTGTGCTGTGTGAATATAGCTGTAGTGAGAAATAAGGCCTATTGCTTAAAAATATCAACCTAAGCTGACTAAAATTAACATAATTTAACTTCTGTAGAGTTTTTAGAAATCATCAATTGTAGTAGTATCAGTGCATGTGAATAGAATTGGAAAAAAATCAGCATGAAAGTTGGCAGCAACCAAAATAACATAAACTTCTGGTGACAGTGTCAGAACTGGGATGAGTTGTCAGGTTTAAGGAAAGATTATTGTAGGAGATTCTATGGCAGACTAGAGGGTGTTATTGTTTATTCTGACACTCAGGCTTGTTACGTCAGAGGCTACCAAATCTAGCTGGACGGGAAGTGCAGGTTGTATGTTTATGTCCACAGACACAGTAATTGCATGGATTATACTGAATTCCATGTCAAATTGGAAAAATAGCAGCTACTGACTGTGCCAAACCCACTCTGCCCCAGTACCATGCTACTCACAGTGAGCTGAGGAGGTTTAACTCACAGCACATGGCTGCAGGTCAGCTCAGCACTTTTTCATCTTCAGGCGGTGGCTGCAGGGGGTTCCTGTTCTAAAGTGTGATGCTGAAAAATGCAGGGCTTTGCAAAAGTTTTACATTCTTGTGTGTATATGTACACGAGTCTTTAGGGATCCAAACTCACAGTTGCTTCCTGCCTCTGATACAAAGTGAATGCGTGAGAAATTTGATTGCTGTGCTTTCTCTAGAACTGTTTTCTTGGATTTCACAGGAATGATACAATTAAACATACTCAGTATGTGGTCCACAGACAGCTAATGAAACCCACAGACGCTTAGCAGCAATGTTAAGCATCCCCTTGGGATATCAGCTGATCAACACTATTTTGCTTTTTTTACTTCCCCTGCCTTTTATTTTTTCCTTTTCAGTTTTGGTTTTCCTATTTATATATGCTTATATCATATGTTGTTCCTGTACCTCTCATTGCACTGTGGTAGGTGGTCCAGCTATCACCTTCTACTTTGGTGTTTATAGCTCTGCTTTGCTGAGTAACAACTCACTTGCATGTTTTATTTTTCCACTTCTGCCTTAGGGAGAAGAAAAATCTGTCATAAAATGGTATTTTTAGTGGTCCACATTTAGATTAATGAACTTTCTGTTCTAAAGTATGTGGAAAACTCTACCACCTTTCCCTCTTTTTTATATCCTTGTTTGGAAAACATGCATCTCAGATGGAATTGCTTTTCTAGGAACCTGGCAATCTTCAGATCCCTCTGACAGTTCGGCAAATCTTTGTTCTGTTCCCCCCTCCTCAGTAAGACTGGTCTGTGAGTCATGTGCTTGTATGTGAGCCATTCCGCTCTCCCTGCACCAAAAAAGTGGGGTTTTTTTTCATCCATTCTTACCCCAAAGGCCCCCTCTGGTTTTTGAGCAGGCTCTGAGGTGCAGTGTGCGAGGGGAGGTTTCCCCAGGGCTGTCAGCAGGATTCTCACTGCTCCCAGTCAAGCAATGTCACTGATGCCATTGGCTTAGAGGGAGCAGAGTTACACTAGCACTGCATCTTTCCAATGACAATTTCCCCAATATTTTTGCCAGCTCTCAGCATTCCTGAGTTATACTGGGATGTGGTGGTCGTTTTAACCTTCCACTTATGATTGTACTGGCATCACTCACCAGCCTGGGTTTCATTAACACCAGCTGGGGATGGGCAATCACTGGCATCGCTGTCATTTACTCAGTGAAAGAAAGAGATTGTTTTATGCAGCTCATTTATGTAAAACCTGAGATCCATAGAACAAGGTAAGCACTTCACTGCCTGCTTTTCAAGCACTTAGATTGTGTCTATAATCTCCCTCTTGTTTGGAAGTGCAAGAAGAGCAGGAAGTCCAGAACTGGGTTATAAGGAGGCATGGCCCCTCACAGTAACACTGCACTGACTGAGCAGGGAGGTGACTACTTGGAGGCAATCAGACCTAGATTTATGGGCAAAGGATGGGAAAGCTTGAAAGAACTGTAATCCTCCTGAATTTTTTCTTAATCTTAGCTACAGAGAAAAAACAAACCCCAGACCCTCAGTAAATCTAAAAATAGGGATAACTGCTACCAGAAGACCTCTAAAACGAAATTCTTACTCTAATAGTAGATTATTTGATATCAAAATGTTATAAAATTATTAAAAATTTGCTTTTTTTAAGTTGGAAGATAATCTGTTCAGGCTTAGTTGAAATGGAGACACCTCTGGAGAAAAAAGTGGTTACAAGGGTCACATCACTCAGGAACACTGTGCTCAGATTAGAGAAACTGGAAAATAATAAAATAATAAAAAATAAATGAAAAATAATGTGACTTGAATAATTTTACAATACTGCAGGAGAAGTTCAGATATGAGGAGTGTGCATGGTTTTAGCTGAGGTATACAGGGCAATTATCACTTTCTCAGCAAGGTGTCACTTTGCAATTTAGATTTCACCTGAGTTTTATATCTCAGGATGGAACTGAGACTCAGAGAATAAGAGAATCCCTTGATATCATGTTATAGTATTGAAGCACCATTGACTTCAAAGAAAGGGTGGGGTTGGGTCCTTTTTTGGTAGTAATGACATTATTTCTTTTGAGGATCAACTCAGTTAATCCCAACAAAGGTGAGCTTTTGCAATACTGAATCACAGCACAGTGTGGTAAGGTTGTCATGAGGTGACTGTGATGCCTCCCATCCAAAATCTTTATCTGTTTTGAGGGAACAAAAAAAGGGGGAGGAGGCATGTTTTGATTTCCCTTACCTTAAGTCAATGATCTTGTATTTTCAATAACACCTGCTGGGGCTGATCCCAACCTACATGTCTTAAGGAGCTACTAGTGATGGCAGGTGCTTTTTTTGCTTTTACTTAAGATGTTGGAAATGGAGGTTTAGACACACAATGCATCTCTGCATCATCTTTTCAATAAGAGGCAGTACACAAACCACAATATTGATCAGCCTCCCTGTGCTTTAAGAATTTCATTATTATTACCATGCCTCTCCCCATAATGTGAAGAAGTCTACAGATCAAATGCTCTGTACACAATATTGAAAATGTATTAATAAAAAATCCCTGGAACATTATTAAAAATGCATTTTGAGTTATGCAAAAAGACACAAAACGCACTGCATTACAAAAAAATATTATTTTTTGCACATAGTAAATATCCTAACTGCTACTTTTATGAACTCCATGGAGATGAATAGAGCTTTCAAAAAAACCCCTAAGGAATTAGGCCATTTTGTTGGTGTCTTACGTAGGCTGCTAATAAACTTTGTCAGCTAGGAAAAATGAGAACTGATTTTACAGAAGATCTGTATGAGGAAAAGAAACTGCACGCAGACGTATTTTGACAAAATCCTATAGATGGGATTAGTCAATTTCTGGCTCAGAAATAACAGTTCCCTCCAGTGAATTATGCCAGTGATTTTTAGAGCAGTAAAATGTTTGTTCTCTGAATCACTTTAGGTGTCTGTTCCTTTATTTTCCTTGAACATAAACAGTACAGCGTTGGAAAGAAGCCCAGGCCATGGTAGATGCATTATATTACTGCTAATGTGATTAACCCAAAGTAAAACATTAAAGCCTCCTGAGGCATTAATCTAAATAATGAGATGACCAACTCAAATTTCCCTGGGCTCATGGCATGGGGAAAAATACATCATGCACTTCATCTCTTGCACTGACATTAGAACTTTATCATAGGAAGCTGGTAGTGGGAGCAATTGTGCACAGAGCCATTGTAAGGGAAGAGTAATGCTGCTCAAGCTTAATGCAGGTTACAACCAAAACATGCTGAGTAAATGCTTCTGGCTCTGCTGCTGAGAACTGGTACCACGAAAGATGTCACCCATCTGCCCATTCAGGCTACTCTTTTCACAAGCAGTTTGTAAATCAGCTGCATTGCTTCAGATAATATTCAGTTCCTGCTTTGAAATATATTCACCCAAGTTCTGTCTGAAATGCTCAGAACAGCAGGGAATTATAGTAAGGACTTTTATGGATTGATGGACCCAAGGCTGTACAAAGCAGGTTGAATGTATATTCTTTATACCATATAAGATATGCCATGCTATTTTTTTAAATCAAAGATTAAATCAAAATGGCATTTCTGAATTCTCAACACCATGATGCACAAGGGTGTGTAGAGCTGAGGTCACTCTGCTCATAGGCAGAGATACTGCAGTGAATAATCTGAGCAAGCACTGATAGGATTTTTCCATGTTTCCTTATCCAGGAAAAAGGGCTCAGACGCAGGAAAATGCTAGGTACTAAAACAGAAGAGTTTTGCCCAAATTTTCATCGTCTGATGTGTACAGTGCTAACAATTATTACCCTTTCATTTAAATGGCAGAGAAACACCTGTGCACATTTGTGTCAAAAAACAGTTTAAAGCCACTTTAAATGCAGCAGGATAAACAGGAGTGTCTTTTCTGAAGGCAATGCTCTAAAACACTACTCAATGGAAAATCTAACTTTTCATTTCTTTTACACCACTTTGCTTCTCAGCAACATGGAATAAAATAATGACTCAAAGATGCCCATTTTAGTTAATTTTTTTACTATACCATTTAAACCCCCAAACCTACATAGATTATATCCACCTGATATAGCAAATATCAATTAAAACACAGTAGTCTTTTTGACAGAGTGACTGCAGAAGTGCTGGAAAAGCATGCTTTATCTGGTGTTTATGCTGTTCCATGTTGTTTTTATGACTTGGGAATAAATTCATTTATTTGAAGAGAATAAGAGCTTAAATGGAGTGTAAATGATCCAGAAGCTCAGGTCTGATGCCCTAACATAGGTGAAATTCAACTTGTATACATATATTTGCATTGTGTTACATGGTATTCATGAGAATTGAGGAAATGTCAGGCACTGGTTTTGCATTTGAGCATTCTTATTCTGACAAAGCAAAGGTTTCAGATGTCAATGTTGGCTTTTTCCTTCTGCATCAGCAACCCAACTGTGGCTGCAAACCTCTCGATTCTGCTAATTCTGTTGATCTCAAGTAAAAAATTTCCTAATTTTCTTTTGGTAATGAAGCAAATTGGCATTTTTGCCTTGTTTGCTGGGGGCTCTCTCATAAACATGTGCTGTTTTGAGACTTTTTTTATACTGCCTCCACCAGTCTTTGCAAGCTTTTCATGAGCACCCAGGAGGAGGGTTAATCACCCCTCTGCTGAATAGTACTTATTAATTGGGAAACACTGGTAAAACACTTTCATTTTAATGAAATAAAATCTATTTTTCACAAGAGCGTTTAAGAACACTCTTCAAAGTTTCTAGTGTTTGGGGTTTTTTATTTTAATTTTGTTTTGTCTTCTCTTTATAGCCATATACAGCTTGAGCAAAAAGCCTGAAGCACCCAGTTGAAGTCTGAAATGAGTGCAGGGGAAAAGGCTTGCCGGGAGGATGAGATAGGGAGTGTGCTGTGAAGATTCCTAGTTTTATTTAACCTTCTTCTGTTGCTTTTTTGTTGGGAGGTGTTTGCTGCATCGTGGTAAAGAAAGGGACTACATTCCCATTGCCTTCTTGTAAAAATGAGAATAAACTGCTGTGTGTAGCAATATGAGCCAACATCTGAATTCTAGCAGTGATGACAAGGAAAGCAATAGCCTGCATGAGATTAAGAAGAGACAAAGCGAGAAAGTAGAGTGAGAAATTGCCTCAATCAGGGATTCTGAAAGCATAGTATACTTCTGTCTACAGGCCAGGAAAATAAATGAATGTCATTATAACAGCCTGCACCAGCTAAGGATCTGTCCCCATTTCTCCACTGCCACACAGCTTCCCTGGGGCTCTAAGTACTTCTCTGTGGCCAGTGACTTCAGGCAATGTGGTATTTCTGTCGGTGTATTCATAAATATGTGATATTTTGGCATTGGTTCAGGTTCCTACCTTACTGAGCAGAGCCAGTAAACTTCAGAGCTGGAAGGCATGTCTAATTCCTAAAACAAGTCTAATGCCTAAAACTCCCCACAGAATCACTTAGGTTGGAAAAGACCTTTAAGATTTTTGAGTTCCACCATTAACCCAGCACTGCCAAGTCCACAACTAGAGCATGTGCCACATCTACGTCTGGAAAGGCAAGAGCCTTCTTCCCTTCTTTTGTGAAACAAAGAATAGATTAAATAATTTTACTTCTTAAAATGTATCATTCCTCCTTTCTGGGACATGCAAGCTGAGATATGTGTGTTGACATAATTGTAATTGTGTCGACATTTGCTTAATCTGACTTGGGGAGCTTGTCACTTGTTTATAGTTCTGATTTTCAATGTAAGTGACAGCAAAGTGGCACACATCCATGATGACTTAGATTTCAAAGTGATAAGGCAATACAAAGAAATGCTCTGACAAAGAATTCAATGTTTCTTTTCCCAGTATTGCATTGAGCATAAACAAGGAAGTGCATTGGCCGCAGACTGTCTTTTGGAATTAAGTTGAGCAAATAGAATTCAAATTCAAATATATGTGCATGTAAGGGTGACTAGATCAGAAAGCATGTGAGCAATCATTCAGTAGACTACTGAATGCAGTACTGGAAGACCTGGATTCTGATCGTGACTCTGCAGATGACTGTATTTCAGTTGATACCTCATTTTAAATGGAACAGAAACACTTACTTGGACAGAAGCTGACACCTCCTTAGTGAACACATTAGCCACCAGTCTACAGAATAATTTAATCTCATTTTATGGTGAATTAAAATTATTTTCCCACTTCTCTGTTTTCTTTACCTCATAATGCATATGCATACACACGCAGAATTGGTGAGGTTTGGGCTAGAACTCTTCCAGAAAGGTGGAAGAAATTGAGTGAGGCAGAGGAAACAAAACCTCAAACCCATGCCACTTGTGGATGCAGCAGGCAAGAGGGAGAGCGCGGCTGCTCCTGCTGCGTCCAGATGGGAAAAAGGCTGCCATGGCATTTGTAGGAATCCTTTGGGAGGGGATTAGAAAAGCTCAGGGACGGATTAGGACTCAGATCGAGATGCAGGCAGACTCCTTGAACCTATGCTGTGATTCCTGACCAGGTTTAGCGAGCATGAATAAGTGAGTAGCAAAGGCAAGTGGGTAGTCCCTAGGTTACCCTGTACAGAACCTTGTCTACTTGTAAGATTAGATCAGCAAAGTGTGGTTTCTTAGGATTCCTGTTTGGGTGTTTTACATAAACAGCACTTAAATAAACTTTTGTATAAACATATTTTCTGTATATTAATTTGCAAAGAAAATATTTTGAATTCATAAACCCAGAATTTTATGTATGCTTTCAAGATTCCTTTATATATTATTCATCATTATAACAAAACGCTGTATCTTTTTGCAGAAGTGAAAAATGCAGAAGCAGAATATACTTTTAAAGGCATTGAAATCAAGTACTTCTTGCTGAGAAAAGAGCTAATTTTCTCATTTAAAGCTCACCGATGTACTGACCAGCCAGTCACTGTTGGGCTGTTTCTGATAACTCCCTATACAGAAGTCTCTATTACACTGTAATTATCTGTTTATTAAAAGCTAAAAGCCCAGACTGCCATACAGACCCTCAATGAATTAATATCTGCTTTAATTAACTTTTCACATTCAACTAATTCTGGAACAATTTGATAGGCTTGTTATCAAGTGTGCCAGACCTGTCCTTCCACTCTACATTTTAAAAAACAGCACAAAGTTCAGAATTTCCAGAGGAATGTTTCACAAGAACAAGTTTCATGAACGTTGAAGTCACAGTTCTCTTCTGTCACAAAAGTTCCTCTGCAAACCCAGATGTACCCAGTAGTGCTTTTATTGTTTAGGTTCACTATTTTTAGAATATTTATGTCACAGTCCATATGTTGCATAAGACCCCAAGTCTTCCCAGTTAGCACCTTTATTCTTGATGGAAGACACAAGGTATGCTTTGGGTTTTTTTCCCTTCATGTAGAGTTTAAAACCAGAATGAAATGTTTTTGCACTTTGTGAAATATTTGGTAGCAGGAAGGAAAACCACAGGAAAGCTTAAAAAACCCAAGAAAGTTTGACAAATTTTGGGTTTTTATCATACTGAAATGATATTTTAAGTCATGCTGAAAACTTTCAACCCTTCTAAATCAACCATTCATTTCATATTTTCTTGCTGAAGAAATTCTAGTATTCTTGGTCAAGTAAAATAGGAGAAGGATGAACATACACACTTTGGAAATTATGAAAACTAACAAATGTGAAAACCATTAATTCCATGCCATTCTATTTTTTAGTCCAGCTGACAGTATCACACACAGTTCTTAAAATATGAAAGTTCAATGAGTTTTGAGAGCACTTATTTTGCAGAAAGCAACAGTCTCTGACCAATAATAGAAAGAATTAAGCAGTATCTTGTTCAATACTTACAGACCAGGAATATAAGATTCATCTTAGTAAATGTCATCTTTATTTTTTCTAGAGTCTGGTTTGATACTACATATTTATCTCAAACTTCTAAAGGCTCAAACTATTTTTCTGTACCTTTTGATTATCTTCAAATAACACAGTTTTGACATATGCCTGAAATAAACTCGGTTTATGCTTACACCAATTTAATTCTGGCAGACTAGTTAGAGCTCCAGATTAATTTGGGATGTTTTAGTAGAAAGCAATAAATCATCAGTTTCATTCCAAAGTTCCTAATAATTAAGATGTTCCCTAGCACTATTTCCAGACAGATTTGTTTGATTATTTATTTGTAATTTGAAGAACTTCATCATGTTGACTGCTGCCTAACAGCTACCTTTTGGATGAGAAGGAGGAAAGTTTTAATGGGAGAAAAAAATTCTTGCATTAGATGGAAGAAAACTTTTTTTTTAGCATACTCAGACATATCAAAGCAACAGTATTTTAAAACAGGATAAACTAAATAGTTTAATTGACACAAATGCAGCTGGATGCATTCTGTTCCAAACTATAGATTTATTTATAGTTTTCTGGAAGTATCTATAAACTATTCAGGGTTTTTGGCCCGTGGAAAGCTCATCTTACCATTTGTTGCTAGTAAACTGAAAGGCATGAATCTTTTATTGTTGTGTAATTTTCCTTCTCTCCTGTACCAAATATCCTAGCAATAAAAGTGCACCTTTCATATCTTTCTTTTTCTGTCTTCAATAGCTGTGTGGAGCTAGAAATACAAGCTGTGTGAGGTGGGATTTAACTGCCTACCCTGTTAGGAGACTCTGCTCAAAATTAGACTCCTCTAGCCAGTAAAGACCAACAGAGTTGATAGCTGGAGCCATGTACAAGTCATGCACGAGTCACAATTGCAATCCAAAGTCTCCTATCCAACATGTACCCTGGACTGCCTTCGCAGCTGCAGTCAGAAAGCTCAAGTCCTCCGTATTTCAGTCTTTTATTTGTTATCAAGCACAAATGTTTATAATATAATCTCGCCTAGTGCCATCCAGGCAAAATGCTGTGGTGAATAACTGTGAGAGATCAAATGCACACCTTATCTTTGCAGAGAAGTACCTTGCAAATAAATGACAGGCATTTCAGGAGATCACTGAGATTCATTACCTGGATGATTTCTCATTTTCAGATAGAAATGAAAGGAAATTATGCAATTCCTTTTTTTTATAATAACATCCAATACATTTACTGTCCAATTTTATAGTGCTTCTTGATTTATAGCATTTCCCAGGCTAATCGTGCTCTAGCTACCATTACAAAAGCAGCTATCATGTTAACTCTTTCAGTGTGGGTGTGTCCCAAGAACTGTTTTCTTTGCTCAAAGATAATTTCATGTGTGATGTTGAACACCTCTAGGTTTGAAGCAGAATGCCTTTCTAGTATGACTTCAGTCAGGAACTCCTGACCATTTGCTACTTCTTGTAGTTACTACACATGATGTGCTTACACACCCACAAACCCAGAACTGGTTTCAAAGACCACCAACCAAAGAAAAAGTATCACATCTAGCAATAATTTTGTACTAGAAAAAGATCTTTGACTCAGTTCTAACCCAGTATTTTAGTCTGAGCTACTACAGGGCATCAAGGGGAACAAAGTGATAAACCAGAATCTGACCTTCTGCTCTCTGTGACCCATGTCACAAGTAATCAATGCATTACAATACAAATAATTCAAATGCTTAATCACAATGATCTTTAACGTGCTTGGCTAAACTTGAAATTGCAGATAGTTATTTATAGTGGCTCTATGTTCTATAATTGAAGCCAGAACTCTGCCTTTTCCACTGTCATCCTGGACCAGTTGTTCCCCGCCCTCCTGGGTAGGTGGGTTACTGGGTGGGTGGACAGAGAGTGACTGGCAGCCATGCAGTTTCCTAAGTCAGTCCCAAATTACTATTTTTTTGTTGTACCCAGAATATTGTGTGCAAACAATGATGGAACTCATCAGAAAAATGATGTATCTTGAATATAATTCTCCTTCAGTAACCCTGGGACAGTGTCTCCTCTGAGCCTTTGTTTTGGGCTGTCCACAAACACACCAAATCTTCCTTGTTAGTGTAGCTTTACTTGAATAATTTTCAAGGTGCTCTTCACAATTGTTAAAATCACCTTTCAAACACCAATGTAGATTCTGTGACCTGAGAGTCTGCACACAAATCAGTAATATTCTAATGCTGAGGAGAGCCTGGGGGTCAGCAACATGTTTTTTTACGTATAGGCCATTAGCAGTAATGCAGGAATATTCAAACTATCACCAGGATAAAAGATGCCAGGCAGAAGGCTGTCCTGCAGATGTTCACAGGAGCAGATAGTTGGCCGGGTAAGGGCAGTATGTTAAAAATAGTTGCAGCATTTATGGTTAGACTTGTTACATTAAATTACAGCTGTTTCTGTATTTCAGAGGGGTTTTTTTAGGATTAAATGCTTTTCCAGGCAAAGACTGTGATCTCTCTTGAAAGTGTGTTGGGGTGAACAAAACCTCAGTGGGCTGAAGAGACTTGGCTGAAATTGGCTTCTCAACAAGAGTGTTTATTGCAGTGTGATTTTAAACACATACTGTGCCATGCCTAAAGAGCAACATGACCCTGCAAACCAGATCAAACTTTGTTTATTGGAGCTGTATTTTTTACTGTGAGGGAAAAGCAGTTAGGTGGGTTAGGACTATTCTAAACACAAAACAAAATAATAACGAGTATGAAGTGCACAGAAATACAACTGTGCTTGAAAATATCCCGCCTTTAATTGCACTGCTCATCTCTATGTTGTGGTCGCTCACAAATTACAGTTGAATATTCTGTTTTCAACAGTAAATAACAGATGCTTCACTTCAACTAAACTGTTTTCCAGGACTCTAGGGGAAATGTGACCCGAAAGAATACAGTCATAGAAGAGAGAACCTGCCAAGGCCAGGAAAAAACATTTAGCTAAACCTTCTTTTCTGAACTGACTTCTTCTTGACGTATGGTGACAGGAAAATGTGTTCGAAGGAAGACAAGCAAAACAATTAACAAGGTTCATAAAAATTCCTAAGTATTGAATTATGGATCATCTGAAGATATGTACACACACTCTTGGCTGGTACATTCAGAATGTCTCATGGACTAGCTATGTTTCAGGAAGGATAATACTTGTGTGCCCATGTGAAGGCAAAAGGAAAGCCAAAATGTGTTTCCCTAATTTAGGAATAAATGAGAAGCACTAGACATCGAGATCAGGTTTGAATCTAGTTCATAAGAAATGGCTGTAAGGAGATGTACTATCTCATGTTCTTCTCCATGAGCAGAGCAGAACCCAGTGATGCAGCACAATATTCTCTTAACCAGCCAGCAGGATCATTGCTCCTTGCCTCAGCTGACTGCAGCCTCTTTGCCCAGATCACCTGTCAGGAGACCATTCTTTCCAGTGCCTTTCTGCAGCACCCATTTGAACACAGCTGAACACAGGGAATGCTGCTATAGGGTTCGGGAATAATGAAAAGGATATTTTTGTTACTGAAACAGTAGTGTTACAGTCCTGGCCAAGATCATGTTGTTACTGTGGTTGCTCTGTCTTAAAGTTCTGTCTTTCAGCAGTCTATAAATAGTTGTTAAAAGGCTGAGATAAACACAGAATTGTATTCTACCAACCAGGTTTTTGTTTTTTTTTCTGGTAGACAGCCATAGTCACACACAGTCAAGGCACAGCATTTCATCCCACTGCCCATCCACATCCCTAATGAGACATTCTGGTAAACATAAACACTGCCTTAGCCTTTAAAGTACTGGATACTGAAGGAACCAAAATCTTGACTACTTCTGCCGAGTGAGACGCTTTTGCTGAGAATGTGAGTTTGGTCAGCCTTGGTCATCCCCCCAAAAACGTGGTATGCCTGGCCTCAGTATCTAGAGAAAGTTGGATGTTTGGAACTGAAGTTTTGGGTGAACTAGAAATGGTGTGGTTTTAAGGGCAGGCACACAGACAGCTCTTTTCTAAAATACATTTACCAAAAGCAATGGCTGGTTAGGCACAGTAGTAAAAGTTACTATTCAGTGCTGCTTGGTATTTATTTACAATACAGAATTAAATTCTTCCTATTAACTGAAGAATTGCTGCAAATAGATGCACGAAGAATCTGGAAATCCCTTGAGAAACATTTACACAGTAGGTGATGATAAACAAACGAGACCTAATACCTAGCACAACGCTTTCATAGGACATGTCTTATTAACAGCTTTGAATTTTTCCTCTGCCTGTCAGGAGAATCCTTTATCCTCAAACCTCTCATTGCAGGTTTACTGTAAAATGTAGCTCTCTATTTTTAATCAGAGTATGGGGAGTGAAGGGAATCATATACCCAAAAGCATTAGCAAGTGATACTCAACATCTCTGAAGGCACATTTTTTGAATACTTCAATTTGACTGTGAACTTAGATGGCTATCTCTGTTTCGGTGTTGATGCATCACAAAATTATTCTCACTCGCTGATCCAGGCTTATTCATTGTCTGCCAAGGACTGAATATTGTATTCCTTTCACATGGGGAGTAAAGGCAACTTTTTTTCCTGTTACAGCTCTCAGATAAGTCAAAAGACAACGTATTATTTAGGAAGATAGTACAGCCAATTCTGCTCTCAGCACAGCAGCTGATAATGCTGTAAACACCATGCACATGCCTCTGTGCTAGGAAATGCACCAGTTACTGCACCAGAGAACTGGGAACTTTTGAATAGGACCTCATTTTCAGAAAGGGAACACTCAACACTGCCTGAAACTCAGAGTTTCAGGTGTTTAGAAAGGAGACAGCCAAAATAAATAAGACATTTCCAAAAAAGTGTGTGTTTCATTCTTTTAGAACAAAGTTAAGAAATTTTCAGTCTTTGCCAAGAATTTTAAGACTCATTTTGAATGCTGCTGTGTATGACTTAATGCAGTAGTAAAATGAGAATTATTGACATGGTTTTCTTTTAAAACTGAGTTTTGACATATAGACACATATAGACATAAATTTCATCATTAGCAGGTCGTATTTCCAAGTCTTTAAGACTTTCAAAGCTTTTCTTAGATTCAAGATAGAGTTTAAGTAGGAGTATATGTTTTACTATAACTCATTTATTAAATAGAGGGAACTAGAATTCTTAACTTTAATAAACTTAGTGAATTCCTGGGATCCATTTAAGCCTTTTTTTACAAAAGCTCTTAGTAGTGCTTGTTTCTTGTGACCTAGATGATTGATATCACTTCCCTAAATAGGAGGTGGAAGTTGAGCCTTTTTCCATAGCACATGGTTAGTTTTGACAGTATATATTACTATACATTTTAGCAACAATTTGCAAGTGTTGTATGCCTTAAATATTTCTGGAATAAATCAACTGGTAGTTATCTCTAAGGACACATCCTAATCTTTTCTCTAAAAATAGAGTGACAGATTATATTTACATTATGTTAAGTTTTAACTGAAGAAGAAAAGTGTAGATGTGATACTATTGCTGTGAGGAGATGGGGGAAATTATGGAAATTCCAGTTATTATGGAGACAAAGATTGATTTTTCTGAAGAAGTTTCATTCCTACTCTTATTTTAAAATTGTCATTATACATCAAGAGTCCTGGTCACTGTTATGAGAACTTCACAATGTAAATTATGGAGAGTGCAATAAATAATTGAAACATGGTATAATGTGGGCAGTAATATACAGCAAGAAGGCTGTACAGATCTTGAGTACTGTCTTCTGCCCTAACACGTAACGTGCTATGGTAGAGCAAATGGTAAACATATTGGTGTGAGTTCTTTCTGATTTATGTTATTTTTATGTATCTTGAACTGAATGGATGATAGATTTATTTATGTTTTAAGCCCAAACTGTGGGTAAGTTGGTCTATACCATATAAACTCAACCATTTATCTCTAGGATAAGACTGAGCTGATCGACCCTGAGGAGTTCAGAGTTGCATCTCCTGAACTAATGATAGGAACTGCAGCCTATTTCACACAGGGAGAGGGGACACAAAACAGTCTATGTGAATAAGTTTCAATCCATCCAAATAGATTCAGAAATCACATGCTCCTCTTTATTAATCTCTGAATGTCTCCAGTTCAATTAAACACATTGTCTGCTGGATAATCATTTTATGATGAAAAATTGGCAAAAAAAGCACACTCAACTTGGGACTGTTATTTGCTTGATCTTGCTGTTTTTGACCACTCTCTCTTGAGAAGGTTTATCTAGACAGCAACTTGTAGTTTATGTAGGGAAAGCCAGTATAGTCACCATGACCATTCATGAATTTTTAATTTCCTGTCAGCACTTTATTTTAATAATGTGAATAACTTTGGTTGTTTAGGTTAACTGAGCCAGCACTGTGCTTTGGATTTGATTGGTAGCGGTAGATCTGGTTCCCTCAAGCACTGGGGAATCACAGAGAAGAGTTTCAAACTGCCCCAGGATGGAGCCTGAGGTACATTTGTATCAGCTGAACATGAAGGGCTGCTATGAGACCAGTCCCCCTCTTCTGTGCTTATAGCTGTGGTTGCAGCATTTCCCTGGCTTCACCCCTTTTCTTCTGTAATTGATGACACACCAACCCATTCCAATACATCTCTCCAGAGACCATCATATAATTTTTGTTCTTGTGATGCAGTTTCCCTTGGCTTTGCGAGCTGAACCCTCCGAACTAGCTTGAAAAATACCATGTTTTTCTTCTAAGGAATCATGGGGATAGATGCAGCTCAGAATTGCTGTTCAGGCACAGCTGCCAGCATCCCAGGGCACCACACCAAGCAAGCTGGTGTCATTAGCCACAGCTTCATAACTTTTCTCAGCAAACTCATCTGCTAGAATCCATACAAGTGTCAATTGTCATGAATTACCACCACCTTTAAATACAATTACTTAGCAAAATTACTTAAGACTAAAAAGACAAATGCTGATAGATAACGACAAAATTCCATACCGAGGTGTAATAAATTATAAAGAAAATTAAATGCCTTCTCTAGAAGGACAAATCAGACCCTCAAGATACATTTGCAATTAGAAATGTCTATGTAAAATTTTATCTCAGTTTGACCTCTTCATAATTTATGAAGATGTATGTTCCAATGTCAAGAACTTAAGTGGAAATTATGAACCTAATAGCTTTATAGTAAGAAAATCTATATCCTGGTTACAAAAGCAATCATTTTATTGGTAAAAATGTCTGGCAGATCTGATGGGATTCAGAGGAAATCCTCAGAGATGAGCATTTCATATCAATAATGGTTGTCTACTTTCAGTGTCTTTTGTGAAATCTATTGTACAAGAGGCAGAGAAAGAAGCACAGGCATTGAACAGTATAAACAGTTAATATGAGAGTCAGCCCCTCACTTGTGGTCTTGGGGGCCTTTGCACCTCTGGGCAGCACTAAGTAAAAGAAGAAATGCCCTTGCATCCAATTCAATTGCTTGTTAGTGAAAGCGCTTGACAACCTTCACCTAAAAATTCCCTAGAGAGCTAAACCAGGAGGTGCCTCTAGTAACCCAAGTTCTTAGACTGCATATGTGACTGCTCACAGCCTTTTTCCTTACCGTGTTCTCAGAATTATTCCTTGTCTCCTGTTATAGAAACCCAGACTGATTTGGTCCCCAAGACCTAATGAGAATGTTCTTCCTCACCCATGTTTCCATTGCCACGTAGAAAAACTCCCGCTGACTGACAGCGAAAAAGTGGCAAATCTCAGGAAGATGACTGATCGTGCCAGAGTGCATCCAAACTGTAATGGCCTTGATTGACATCATGGAACATGAGACATGTCATGAAGAAGCATCAAACTGTCACAGAAATAGAAAGCCTCCACACTGTATATGGATGCCTGCGTTTTATGTTTATCCAGTGCACTTGTGCGCTAGTCCTTATTTTGTCTGCAAGTTTTATCTATGCTCTTTGTAAAAGCCCCAGTTTGGTTATCTTCAGCTGCTATTTTATAGCAAGAGCCTGACATGAAGGCTTGTAATCAGACATCATTTTGTAAACAAGGAAAACATATGCTATATATAGAATAAATGATAAGGAATTGTGAATTACAGGCCTATCTCAATACTGGGGTTTTCTGTGGTGATCTTGCAAATCACAGCAGGGAGTTCTGAATGTATGTGAAGTAACCAGAATCAGTAACCAGCATGAGTACACTCATTATTAAAAGTCGGGTTTCAAAAAAGCAGAGTTGGAAGGACACTGCATTTAAATTAGATCCTTTTTACTCCAGTTTTCTATTTCTCTCTCTCTTGTCATTTAACCTTCTTTGTCATTCATTGCTCTCTGTGAATACCCGTGATTATGAAGTAATTAAAAAAATAATATAGTGAAGAAGAATATATAAAATAATGTGTAAGAAATTAATGCCTGAATAAGGCACCAGTGGAGGTAGATTTTTCCAGCATATTCACATTATAAACAGAAATATACAACTTATTACATGTTTATGTAATAACTACAGATTTTAAGATGAGGGTAAAATCTGCCCTTACAGCTCTTTCTTCAGCAGTGAGGAGGACACTACTAACATTTAGTGTTCAAAAGGAGCAGTAGTGAAACAAACTCTTAGGAAACAAGGATATGTCTGACCTAGGTCTAAACTCGTAACAAACTGGGGAAGAACCTTTTCCTTGCGGTCTGGAGCCCCTACCAGGTAGATAAATACTTCCTCTGTGCGTGTTAGAGCTCACAGAAAGCACATACGTGAGCATTAGAAAGCTGTGCAAATGTGGTGCTTGATCTGCAGGGATCCTGTTCCGTTTTGCTGGCTCAACACAGACAGCACTAACCTGATCTGCAGCCGGGTGAGCATGGGTGTGGTGCCCCCCCCAAACACCCAGACTGTGAAGAACACGATCAGCAGGGCCGTGGTGAACATCATCTGCTTGGGCTGGGAGTCTGTGTCTCGAATGGCCAGCGCAAATGCAATCGCACCTCGTAAACCTGAGAAAAGACAAGGGTGGTGAACTTAACGTGATGGAGAAACAGAATTTTAGTCTTTTCAGTCCCAACACAGTTCCGAGGGCAGAGGAAATTTTCAGATCATAATCCTGCTTATAAAATACTAAATTGTGCTAACTGAAAGGGTGGGATTTAATGCAGCACCTTTGCAAAAGTGAACAATGAAAGCACTCTCATATTCACATAATAATCACGTTTGCTTTATGTCCACTGAATTCTTTGTCTTGAATTATCGCATATTAAGTAGTAATCTGAATTTAAAGCAGACTGAAAAAGGAATCTATATCTTGTGTTAAGGCGACTACTCGTGAGGTCAGGAGCAAGCAAAAAAGAAGATTGGCATTAAAATCTGTACCCAAATACGCTACTTATTTCTTCCTTGAATATACAGAATATTTCTTTAAAATTCCTTCAAAATAATTCAATGTTATAAGACTAGTCAGAAAAAACATGACTTAAAAACAATGAATAGTTTTTCAAAGATGATTTAAAATGTCTAAAAAGGGATGCAGAATAAATTAATGTACTTGAAACATTATAATAGTTTTAGAATTATAAACCTACAGAGATTGAATAAACAAGAAAATACAAAGGTGATGAAAACAGCTAAATGAGTTTTTAAAAAAAGCCCCATAGGTAGGAATAAGGTGACTTAATAGGTCTTCACAGAATGCCATGTTTGAAAATTGAGAGGCAAAAAGCCTGCTAGTGCTTGCAGCCCTCAGGATGCATAATATAAATAATACTCTATATTTTCCAATGTCTTTCATTCATCTATTTAAATTTACTTTATTGTTTTCTAAAAAAAAAATCACAAAATAAGTGTAGAGAGCAAAGTCATTACGTGTATACAATACACACTGAATCCAAAAAGTACTTTGCAAGTATCGAGAGATTAAATCTAGTAATCAAACCTCTTGTAAGGCACTGATGACATATGCAGAATCATTTAATTAACTGCTAAATGCAGCTATTTTTGGCCTAGAACTCCAAAGCTCTTCAAGATTATATAGCTAGAATGTGAATTATTTGGTAGAGAAGCTGGGCAGTTTATCCAGGGAACAGCACAAAGCCATTTCTGCAAGGAAGAAGCAGACTGGAGTTGCACTATCTGAAAATACTCAGAGGCAGCAGGTTCAAAACACCTAGGCAGACATTGGGCTTGTCCTTGGCTTTGCTTTTGTGTAAAAGACGTCTCTGAGGATGCAGATACTTTATTATCTTCTTACAGGGAAAATATAGCAGCTCATTTTAAACATGTATCTGAGGAGGGAATGAAATTCCCTCTATTTCTAAATAGACCACTATTGAAATGGTATTTTTTTCAGTGGTTATAGTGGTAATCTGGATGATAAAACCAGCTACATTTCAGTGGAAAACAGTGCTGCTTTCCACAATTGCATCACACCTTCTATTTTAAATCTAGAACATCTCTTTTCGTGAAAGGGAATATCTCTATATCAGCTACATCTACAACTACCTACATTATCTATATCTATACAAGTTAATTAATATGTTTCTCCTTCTTGAGCACTGGAATGGCTGTTTCTTCAGTTTATGAAAATAGTGAGTGACTTCACTGCTTTTTTCATTTATAAAAGACCCAACACGGTCTATAAGAGATAATTCAGTTTAAACTAAAGATATGTCTAAAATAAATAATCAAACGAAGCATTTGCTTCCAAGTAAAGCAGTGGGAAGCAGATGAATACACCTAAAATGTAAAGATTCAATGAGAAGCAAGGAATACTACTATATATATATCTCAAAATACTTTCCTGGTAATAATACAAATGAAGGAAGGGAATTTTAACAACCTCAGAAAATGTTGAGATACTGAAATAGACTGAAGTTTAGATTAGATTTTCTGTAAAACTTCAGGGAAAAATGCCAACAAACCCCATTGGAATGATTGGATGCAGTGGACATTGGTACCTCAGCTACACCTGGAGAGAGTGGTGTGGTAGAAGGACAAACTGATGAACCATTAGCAGGTATTCTCTCCCCTCATTTCAGAGATGCTGCACTGACAGCAGCTCCACATCTCTGTTAATCCATTTATCCTTGGGCTGTATCATATATTTCCTAACAGATTTTTTTGTTTTTGGTGCCAGCCATTAGGAATTCATCTTTAAGCAATATTCTTTGATGTGCCAGACCCTTCAAAGCAAACCAATCCAGGGTTAGGCTCCCACAGGAAAGAACCCGTGTGCCCTGTGGGGCTGTCAGCCATCCTTTGCCCACACCCCACGCAGTCACCCAGCCCTCTGAAGAGCCTGTGAGGGCTGGAATGTTTGTTGTTGGTGTGAAAAGAATCTGCCAGGAAAGAAGAATTTCTTTGGGTAGATCCGGTGTTTTGGTTTCAACAGTAGTTCTCTACTCTTTTCTTCCTTGCTTTCTTTTCTGTTTAGCTGATTTCTTTACATCTCCACATTTTTTGGAAAGGTTCACATTGACACTTCCTACCTCTGTGTCTGTGTGAGTGTGCAGATGTAAATGCCTGCACAACAGCTGTCTGTACGCTGGCATTTTTTGGTTTAATTCTGCATTTGTGTTCATCCTTTTCAGACTCTGCTGCTGCTGTAATGCCTTATATTAACAGCAACCGCCCCTGTAGCACTGTGTCCCACAAGCCTCTCTGTTGCCTATTTATGTGTTGCAGAGAAGAGGAAAGCAGAGTAAAAAGTAAATAAAGATGTTGGAAGAAGAGTGGAAGGCGCTATAAAGCCTAAGACTTTAAAATGTTTCTATTTCACATGAGCAGAGAATGCTGGGCTGTTCACTTTAGCTGATGTTCAACTTAATTTGAGAAGCTCAGACTTAATGAGTCCTTCTGTAAAGGACTAATCAAGTTTTCATTTACAATGGAATGTTATCAGGAATCGTGATTAAAAACAGTTGTAGAAGTGAATCCACCCTCTGTAATGCATTGTTAGGGGAGTGGCAGAAGCAGATAAAGAATGTGATAAATCAAAATGCTACATAATCCACCTCCAAGCCTAACTCTTCCACCTTTTCTCACCTGTATTAATACTCACCAAAAAGCAGAACTTAATGACTTCGGGAGAGTTCTTTGCAGGGTAAGGTATAATCAAATGCTAATCAACAGTGTACTTGCCTGACCTTAATTGCTTTTCTCAGCAATTTTTCTCAGCAATCATTTTGGTGATTGTGGCAGTAAAACAAGCAGTAGATGTTTGGTGGATTTGGTAATGATAGCACAGAAAACAAAATTAACCCCAAATGCATTGTTTTCTACACAGAATGTGTGATGCTGTGGTGAATGATGCCCATTTTTCCCTGTGATCAACTAGAACCTGATGCTGTACCAGAACAATGAAGAAATGTACCAGAAACAATGAATGTTTCACACAATGAATGTGAAACACACACCGAGTTGGTGGATGCCCCATCCCTGGAAATACTCCAGGTCAGGTTGGATGGGGCTCCAAGCAACCTGATCTAGTTGAAGATGCCCCTGCTCACTGCAGGGGGTTGGACTAGATAACCTTTAAATGTTCCCTCCAACCCAAACTATTCTATGACTATTTCTACTGATCTTTTGTAGATAATATTTTCATTCAAACTCAAATTCAATGTCTTGTTTATTCATCAGAAATGTGTCTCTCGTCCTCTCTATTTATGACTATATGCAGTGTAATCAGTTTATAGCACCAAGAATGTTATTGGTAACTAAGCACAAATCTCGGTGCATCCTAAGAAATATAATAACACAGAAAATCTGTGTATTCTGTGTTCTGTGAAGTGCACAGCTGCTGGCAGTGTGAGACAGTCTTTATTATTATAGATGCAGATTATGCCATTACTTTATTATAATATAAAGATGTTTTTCTCCACAAAATAGAGGGTTTTTTCTTTGAAAATAGTTAAAAATTACTTTTCTGAGAATTTTAACATTTACATTTTAGAAGGCTGCAATACTACTGTTTCAGTTCTCAGCTGCCAGATTGTCCTGGAAAGCTAATGTGTGTGAGTTCTCACGTTCAGTTGCTGGCTGCAGGCTACTTTCTGCTCCTGTTCCGTGGAGAATGAAATTTGACTGCAGAAAACGAGGACAGAAAAGTTAAAGAATAAGAGAGGTTTCAGAAGGTTTTCCATTCTGTCCTTTAGCTGATGAGAACCAAAACCCAAAATGGAGCCCAGAGACTAGGTACCAAACTATACGAAGCTATTTTTCGTGCTGGTGTCTAGTTGGCCACCTGCTAGGCTTACTAGAGGGATCTACAGATGCAAGTTACCCGTGGAACAATTGCAGGGGAGCAGTCGGGCTGAAAGGCAGCTCCTGCTGGATGTGTCATCATCCCTCACTCCAGTCTCGCTGGAATTAGCTGACATTTTCAGTGGCAGCTTTTAGCAGAAGGATTGAATGGGTATAGAAGTGAACTGCTGTGTTGCTCTCTAGAGAGTTGGAATTACACAGGCATAAATGAGGCCCCCTGATGTGGAGTACTCCTGATGAGGAAGCTTGAAATGCGGCACATTGTATTTCACTTGTTATCTGGCTAAATGGATCTCTGTACATCAAGGCTGTCAATCAAGAACTTTTATCCATAAAAATGTGAAATAATTTTTTTTGCATAAAAAGCAGGAAAATGAAGCAAAAAAGGTGCTGAGTTTCTAATTTTAGAAAATTATATCATCACTAGCACTGGGGGATCTGCATTTCTGTCCTTTACTGAACAGATATTCTTAGCTTGTAAGTGAGTTTTTCCTAACTAGCATCAGAAAGTCAAGTGGAATTATTTCTAGCTTGTACAAGCTAAAAAATACGGAATCTGGATGAGCTTTAACAGTTCAGGAGTTGATGTGCAAATCAGACTAGAACATGGCTCCCTCTTCTGTATTTTTAATTTTTTTTTTTTTACCGTTCTACAAGGTTAACAAAATCGATAAAATTAAATATCAAGCTGGAATACATGTGGAAAAGTCTGTGGAATTGAAGTGTTCTAGTCTCATGTTTCACAATAAAACTGTTCCTGAAGTTTAAGGAATTGCCCAAGAACATGTCTGATCTGAGTATCAGTACTAACATTGTCCCAGTTGGATATTTATTTGCTGCTCTGTAAAATACTCTCAGGTATACTACAGACGCCTCTAAAACAACGTAACATAAAAACATGGTATTCCCAAATTGTCATGGAAGTGTAGACAGATGGGGGAACAATGGATTGAAAGACAATGGCTTCATGGGCAGTGGGTTTCCAAAACATTAATTAAAATAGGCCAAGAGCACAGCGAGGTGGATCAGAATGAATCCATTTGCTTCAATACTGTGAAGAGATGACCTTGAGTTTTAAGACAATGAACTCTTTGTGATAGATGTGGCTTTTTCTAGTGATAGATGGCTATTTTTGTCAGTCATTAAATGTGGACAGGAAAAATACCAAAATAGCTCTTACCTGAAAACATCATCATGTGCTGAAAGTTCCTGGGAATCTTTTGTTTTCGACCCAAATTCAAAAGGAAAGAAAGTGGGTATATGTTGGAAGCTCTTGCTACAAAAACTGCCACCTAAAATGTAAGGTGTTGAGGAAAATAGTGGACAAGCTACTGACAAAACCAGAATTAACTTAACCCCAATATTTCTCTAAAATTATTTTAAAAGTGTAATTAAACAATTATGATATTATCTTCTTTCACGTTTTGCATGCTATGTCCTGCTTCCAACAAAACTGTGCAGTGGCAGAGATTTGCCTTCCCCAGACATCCTGGTTTTATATTCATCATAATGTATCTCACTTCAATCACTCCACTTCTGCTCATCACATTTGTGTCACATGTGACTTCATCTTCAGCCCTTCAGGAAAATGCCCATCATCAATAGCAGAGATAGCATTATCTCCTTGAGCAGTGATTTGCAGAGAGTAAATGTGGTTTTGGACCTGATTATTACTTCCTTGTTTCCTGGTGATTCATACTGTCTGTATCCAGCACTTTTTGCTTTTTCTTCCCCTTCTCTGGGGAGATTCTTCTGATGAAGTCCTTTATTACTCCTCTATGGAGTTATCACAAAAGTTGCCTTAATTAGAAACATGAGGCCCTTATCAGATTTAAAGAAAGGCAGTCAGAGCTCCTTATATATGCTTTGTGCACACTTTTGCCCTCCCCTTGTCTTGTGGCTCTCAGGGCTCAGTTATGGCGCTCCCAGCCTGAGACACGCTGCGGACTGGAGGACAGATGAAGTGCTCGAGAGGCGATGTCTGTGGCCTCCTGGCTGCACCAGGAGCTCCCTGAAGCTCCATGCCTTGGGGCAAGCGGCACTAGAGGCATCCAGGGCTCCTGCCCCGTGCTCGGGCAGCCCCTCTGCAGGCTGCTGGCTCTCAGGGAGAGGAAGGAGAGAGCCAGGTCCCGGCACTGCTCTGCAGCACAGCCCCATCCAGGGTGCTGCTCGTGCTGCCTCCCCGTGCCAGGAGCGCAGGGCAGGGCATTGTGCTGGGGACACAGTGAGCTCTTGGGTCCTCGCTGCCACCCTGCCCAGCCTGTAGCCGAGGGAGCTCTGGTGCAGTCCTGATTATTCATTTAGAAATTACATATAAAAATTACTGCATGTCAACGGTATGATCCCAGCTTTCAAAGCTATTACAGTTCATTTAAAAGTGATAGGCAGAGGGCTGCTGCTCTGAGCCAAAAAATTTCGTTGGATAAATTGTAAATGTGAAAAGAATCTATACTGTTGTACAAGTAAGATTTGTTGAGAAACCATGGCAGAATTAAAGACTCAGAGTTTTCTTACCGGTCTCTTAGGCACGTGATGGTGTAAATAATTCCATATATGCTAGAGATATCAAGTATAAAGAAGTGAAGATTTGAGCGAAGCAGAACTGTGTGATTTTTAATGGCTTTGTATCATTTAAGTAGTTTTGGGGAAGTCCTGCTTACAGCACACATTTGTCTGGAGGCAGCTCTCCAGTTTGTGGATCTGCACTGGCTCCAGACAGGAAAAAAGGTTTTGTGTTGTACCTGTCCCCACAGATGGGTCCCAATACTTATCCCAATTTCCCACCTCACTTGCAAACCACTGGCAAAAGTTCCCCAGCTGGTTTGGAGCTATTTGCCTGTAGCAGAGGAGCAAAACAACAACTGTGCAAAGAACATGTGCTTACATGCATTGGGGCAATTATTAGGATATAGGTAATAGATGATTTTACCTGGAATTGACAAAATACTGATTTTAAGTATCCAAGGAACTGATTGGTTTGCTTGTTGACTTTTCTCACATGGAACATTCATTCTTTATGTATGTATACTCACACGTACAGAGATATATACTTCTTTAAAGCAAAGGATACAAGTGCACCAAATATAAAAAGAAGATTGAAGATGTGATTTTGAAATGTAAATAGTGCGAGTCCCATGTAACAGAAGATGACATTCTCAGCCAAAAAATTCATGAACTCGAACAACTTAAATGAGAGAGAAAGAACACAATTATGACTCATGTCTATAACAAACTACTGATTATCCCAGGTTCCCTTGGAATACAGAACTCTTTAGATGAAAGGAACAGAAATTGGTGCGACTTCAAGGGTGGATTTTAAACCCACCTAATTTGCTATACGGTATAACAAGGTGTCTTTTAGCCTTAAAAATCGTAGTTGCTTGCATGTTTTTCTCTGATTTGTATATGAAAGCTTGACATAGACAACTGGCAAAATACATAAACAGCAAGTAAGTTATCCTAGCTTTAATGCAAACTGCAAGGAAGTTGAGGGAATTTAGCTTCACTCATGTTTACAGGGGTAAGCCTGGGAAATGGCTCCTGGTTACACAAGTGGCTGTACATAATGCCCAGAGTGAAAAAAAAATCCCTTAATGGACTTTTAAGAACGTGTCCCTTTAAAATATAGCACAGTCTTTCTAACTACCATGAATATTATCCTGCAGATGGAAACTCTCATTGCACTGTATGGACATCAATATCAATACTCATTTCAACCCAAACTATTTAAAATATCATTTAAAGATATTACAAAATAAGCTTAAAACACATGATTAGGGTAGAATTTCTTCTGTGAAAAAACAAGCAAAGCCAAAATATTCATTTGTCTTGAGGGGATGTTCTTGATTGTATTTGCAACTGATTATATTAAAACTAATAAAATAAATTTTCCTATTTAACCACATCTGGAAAAAATCAGTCATTGCTTCCAAATAACCACAGAGAGAAAAACGGGGCATTTCTGAAGTCACTTTTGAGCTCAGGATTCTGTGCCAACAAATCCTGATGCAGAGTTAGGACTGAAGTCTGTCAGTCTGTCTGCTACCAGCCATACATCACTATCCAGAACCTTACTATGGAGATGTTTTATTCATCCTCAGTGGGCTTATGTATTTTTTGTAATACTTCTGTGCTTCTAAAAATGAGTATCCAGTAACAGTCACTAAATTTTAACAAAGGAAAAATGAGAGCTGTCACAATCATTAAAACAAATTTGAGAGGCAAAGTGGCATAAAACCCATTAGTATATGGGAGGCTATTTTGGACCCCATGGCAGCACCATCAATTACCCCACTCACACATTCCATAGCCCTTTTTTTGTGCTGCAGTACTGAACAACATGAAAACAAACACAAAAAATACTCGCAGGTTAGCAGTCTTAAATTATTTAAATTAAATTTAGATGTGAGAAAACAGTTGTCAAAAACCTCAAAGTATGGGATCTTGCAACCCATAGAAATTATGATAAGTCCTTGCATTCCTACTTGGGAGCAAACATGATCCCATGTCTTTGTGGGAATATCATCTGATGCATTGTTTGAAACAAGAGCAAAATGCATCAGGAGTGCTATGACAGGACCTACATCTCTATAAAATAGATGTATATGTATATAGGAAAAGCTTTTGAGGGAAGGATACTGCTGTGAGGAGCCACAACTGCATACTTTAATTGTTGGGATGAGATAAAGTGCTCCACAGGTTTTAAAGCTGAATAATATTTCAGTTTTCATTTAGGAAATCTCATTCAAGACTCAAATTTAAAGTAGATGTACTCTTGATACCTCTTAGAAACAGAGATTCTGAAACTAAATATTCTTTCTTGTATCTTCAAAACTTCTCTTAACGTACATTTTTTGGAGGAAAACAGATTTTTGCTATATCATTGCTTTTGCTCTATACTTTTCTCAGCAATGTTACTAAATTCAAGCTTTTACTCTTGCCTGAAGTGCTTTCATGGCACAGCTGGTTTCAAACTTCTCACCCCTTGTCTCCCAGCAATCTGATCAAGATACAATCTTTATGGATTTCTTGCGAATCCAGTTTAGTGCATCTTTTTCATTTCCCTGTAGCTTTACCTCCTTTAACTTACTACATGCATCCTGCTTCATCTTACTTCAAACTTCCAGGCTCACTTGAGTAAATGATTGTTAAAGAGAAAAAAATCCCTCCTCCTTGTCTGGGCATTTCCACTCAACGTGAACAATACATTCCTGCTTTGCTCCCTGGGTGAATGTGTCGTGTCCCACAGCACAGGCCTGCTGGTTTCCTTGGCCTGTACTCACAGTGGATGTGACACTTTGCAGTCACAGCATCTGTGTCAGATGCATCCAATGCTGGAATCATATTGCTGGACATAATTTTTGTTTTTTGCAAGAGCCAATATAATCCAAATCCTTTTCTCTTTTTCTGCTGTGAGTTTTTTGTGGTGTTTTTTTTTTTTTTTTCTGTTTTGTTTTTTTTGTGGTTTTTTTTTTTTTTTTTTTTTTTTTTTTTGTGTGTGTGTGTATCTTTGCTGAACTGTGCTGGTTTTTTTTCTCTTATCTAGTTTCTCCATATTTTGATCTTTCTCTATCAGAGCAATGCTTGCCTGCTAGAAGATTAAATCCAGACAACATTTCTTCCTTTGTGTAGCAAAAATCCAGGTGCTATTTCAATAGCTCATTTAGCACAGGCTCCACTCCTTATTCCAGGCAAAACCATGATGCTAATGTCTCATATCAAAGATTCAGCTCCTTAAAATGGAAAAGGAGCTTGTTATCTTCATTCAGAATCTTCTGTGCTCCCCACCTAGTTTGCTCTCTCATTTTAAAAGTCTATCACTCACTTGTATGACACATTTATTCACTGACTGCAACTTATTCAAATTTCTCACCATGAGTTAGAAAAAATTAAATAAAACAACTGCTTCAGAACTAGTTATTGTCATAAAAGAAGTGATATCTGCATGCCTTTTCTTGGAACATGACACCTGCAGGTATAACAAAGATTACACACTGTTCTCCTGACTTTAATTTTACTTGTGTATTTAAGCACATTGTTTTATTTAGTGTTCAGCTTCTGTATTTTGTTCAACAGTAATACAGAGCCCATGGAGAGATTCCATTTAGCACTTAACTGTCAGTGCTGTGCAGCACAAATCCCCTCAGAGCAAAACAATTTGTTCTAAAGAGATCTTCCGAAAACCATGTTAAGAAACAGCTTCCATAGGAGCATTTGCCCGAGTTGTTGTGCCTTTCAGTCAACTATTTCTGTCATTATTTTAAAGAGGAGGTGTCAAGACGTTTTGATGAGAAGTAGAAAAGTAGGAGGGATAGACTTTGAACTGGAGTTTAAAAATTCCTGGGTCACCCAAGGAGCTGCACCATACGCAGCAACCCCTGGGTGACATCCTCTCCTGCCTGAGGGGCCATTAGCCAGATCCATGCTGTGGTCCATGGTCTGCTTCAGTACCACCCAAAAATTTTTAATATTTTGAATATATATACTTGCAAGTGGGATTACTTTTGTGGGAAGAAAAAGTTAGGATTAAAGTCCTGGATACCGAGTATTTGGAAGCATTTTGTCTATAACCGTAAATTCCCTTCCCTTGCCACCCACACAGACAACCAGCCTCTTTCTGCTCCAAATGAAATTGGCATAAAGTGCTTATACACCACCATTAGTTTTCCCAAGGCTACCAGAAACCCATTTTAATATACACATAGCAATAAGACATCTTTTTGTTACAAAAATAAAACCCTTCGTTTGTAATGTGGCATTTCTAACTCTCCACGAAGTCTATAAATCTGCTTATACTTTTAGTGTAAGAACTGTAATAAATCACCAATGTCAACCCATTGCAGAGTAGAGTATTAATTACAAAAACACCAGTTCAGAACTAATCCAGGCACTTGGTTTAGGTGTTTAACTCAGTGAGTTACTGAAAATGGTATTTGCTTTGCTTTGGTACTTTCCTCTGTAAGTAGTGGCTATTACAAAAGATTTATATTAAAATTGACATAGTATTTACTTATTTAAAACCACATAATTCACTGAATATGCTTCGCTTTTCTATTACTCTCAACTGCTGTAAGTACTAAGAGGGATGTGCAAAAAATTCTGTTCTAAGCTGGGACATTCTTCTGGAAAACACCACTTGCGTTTCAGTTCTCAGGGGCAGAGGAAGGAATCAGTCCAGGTTATCTGCACCTTAAGCCTTGCTGTAACCACTGAGTTTATCTTACACCAATGTTTTATTTTAACTCAAGAGAAAAAAATTATATTATATAAAAACTGTATTAGTTTTATCTTTTCTGTGAGATAGGGAAAGCATGGTCTTTTTTCCTTTCCTCCACCCCCCCAGTTAAGTTCCAACCAATTAGAGCAATAAGCTATGCCAGAATGGCTTTTGCAACTCGATTTATTTTCTAGAACTACTTGTATTTTCACTGAGTGTTAGAGAGATTTTTTAGGTTAGTAATTAGTGCACCTGGAAGATGGAATACACTAAGTATCAATCTCATCTGCAATAAAAATAGAATTCCTTAAAGGAGCATCGAAAGGAGAAAGTGAACATAACCTGTGCCACAGGCCCCTTGCGGCTGAGGAGATGGAAAATGTAAGATTTTTCAAATACTGATATTTTAAGAAACATTTCTCTTCTCAAGGGAATAAAGTTAGTATGACAGGACTGGGTAAAAGCAGAATGGCAAACAGCATTCTTTCCTCTTGAGGGAATAAAATTAGTATGGAGGTATTGGGTAGAAGCTGAATTATATCCACAACTTCCTTCCAGCAAAATTTAGTGAATTTTAATCACTGATGGCAATATTGCATTCATTCACTTGATTTAATATCTGCTGAAGGAATGTCATCCACCTCTTGCAGGTACCTGCAGGCCTTCTGTAGATGCACTGATTTTGCTAAAAACATGGAAAATGCCACTTGTCTGGGGGCTGCGCCCTGCAGTGATATATTCTTGCATCAAAACAGGGAGAGTTTCCATAGCCCAACAGGAGATAGGAAGCTAGGATGTAAAATTGATTATACTTTTAAGACAGATATAAAGGTGGCAGAGCTATTAAAAACCCAAGATGTTGATGTTAAGTGATAGTTATAAAATTTATTATCTTTGAATAATGCTATTTAATTAGATCACAGATATCAAAAATATTCCATGAAGTCAAGGATATTGATAAATTAATAATTGATGAAAATTGCTTTTCCTTAAGTCTTTTGAATTAAAATGCAGTGAGAATCCAAACTACCATAATTTTCCTGAGATTATAGAAGCCTTTATTATAGCCTAATTGCTTTAGTTAATTTCTCTTCTGATTAGAGATTTCAGACTTGGAAAAAAGTTTGGATTTGAACCTCTTGCTTGAAATCTTATACAGCTATGATGAATCTTCCCAGCACAGAGTTATAATGCTCATTTCTGAATAACATGCTTAGATGAAAGGATCAGCAAAAGTAACTCAAATTAATGATAGAATATAAACTTGTTTATGGTGCTAATTTTGGTATGCAAGAATATCTGACTCTAAACTTGCAAACACTCTAGCAGAGAGAAATTCTTACAAGTTCTTTCATGTCTTGGGGAAAAATTCTGGCCTTTTTTATCAGTTGGCTTTGCTACTGAATTAAATGAATTTCACCCCAACAGATTTATTGAAGGCACACAATAACCTTCTATTTCCCTGAAGATCTGGGAGGTTTAAAGGATTCATAAGGCCTGAGGAAGAACTAGGATAGGAAAAAGATATAAAAGAAGACAGTAGCACCAAGGGGAAGGAAAAGCCAGCAATATTTTGCATTTCCATGGCTTCCTCTTTCTGGCATAATCTACTCCCCGTCATCACAGTTCAGCTCGGGAGAAGCTGGATAAACTACTGGCACAAAATACACTTCTGACCACCACCAGCAAAGCAAAACTGTTGGCCTCAGATATATAGGCAAATCCTACTATTAAAATTATCACAAGTCTTGAATGGCTTTACTTTAAAAATAGAAGTTTAAACCAAAAATGTTGAAAATTGGGCAGCCAAATAAGAATTCGGCATTTAAATTAAATGTTGCCTTCAATCAAATTTGGATCTAGCTCTGGATCATTAGTCTTGCTAAGTTGCTTAGGAAAGGGGATTTCTGCAAAGTTGTGTTTTTTTAGACATGGCTCTGTTTGTAAGAGAGGGAACATTTTTAGATCAGTATCTCCTCTCCCTGCAGCACAACCGACTCCTGCTATTATACAGCACCTTACATGGTACCTAAAAATGACCCCAGAATGACCCCAGAATGGAAGGTGTCACCCAAAGAGAGGGGATGGTGCTGCTGCTCCTACAGCTTGTCAGCCGATTTCTTCTTTGGATCAAAAACTAGAAACATCCATTTTCAAAGTGCTTATTTATCTTAAATTCCTGAACTGAGATGTTGCAGGCACAAAGGAAGGAGTACCCTGTGCTCTGTTGTATCAAGGTTATGTGCTCAGGGATTCCTGCAGCTCAAACTCGCTAAGTTTATTTTAGCAGGACTGTTTTCTGCAAGGATTAAGAAAGGGCTCTGCTCCAGATGGGGCGTAATAGAGTGCAGCTGGAAAACTGTTTGAAGGGATATAAAGAACTTCTGACTGGTCAGCAAATAGTGGTAGTACTAGAATAGTAGTACTGGAATAACTGTGTTTGGGGTGAATTTGGAAATGTTTGGGAACATTGATGCCTCTTCCATTTTCTTACAGAGGCAATGATGGTAATGGAAAATGAAGAGGCTTTTAACAGCCTGTTCTGTCCAGGATTAAGCAAGTATTCTTATAAAGCTGAAATCAGGGAATAGACTCTGTGTAGAAGAAAAAGAATAAAAAAATACAAGACAATAATAACATCACTGAAAATGAAGCTGAAGGATGTATTCTGAACAACTTGAATGATACTTTCTTGGAAAGTTCTTTCTGGGGAGGCAAATCACTGGTCATGTGGAAGTGCGGACATAAACTGAGAGTAAAGGGCTATGTAGAACAATTGTTTAAAAATAAGCAAAAGAAAGAAACAATTTGTGGCTTTGCCAAAGCAAATTTCAGATAACAAAGGAGACTTAATTGCTATAAAACATGACTTGTTCTGATCAAACAAAAATAGGAACTTCAGCAATGTAATATAGTTATCTTTAAAATGGCAATGAGCTAACAGATCCTTTGCATTTCTGCATTTATATTATAATTAGAGGAACTGCTGATTTTTCAAAAATTAATCTCATCTTTTCCTTTCTTTCCCCTCAAGTGTGTTTTTATTTTTTCGGTGACCTGCCACAAGAGTCCTAACCTCTGGCAATCAATTCAATTTCTAAGGAGGACAAATGCAATTTATTCTATTTCAATTTGCTGAGAGGAAATATACTCTAATACTAATTCTTGAAGTGTTTTCTTAAAAACAGTTTCCTTCCTTGCCAAGTTTTGGATGTTGGAAAGAAATTCAGTTAGTCTTTGACATATTAGGAATTAGTCACTTTTGTGTGGGCCTTTAACCTATCAGGAATAAAAACAAAGGGTTTTTATGAAGTCTGTGATGTCTTCTCTTCATGACTATGAGATTTCAGTGTCAGTGCAAATCTGACACTACAGAGCAAATATTTGCTCTCTTTGCATCTGTTCTATAGAAATTATATTGGAGCTTCTAGCTACCGATACTGACGTTTCCTTTCAAAGTCTGTAAAACTAATTATGTGAAAAAATTGTGAAAAAATAAGGCTGTAGAACTGTAAAATAAAAAAAACTATTTTACCTTAAACCAGACAACAGTAGCAATATTCACATGCATTTTTCTGATGCCATGTTGCTTTGTTTTTATTCAGGGCCTAATCTAAGATAAAAGAGTTTTTACTAAATAAGCTGTTTTTACTAAATAAGCTGAAACTAAATAAGTTTCTGCACCACAATTACTTGTTCGGGATTTTCCAGATATGCCCTGCTTTGTTTACAGAGACTGGAGGGGAATGGACACAAGGCCTTACCACTTTCTAACCCAGGCAGAGCATCCTCACTCTGAGAATTGCTCTTGCTCTGAACAGTGTTGAATAGTATGAGATCCTGATGATATTAAGCTCCTTTTATTATTCTTAAAGACTTATTATTGATGAGCCAACTTTTAACTACATTACCTTGGCAGAATGCCACCCCGGAGTTACATTGGGCACAATTATTTGCAATTACTCTGCAATTCTAGTATCAGTATCTGAAGCAGGATACTCAATTAGTATGTTCACTGATCTGCTCTTATATGTTTATATGTGGGAATTTGGGGAATTCTTTTGTTTTATTTCTCCAGTTTTCTTTAAATAGCTTCCCTGCCTCCTGATGTAGGCTGCTATTCAAGAATTGATGATTTATTTGGACAAAAAGACTGAGAAATGTGAATAGCAGTTATGTTCTGTGTGTCACACTTTTCCCCTAAGTATTAGAGTACCTGACTTTTCTCATCTAACAGTCCTTTACACTCAAAGCTGTAATTTAGAGTGCTCTATGGAGATGCAATAAATGAGACATAATTTGACTCCAGCTGAAACAGAGTAGAAGCAGCTGAACTGTTGGAAAAGGCATTGCGAAGATTTCCAGTGTTTCCAGGTCTACTAAATTCCTTGTGGCCTCACTGGTGATGTTTTACTGATATCATCAAAGGGAAAAAAGTGGACACAGGAAAAAAAGCAGAAATTAAAAATCCTACACTAAGATACATCTTCAACTGTACTTAAATCTGGGAGCTGAGGAGACTATTTTACATAAAATTAAGAATCTGTAATGAAAAGATACTGATGCACCTTAAAAATACCTCCTGTAAGATTCTGTGGGAAAGCAGAAGGTGGGTGAATAGGAACTATGATTGGGCACCTCAGAAAAATATTTTTTCAAGAAAAGAAGTAACTACTACGTAAGTGTGTGCTTCTGGGGGCTAAATGTCTGCTTGGAATTTTCAAACACTCCTAACTCTTCTCGAGTTCACTGGAGGCATGGAGTGGTCGATACCTCCCTTAATTTGTGTGACTGAAGCAGAATTAAAAGTCAAAGCTTGAAACAGATCCTCAGACTTGCATCCTATTTGATTATGGTAGGTTAATCAAAGTATATAGGTACCAAAATATGTGCAAAGATAGGGCACTTATTTGAATCCTAGTCATGATTTAGACATTTATTCTGAAAAATTTTGACAAAAGGCTCTTTAGCCCTTAATTATGTGCACAGACGGTACCACGAGAAAGAGATGAGCTATAGTCAGCTGTTTAGTATGTCTTGCACTGTGCTACCATTTGGTACAGATGTCTCTTTGGAAGGTAGGAAATCCATTAATCACGTAATGGAAACACAGCTGTGCAGCCACTAAAAAGACAGGATGCTGGCAAGGGCTTTAGGCTATCGTAATGCCTTATTTACATGTATTTATTTTCTTCTTACAGCTTATTGTGTGAGAATTCTAGTGTTACCTACATACTTCTAAAAGTTTTGACCAAAGCTTTTGTGCAGTTCTTATGGCTGCTAAGGAATTTTGCAGATAATAACCCTTGAAAGAGAACTGTGAGGAATCAGCAGTCATGCAAAAATCACATAAGTTCAAAAGGAGAACCATCTAAAACATATCTCAGACTGCAAGAGTGGATGTTTGTCAGCAGCAGTTTAATGTTGTCAGGAATCACGAAACAGCTGAGATTCTTTAAGGCCTCCCACTGTCCCAAGGCTCTCTGGGAGAGAAAAAGCATTGCTGTTTAAAAAAATATAAAGTAAAAAGGTAGCAAAGCTCCCAAACCACGCAGTCTGCTTTGGGTGAGGTCAGTCCACATTTGCAGCAGAGCGCTCCATGCTCTCTAAGGATCCCGGTGTAGCCTCTGAACCACGCCAGAAATAGCATCTTAATTGTGTTTCCAAACACAGGCCTCACAGGAAGAGCCATTATGAACACGGTGACACATACCCATGCAAGTGTAAGGCAACACAGGGTGCTAATTAAGGAACCTATTACTAATACCCTCAACATTAAAACCTAGCTTAATCTATGTGCTGAATAATTTTACTGCATTCCAATTTAGCAGTATAATGTACTATGCACAGAAATACAAAACACACAATTTTTTTCGATAGATTTATTCCATAACTGACTAATTTATTGATAAATCCTGTACTAAAATCATCTAACACAACAATCTGAAGTGTCAGTGTTTCCAAGTCAGAGGAAATCATTACCATAGGACATAACTATATTTTAAGTGAGAGACTGAGTGTTTTAACCTCTGTTATCTTTATATATTTAGAACTTGCTCATTAATAGAATAAGCCAAATGTCGTGAAAGTCAAAGGGTTTTGGTTCATCATATAAAACTCTACTAAATTAGTTTGCCTGTATGAAAAATTAAGAAAGACTTAAAAGAACAATCCTACCTTTATTTTTCATCCTTGTGACAAATTCTCAGGTGAGGGAGTTGTGATGGACTACATATTTGAGGGAATTGTTATAATTGTCAACTTTTACAAAACATGAGATTTTATAAATCATACTTCAAACTAAAGTTAATCATATTTACTCTAAGTATGGGATGTTAGAGTGCACTCTGCTCTGTTTCAGCACATGTTGATGATGTGAGAATATGTTCCTAGCCCAGGACTAGACATATTCTGGTTTGCCTTTTCCCTTATGCATTCCACAGTTGTTGTGATGAGGAGGGTGGCAGTAATTAGGATGGGCTTGATTTCAGTGGCTATGTACTTAGCGGGAATTCTCTTCACAAAACTAGATTTACACAAGTGGGGCACAAAGCTGGATATTTGCATGGTTGCAGACTTAAAAACTAGAGATAAGTGCTAGCTACCTGAAGTAGGGAGAGATATTTCAGAGGTCACTGTTCAAACCTCTCTTGAGGAGATGGACAGCGGCCCAGCAGCGATCTGCTGAGCTCCATAAAGCAGCGTTTGGCTTCTGCAGCAGCTCACACAGCCCCAAGCAGTTTGCTCCACTGCACAGAGCCAGGCATGTCAGAGCCTCATTTGTGATTCAGGGCAGTTTCAGAGGAACCACAGCACAAGTCTCACTTCAGAGGGTCCTTACCCATTTCTCCATATGCCAGTGAGATTTTGGCCTATCGGTCATCATTCCGCTTGGTGTGTGTTAGCTAACTGCTGCCATCTGATACTGTGCTGTAAAGAGTAAACTACAACCTTAACAATCTAAGATCTTTATTAATATTTAAAGAAAATGTTTAATGTTTAAACAGATTGTAAAAGCTTTAATGAAGCCATTTGGAAACTAGTTTGCATATGGTATTATGTTCCTTAGCCTACCAGCATCAAAAATGACATCATTTTTCAACAAGATGAGCTTCTCTGTAGAAATACTGCTTCATTACAGTTCTGGGTTACTTCAGGGTATGAATTACATTTAGCATGTTATTTCCAGTTTCTGTGCTTAAGCAAAATGAAGGAAAATGTTTTTTTCTTTGTTTTTCAAGAGAATTTCTCTTCCTGTGTCCAAAGTATATTTTTATTATTCGCTCTGTGTGTGTGTGTTTAAGATACTAGAATATGATATTCCTCATAAAATGCTGATGACAAAGGGACACATGCTTGATGGGAATTAATGAGGCCAGAGCACATCTGCACATTCTCAGTTAAGGAATCACTAATGCAGGTGTACAAAAGCAGAGGGAAATGGAAACTACAGAAAGAAGTATAGAGCTGAATATTCTAACAAGATTTCTGTATATGGACACCCAATATTTCCGGTGTTATGGATACAACACTAGCTAATGTATGATATAAACCATAAATTACGCAGGTAATTACTGATACACCAGAGTTATAAATTCTACTGTTATCTGTTTACTCATAGCAATGTTTCCTTGCTGTTTACCATCCATCATGTAGCTCACAGCTGAAAGAGAGGAAACAATTACAGCATTTTCACATAAATTTAAGGGAAGTCACATGTAAAGAGACTGCAGATTAACATTCTTTTACCATGGTTAAGTAATCAGGAACATCAGTCAGATAATGAGGGATTTTGTTAAGAAATTCAGATTTAAAGACGTGGTAGTATAATTCCTTTTGCAGAAATCAAGATTTTCTTGTGTTGTTATGATTCTTCTTGTTAAACCCATATAGTAAGCAGCTTTAGCTCTCTTTATATCATTACACTGTTCTACAGGGTTCCATAAGATCTTATGGTACATCTGGTCAAACAATGCACCTGGCACATTTCCAGTCTTCAGCTTTTTCTGCTAAACATGGAAAATAGCTGTGCAGAGAACTGGAATTCATTGTACACTTCCTGTCAATTGCAATCCATTTTAAAGGTAATAATTATTACAAGCACTATGCACGTGGTGCATATTCAATTAGAGAAAAGAAGGCAATTGCTGAACGAGGGCAGGCTGTTTGTGACAGACCCAGGGGCTCTGCAGAGATGCTCTGGCTCTGCAGTCAGGAGCACAGGGCTCAGCCAGCACGCCCATGACACTGCTGGAGCTCATCACTGCCTCGGGAGGGAAAACTGGAGCTTATAAGGGAGAGCACAGGACAAGAATGAGGGGCTGCTTCTCTTCAGGGTATTAGGCTAGAGCTGTAATGGTAGTTAATGTCTAGAGACCTCAGCTTTTGGACTTTGAGAAGGGTAGAAGACTCTGGCTTGTGTTGCTTCCAATATAGGTTAGTTACCTCAAAATTAGCAATAGTTTTTACCTACAATTTCAGGTACCTGCTCTTAAAAGCCGTAAGATAAATGCTGTGTAAACCATTCTTTTTCAAACTGTGCTTACAACCCTTTTATGTTTGTATCATTTTCTTCTCTCAAAAAGAAAAACAACGGGGCATTTCTGTGTTCTCCCTGAATGTTTTGAACAGCTGCAAAATGAAGATTTTGCTATAGGCCTTGTCTCAAAAAAAAAAGGAAAAAAAAAAATCTGGGTGAAATACAGGAAGACAAGAGCAAGGGTGTTCCCTGAAGCAAAACCAGTTAAAACATAGGCAAAACTATACTAATGCTCTTCCAGTACAACTAAATCTTCCCAAATGCTATTTGATTTTCAGACTCTTGTTATCAAAAGGAGCATCTTCTCCAGACCTTTCTATTGACCCCTGTTAGTTGGTCACCTGTGTTTCCTGAGCAGCACTGCCTGAAGCCTCAATATTTATCACTTTTGAGTCTGAACTTGAAGGAGTTCAAGGAGGTTGGAAATTAGTGAGTTTTTTTTTTTTTTTTTCTGTTCAGCTGCAGAAGGGGAACCATGTGACAGTGCCCATCAGAGCTAACGTTTACAGTCAGTCTCCACTGAAAGGGACAAATGTGCTTCATTTTAATTTAGCTGTTTAATGCTAACCAAGAATTTGGACTTTACTGGATTCTTTAGGCAAAGATCTCTTGGGTAGTTTTGAAGCGTGCCAGACCTGAATGCCGTGCATTAGTTTAAAAGAATTTCCAGTTTACTCTCAGAGGACTAGCCATCAAATACATTATCTCATATCAGACAACCAGCTATATACCTTGGAAGAAAATAAAACCCCCATTCTGGTATGAAATTTTCCTGTAGGCACTGCGATTGTGGTGCGCTGGGAAAACAGATTCCTCCTGCACAGCACAGATGTAAAGACTGATTAGAATCTGGTACTGGTGGTAACCTTTCTGAGACATAACTTTTCTCTGAGTCTTTCTTTCTGCCAATCATTTGTGTAGAAATACCTGACCTCTTGCAGTGCCTTAAAGGTAATTTTTCCCTAAGCAGAGTTTCCGAATGAATCACGATAGCTATCAATTAGGCTGCTCATTTCAAAAGGATGAGAATTATCCTTGTGTAGCCTTCTGTTTTTTGGTAGTTCTGCCTTGCTAGCAATCTGGGACATTTTGCAGTAAAGCAGGGTTTTCCTCAGCCTAGAAATACTATCAAATTTTTTATAAATTAAGAGTCCGAATTATAAGAGCCATTATAACCTGACATTTGTGCGTGTACTTTTCTTCCTGGAAGTACAAACTCATTTTCTATAAACAGTCCAGTGTTTGATAACAGAAAATAGTAGGCATTAAGCAGAGATAAATTAGTATAGGCTGTGTACTACAGAAGCAAGCCCAGCTCTCTTTCTTTCGGTCTCTTAAACACTCATACAAATGGCAGAACCAAAGCCCCAGGGCACACACATGTCCAGTGCGACTGTGGAGGGTTTAAGATAAAGGCACCAAACCATTTCATTTTGTGCTGCAGCTCCCTATGAAGTTAGAGGGCTGCTTCTCCCAAGTACAGTATGGGTGCTGGATATCTGGAGTGGGACCCTCCTAAACCAGATTGATGCAGTTTGGATGTTGGTAGTGCACTGCCGTCTCTACCCAGCTGCTCTCCTTCTCTCACAGAAAGATAACAGTAGCTGCAGTTCCTGGCATGTGCTTTTAACAACAAATTCAGGAGAAATCATTCTGTTACTAAAGCAGAATTTACAGTGCATTGTTTATTTTCTTATCAAGAGACAGCTGATGGAAGAATCCTGTAAAACAGTATCATGTATCTAGAGAAAGGAGATTTGTAATTCCAGTGCTGGCTCTAGGTCTACTTGTAATGGGTTTAAAAATTACATAGGCCAGCAGAAAAGCAATAGAATGTTGAGATTCCTGTGATGGTGCTTCATTTGGGTACAGTGACTTCGGTCACCTCTTTGCCTTCAGTCCTACAATGCTCTTTTTAGTAAACGTTGTCTGTTGGCATTCAGGCAACGCTCCTCTGATTAATTGATTTTTTTTCCCCTTTCAGTTGATTTGGACACCTCCATTGCCATACTTTACTTTTACTCTACTGTTTTGCTTTGCTTCTGAAGTGAGCCTATAATCATGGATGGAACAGCTCCCCAGGGAAGTGGTGGAATCACCATCCCTGGAAGTGTTCAAAAAATGAGTAGATGTGGCATGGTGGTATTCGGTTGATGACTGGACTTGATGGTCTTGGAAATCTTTTCCTACCTCAATGATTCTAAGTCTACAGTCTATGTTGAGACTATACTATACCATATTAGGGTCAAGGGACTACAATGATTTGATTTTCAGTTTTTGACAAATGAAAAACATGTTTTATGACTTTTTTTTAACCCGTTTTGTATAATGTGATTAATTAGAATTAAATTAATATGCGTAAAACCACAATCCTTTTACACCAAAGTGTCTTTGAAATGCAGCTTAATTTCTGATCCAGCAATCAACTGATTGATCCCTAGCCAGTGTCCTTGTTGGAAGACATACAGCTGCACCATCAATGAGCTAGGAACGTTTTGAAAGCTTCATGTATTCTTCAGGGATTTCCAGGAAATATTAGCTGCTCCCCTGCCAGGTGATGACTTTTATTAATCAGAGATAATCATGTCTGCTTTATGGTGTGGGGATTAAAATTTGAAGCAATCACTGCTACATCCATCAGTGAGCAAAGCCCAAGATCAGTCTGAACTTTCAGTCCTCCAGTGTAAATTGATCTGCTCAGGCTTCCCAGTGAGAGCACGTGTCTCGGTAAAATTACTCACCACTTAAGCAGCACTGAGCTCTCTTGGTCTTTCTTTACCTCAGTCTCTTGCCCGTGTTAAACCTTGGAGGTGAAGGGCCACTGAAATCTTAACTTGGAATCTTGTGCACACAGCACACCCCGTGCAGCTGAGCAATCAGGCCAGGAGCCCTTGTCTCTAAGGCAGCTGCTCCCTTAATGGCTCTGCTAACAGGAGCAGCGGAACAGGTGGGTAACTGTTTAACTCCCAATGTGATTAGAAAGGCTACTGCACCTTATTTGAGAAAGCAACCTTCACCAACAGTTACACACAACTGTTTCAGAGGTGACCATGAGAACAAGGCTTAGATTGGGGAATGAATGGAGGCACGGCAGTGTGGGACATTCTCCCTTGTTGGCTGCACGTGCTTTCCTGTGTCTTCTTGTAATTCCCTGGCTCTTCTTCCATAGGTGATGCATTTCAGAATTCCCTTCCCAGAATTTATAACTTGCTGACACTACTATGTCTGCAAAGAGAATTCTCCATACCCTTGCACACTTAAACAAAGAGAGGTATTGCCCTGCCTCATTCAACAACATTGCAGTTGTTCCCTAGAGTTAAAGGAACATAACCAGAAGATGATTCAACACGTAAGTGTGATGGATAACATTTATTGTCATTAGTCAGTACTCCACCGCTAGGGAAATGTGCTGGTTTTAGCCTGGAATTGAGTGAAAGTGATAGAGGGCAGAGAGGAAAAAGAGAGCAAGGAATGTCCTATCTTTCTGCAGAAAACACGATAGTGTCCATGCATGCCTCTCCATAGGTGACCTGTAGGGATTTACACTCCGCCCACTTTTAACAAACCAGGTGTATCTATTTATCTCACAGCACCCTGCCCAGCCACTGACTTACTTGTGGCAGAGCAAATCAACCCAGCCCAGCCGTACATCTGAAGCCTAATGTAAAATCTGAGCTGTAATGTTCCAAGATTTAGAAGCAGCTGTCTGGCTGCAGCATAACGTGAGGTGAGATAGCAGCTGTAAATAATTCTAGAGAAAGCTGCTCAGAATCTGATAGCTTTCAATCAGATCCCAGCAGCTTCATCTTCTCCTTCACTAAAGATACATTGGATGAATTAAACTTTTAGAGCCTGAAATGCAGGAGCACTTGGTTTGAGCTAACCTTGTTGCCATGGAGGGCAGGGTCAATCTCACAGTTAAAATCATGATGACCACGGTCAGGTCAATGATGATGACTTAAAAATACTGCCATAAAACCTTGTCCATATTGAAAAATGACATTAAAAACACACAGAATGTTTATAAATACTTAATGAAAATTGGGATAATTATGTTGAATGAAAACTATCCAAAGCCTCCATTTTCACTAAATCTTTGTCATCTTACTTTTCTTATGACAGTGTTGAAATAATTCATTTATTTGTGAAGAAATTAGTGTTGCTTTATAGTTTCAGATTCTGTAAGTGTCAGATGCTTGAAACCTAATACTTCTCTTTCATGGAATGTTAAACGGTGATTGATGGAATAATAAAGGATACATCGGGACTAATAATTACATGGCATCTTTTAACAGGCCTTCTTTATAGATGTTCTTAAATCCTCATTTAAGAACTGTAGATCAGTTCTCATTTTACATCAATGACTGAAGAAAAACTTTTTTTTTTTAGAGCAAATGATGATGCATTATGGGAAATGCAGATGTTGGCACCAGGGTCAGATATACCTTCTCTATCACTGTATACTGGATTTTATCATCAAGCCATAAACTTTTAAAAGCAAGTAAAAAATGTAAAGAAAATTGTGCAAAGCAGTAAAGAAAAAGTATTTGTTTAAAAACAGCTAACACAGTTTGCAATGTGATTTACAATTTTAAATCTAATTTCCATGTTTTTTGTTAGCTTCAGCTTCAGCCTTAACTCACTGTTTTGTCAGTGTGCATTACAGTTCAGCACTCCTTACTGAAAGATCTGTCATATCGTAACAAAAGAGAGAGACTGCTTTGGAATAATTCTATAAAAGAACTGAAAAGCCCTTGATTTTGGCCAGTAATGAGTAATAAAAATGACTTAGAATGGGAGCAAAGCCAACTGTCTGAGCAACAATATTCATTTAAAATGCACTGACATTATGTACGATTATGAGAATGCCAAGTGTGTGGCTTATTAAATTTGCTTGAAGAGAATTCTTGGGAGGAGAGAAAGAAAGAGGCAGTGCAGGTCTCACTGAAACGGCTGCATATGAAAGGGTAATATTTGGATTAGAAATAACTTAGAAGAATTCAAAGGAACTCAACAATAATGTTTGAACCATACAGTAAAGGAGGCTGAGGTTTAAGGGCTTATGGGGAAGAGAAAAACAGAATAGGAAAGAGTGCATAAAACTCATAGCTCCATAGAGAAACACATAATCCCTTCTCTGTGTGTTCAAGGGTAAATCTGGTTTATTTTCACTATTTTGTTTTGCACTTGTTGAATAGGAAGGAATAACAGAGTAAGCATGAACAAAATCAGGGTGCATCTAAACAAAACATTAGTTAATTCTGCAGCTGAAAAGCTTCATAGGTAATTAAGAATACCACAACCTTGGCTTTTTCTGTCTCTCTCTGAGTCTAGGCATCACTAAAACACGCAGAAGAATCTCTGAAAAAACATTCTATTCAAATTGTAAGTTATATGCAAGGGGAGTAGTGGCACATGTAATTCAGTCTTTCTGTGAAACAGAAACAACTCCATAGTAGATTTCAATGTCGTTCTCTTGCAATACAGTTATCAGAGAAAGGTTAGTTCTCTGCTGGAATACTTTCTGAAAGCATCAGCCTCTGCTAGTATGAAGAAATATAATTGAAAAGACTTATACTATTCAATAGCTAACACTTTGTTATGAGAGTACTGACCAGAAACTTTTCTGTGATTTAAAATCTGTGAAACTCTAACAGTTGAACTGATACTGTGGCCAATACTTTTTTTCTATCAAGCTGTTTTTGATAGAAAATTGGATTTTTGATTAAATTGAGATGTGCAAGAAGTGATGAAATTTTCTACGTAAAACTTCCAATGCTTAAAAGAAAGGGATTGCTGAAAAAGGCACCAGATTGCATCATGAAAATGATAGTATTGGACCGTGTGTTTCCATTTTGTTCTAGGCGATAGATTTCCTACAACCTGGGGTTCTTGGGACATATGCGTCAACATTACAAGGGAAGAAAACTGCATTTAAATGACTTCTTACAGGATCTAGGTAGTGACAGGGTTGTCTAAAATTACTCCTTGTGCTGAAAAGTATTTTGAACACTGCAATGCCATAGATCTGAGAACAGCCTCAAGTTTTAAAAAATAATTACAATTGTACTAGTCATTTGTTCAAACAAAAACCAGATGATCAAATTTCACACTTCTAACTCTAAATAACACAGTGGAAAGAAAAAAAAATCTCTGTCCTACTAATTATGACAGTTTCTAATGAAACAGAAATTAAACGATGTCATTGCTTAAATCTATGGGGCAGACTGCAGTTTATACAGTCCCTTTCCAAAAATCTACAGGGATCCAATCTCTCAGACTTCTGTCTCACCAGAGCTCTTTGGTTTCCTTAATTTTGAAGCATTTTTATATGGAAGTTGGTGAAAGCAGTTATCTCCACACATGTCTGACATTTCAGGTCTCTTGAGAAGAACAGATTCTTAAATTATTATATTTTTTGCTCATCCAGGTAATAGTTACTGTTTCCCTGCCAAAATCTCCAGTCTTTACCCTAATGAAGGCATAAGCCTCTTGCTTTGCCTTAAAGAAATCCCATCCAGCTATATTCCAGTAACTTATTCCTTACACCAGTGGAAGACATGATGTCAGCTATTTCCATGCCCTACCTGTTTAGTTCTCATTTTGGAATCTGGTGACAGATTGTTGTAGGTGTAATGGGCCTGTGTGACTCCACAGAAAAGGACAGCAACAATACCTGAAATTCAAAGAAAAAACAGAATTAGCTGCTTCAGTTTTCTTACTTAGGCTTGCAAAAGGCTGCATAAAAAAGCAAATTAGTCTGTTACCAGCTTTTTATTACAAAAGAAATTTGAGGACAATCATGCTTTCGTAGCATTTCCACTGTTGTGTATTTGGAAATACAAAGGCTGTAGCAAATTTGTTTCAATTAATACATGGTATGATCCAACCATAATCTAATTGACAGTAATTGTAAATGCAGGACTAACAGTCACAATATGTAGGATTTTGGATTATTTGAAAAAAAATGGCAGGCACTGAATAAGAAAGGAAAAAATAATTTTGTTACATTTAAATGGTTTGAGACTGCTTGGTAGTGAATGGCTGCAACAGGGTAAAATAATTTCAGTCTGTGCCTGATTGTAGCTTATCACAAGCAGTGGGTAACAATGCCAAGGTGAACAACACATTGCTTAAAAGTGATGTTCTGGCAGGTGAAAGCTGTGCTGCCCAGAACAACCAGATCAGTGATTGTAGACACATGGCAGCAGTTATAGTCCCAGCTTGTGGAAGGTCTGGAGCAGCAGGGAAGCAGGTTCGTCAGGAATAATAATAATAATAACAAGTTTTTTTTATAGTGATGTTTTTCAATACTTCTTCCCTGGTCCTGGTCCTAACTCACTAGAATCACAGAGTAACATCACTGTAATGCACTATTGTAATTAAAATAGCTGATAAGATTGTAAGGTCTGGACACAGATAGTGCAGGAGGAACCCACACAGGGAGAAAAAGAAAACCAAAAATAGTGTCCACCAGTAGCCTATGTAAGTGCCCATGGAGGAAGAAAGCTCTGTGTTTTTCTTAAACTTGGCACATGTCCACATAGATAATTATTTACACAGCAGCTCAGGGCTTTCTTGTGTCCATTTTGATCATTGTTCCCTGAAACCCTCCACACACGCCTCCCGAAGCACGTGGAGTGGGCAGAGCACAAAGCCAGCCGGCAGTGGGATCGCTGCGTGCCCAGGGTCTCCAGGGCTCACATACGTGCAATTTTCTGCCATCTACCCCACAGTGCTTTCATCCTCGTGCCTTTCAGCCCTTCTCCTCCCTGCCTCCTGTGTAGGAGCTGCAGCATGCCTTAATTAGCCTTTTAGCTCTGCTTCCTCATGGGCTGCTCTGCACATTGCTGGATAATTTTTAGCTCACAGGCTGCTCACATGTACTGACGTCATACTGATGAGTCTGAGGCAACAGAGCAAATAGAAAGATGCCTGTCCAGGTTTAGGCACTATTCATCCTTGTGACGTGATTGTGCTTCAGCTTTCTAGGCATTTACGGGGTTAAACAAGCATGAACTGACACATACAAACCAGTTCTACTGGAAGCAAAGTGCATGAAGGGGAATGGTGAAAATAATCTCAGTCTGTTCCTCCAGTCCTGGACTGGAAACTGGATAAAGCTTCCTCCGTCTTCTCCAGGATGGTGTCTCTCCTGGCTTTATGAGGGCCAGCAAGAAGGGGCTCAGTAAGGGGGCAGAATCTGCAGCACTGCACCTTTAGCACAGAAAACCCAATACAAACAATCTGCTACTTCAAAAGCATTAACAGAAGCAGGCCAGGCTTCAGAGTCCCAGGAAAATGGATAGCAACACACTGAACAAGTGTCAGTTGCCTCAAGCACTGGTGCCTCGACAGGTTCTTTAACAGGCTTATCCAAATCCCTAAAAATTTGAATTTTAGGAGCAAGAGGGCCCTTGAGGTAGGTGAAATATCCTCCTGAATCACCGCACAGATAAGGAAACAAATCAAAGTAATAGTTTAGACAATGCTGTGACTATTTCATTTGGGGAAGACTCTGTGTGTGGGATCTGTGAATTGTCACATACCAGTTAAATTAATCATTACCCTACTATGCCTTTCTTTAGACTCTCCTTAGATTGCTAACCAAGAAAATATCGGGAAAAAAAATCCAATTTTCTTTACTTGCAAGCCCCTCTTTTTTCTGGGAAGAGCTGAGGCCTGGCATTAATATGCCTCTGATGGAAGACAAAAGTATGCAGTAAGTACTTCTGAGTTGATTTGGCACAAGGGACAACTGTCATCAGATAGAAAATAAGGGAACAAATATATTTTTTCCCCCACAAACCATTGTGGACATTTTCTTTGCTTCTGGCTTCTCTTTATATTGTAAATTTACCTGTACTGCTTCTACAGAACACTGACTCTTTAGCCAAGAGAAATTCCACTGAGCTTTCAGTGTCTTTGCTTTTCAGTATTTATTTCCTTAAGTCTGTTTCGATATTTATTTTTTTCTAGCTACACTAAGACTCTTCTTCACTGTAAATAATGCAAAGAAGTGGTGAGATTTTTACTGCATAAATACATTCCGGGGAGTTTATATTTTTGTGAGGTCTAATTGCTCTCATAAATGTGTCCAATTCTTTTTTCTCAGTAACTGTATTTGATTGTGTAGAACTGATCAGGGGAGTTTAAAAATTCTCAAGGCATTAATAATATACAATGGGATGCTCAAACAATGACATTTCAGTTAAAAATACAGCCAATCAGTAACGTTGCTAAGTATCACTAGCTCCAGGCTCAGTAACCGAAATGGAGATAAGAGTTTCTGATGCAGTTTCTTCTCTATTAATCATCAGGATGTCAAGTCTTGCATTTTTAAAATTGACTATTAAATTCAACTGTGATTATAAACGGGTTTTGACTGCTCAGAAACTGTTAATTATGGGTAGTGAGAGAACTGAGAGAGTGTCATGAGGAATAAAATGGCTTAAATCTGATTTTGCAATAAGAATAAATGAACTGAACCATGCAATTATGCAAGTGTAGAAACCAGATACCCTGTTTCCAGGGAAGACTGGGGGAATGCAGTGGAATATTTCAATTGCTGCAACTGAAAGCTTAATATGTACCAGCCATGCCTCTCACAATGAAGAGTTCGTTAGAGGGCTTGGAGAAAATTGTTTGTGATGGATATCCATAAAAATGATTGCTTAAGAGTAATGGCCAATTACATGTTAACTAAAAAGGAAAGAGAAGTACCTAAAGAGGCAAACACAGAACTCTTTAGTTGCAAGGAAAAAGCAAACTGGATTTCTTTGTAGGACTAACAAAACTGGATTTTGAAGTTAAAGCAGGGTAGCAAAATACTGAATGGACAGAGTATGGCACATAAATGAGGTTGTTTTTGTGGGGTTGCCTTCAGAGAGGAACAGGTAAGAGCAAATATGGCAATGCTGGAGTTGTAAACAGAAAGTATCCATTAGATGTAGGGCAGCAGGGAAAGCAAGATGGCCCTTTCACCAGCCCTCAATTTCAGATTGCTGGAGACAGCTCACTCATTTGTTACATTTTTAAGTGGAAAAATTAGAAATTACTGAGATACCTACACTACAACTGCAGTACAAAATGCTAACTGAAAGCAAGCAGGGAGTGTTTTGAGTTGAAATAGGTGGTCGATTTTTAAGTACAATACAGCTCCTTGTGTTTATTAACAGATTAATGAAATTTTTTTTCTTAATATAAAAGATGAGACACTTCACAGATAAAGGCTGATAGTCACTAGTAAACTTTTAGCTGCATATCAACCTCTTTGAAGCGGTTTATTAGAAATAAAAATCCAACTATTTTATTTCATTTTTAAATAACAGGTAAATAGAGACAGCTTGCTAGCTGTTAATACAGCTAGAGAACCTACACTTACATTAATTTTTACAAATAAATGTAGATGGAATGGTTGTTAAGTCAAGAGCTAGTAATATAAAAAATACAGGAACTTGTATATTTAACAGTATTTTGCTGATAGTGTCAACCTTAAAATGATACTGTGGGAATAAATTTACAAGTGCTAATCAGAAAATAGCTCCTATATTGTAACTAAAAGACAAAATCTTTTTTTACATCATTTCACAAACATGCAAAAAGCGTCAGAGAAGAGCAGCATGTGCAACGTGCTTTTAATGAAAACCTGTGAGTGGCCACAATCAAAACCTGAGAATTTGCTAATTTGAGAGACTAAAACGGACATTTGTCTCCAGCTGTCAGGTCTTTTGGTAGTAAAAAAGAGAATGTAGAAAAACAAAACCCCCAAACCTCTACCTTCTAGGGAAGTAAAGGAATAAATAAAAATACAGCTTCATTTCAAAAGATCTGAAAGCTAACTGGCCAGTTTTCTTCCCAACTTTGAAGTTTTCCAGAGCTTCTGGGACGCTTCTCTAAAGATGCACAACATACTGAAATCTCACAGTAAAGCAGGAGGAACTGGTCTTTCATCAAAGGCGGTGAAATGTGTGGAAAAGGGAACAATGAGGATGGGTAAAAGAGAAATTATTTAAATCAGATAGCCTTTACTTTGGAGTCATATTTATGTCAGAATCTCCACAGCATCTACTGGGATGCAGTCTGAACGTGTGAGTGGCAGGAAATGAGACTCTGTTGTCTGCCTCAAATTGCTGCAGTAATAAGGCCAAACACCCAGTGGCAACAATATCCCTATTCAGGCTGTTTTCACTGGGGGTATGAAGTGTGACTAATCATTTTCTTGATACTAAACAAAAGACTTAAGGCTTCCTTCGCCAGACCTGCACCTGCACAATGCAGAATCAAAGCTTGTGCTTTGTTCATGAGGCTTTTATCTCTGGAGTTGTCTGAGGTTGATTTTATGTTGAAGTGAAAGAAAGCAACAGAAGATGGAGCTGAGGGGATTTTTTAGGCCCTTATTTGAGAAACGTTCATCGGTATTGCACCTGGCTGCTTCGAGTGAGACCTGGGCTTCAGTGTTGTACTTTTGTGACCCTAAATGAATTGCTGAATTCAATTTAGATTGGAACTCTTATGATGATAGAACAGCTTTTATTTGGACGCACTAATAGTACTTACCCTGTTTAATATGAACCTCTGCATTAGCAATAAGACCCCACTATCCACATTTTATGCGACTGATCTTTGGTCTCACCTTAATGCCTTGCTAGAAGATGTACTTTTCTCTAAATACATGCACCTTTCTCTTTTTCCCTTACTGCCTTAGAAGGCTATACCTACAGCAGCCCCTAAATCAGCCAGACCCAAGCCCTGACTCCAGTAGGGGATTTGCAGCAGACAAGCTCAGTTGTCATCTGTCTCTGCACAGCAGTGCAAGTGCCATCTTCTTACCTATGAGGAGACTCTTTCCTAATTAGGCTTAGATTTCATTCTGTGCTGCTGGGAGTGGCAGAACTACAGCTTACAAGAGTTGTGGTCTCTTTCCTTTTGACCTGGAAGCCAAGGTACCCCTTTTCTCTCCTTACTGGCAGGAGTTTGCCTACTCTGTATGACACAGCATGGCACACTACTAATGAATAAAGAAAAGAAAACCGCACAGTTTAGAATTTAAAGCCCAGAATATCTTCCTTGTATAGAATAATGTCAGCTCAGTGAACTAAAGCCCATCAGGCACCAAACTGCCTTGGGCTCACAGTGCTCAGTACTGCAGACAGAAATGTTTTAGTAGATCCCTTCTGAGAGCATCACAAGAAGTACTGGTCACAGCATTTTAAAAAAGCAATGAGGTAGATGACAGATTCTAGACAAATCACAGCAAACAGATAGGAGAAGTGAACAGCATGAGGATAAATGCATTTTGTCAGCAGTATTAAAGAAAATGGAAGTTGGTGACATTTACTCTTGCTACGTCCTAAATACAAAGGTAGCACAAAATTGCCCCAGTGAGAGATGAGATCTCTGGACTCACCCTGGGTACCTCATTCATAATATGCTGCTTATTTATTTTTGGAGGAAAAGGAGGAAAAACTTTCCTGCTAAGTTTTTCCTGCTTATTCTCTAAGCCCCTGAATAAGAAGGCAGGTGTCACAAAGGCAGAGACATCACAAAATGTTCTGACAAGAATTGCTGAAGGTGAGGAAGCAGCAGTAATTTATTATCACAAGCTTTTCCCTTTATAATGATCAGAAATCAAAGGGCTCTGAAAACCAGTAAAGGAACAAAAGTAATGTTCTCCAACAATTTTTTCCTTCAAGGTCTATTGTCTTTTTTGTCTTTATAATGCAGCTCTTTACTGTGAAAAAATCAGAGGTGCTTGGCTGCAGTTTTGATGCCTTTACACCAAGTCCCTGTGTGGCTTTGAAGTATGCATCAATTGAACACATACATGCAAGTCAATTCTCATGCATACGCTTGAGTGTATTTCTGCAGGTAAATTAATCTCTTTTTATTTGAATATCTACTCACTTCAAACAGCTGTAGATAGAGAAGGTCTAACAGGTGACCATTAAATGCCCATGTTCACCATGGAACCTTTCCCAGACTGAGTGATCATTTAAAATTTAGAAAATTTTGTTAATTACAGTACATGATAACAAGCAATTAATAAGTGCTAGATGTACTTTTCTCATTTATTTTAACAAGTGTTTAATTTAAATTATGTATGATTTTTTGTCATAACCTACTAGTAAATACTATGTAATGAAGTTTGCAAATGAAAACAACTCTATTAACACTGACCTTACTCTAGTATTCTGTTATTACAGCTTTGCTCAGCAGTCAGGAATGATATACTTCAGGGCAAATGAGAAAATGCACAAATTAGATTCTACTGTATAAGAATCAATTTATCATGCATATGCCACAGCTTGATGATATAGCTATAAGATTAATAACCATAACATTAATTTATAATTTCCAGTTCCCAGTATAACAGTAATTGTGTAGTCATCCTAGATTTTTATTTTGATTTGCTGTTTCGATCACATCCATTTTTCAACCAGAGTCAGGCCCATTTATTGTGTGGTATATATCATGGGATATCTTGAGGCAGAGGAATGAAATATTCTCTAAAATATTGACCTGTACTACTCTCCATTTAAATTTTATTTTAAAAATCTGCAAGCTAAACAAGTGAGCACTGCCACCTACTTTACCCACTAAAAAACCAGTATAGCCCATTATTTCTAAATTATGAAATACTTCCATATTGCACTTCACAAAGCTCAGAATGATTGAAGGACTGCAGTGGAAAGCATTATAAGAATAAAATTATTTTGCAATTACATTACTTAATAGCTACAGGGAAGTACTGATGTCTAGTGTTAATGCTTTGAAGTTTGTTTAGAAGGAATGGACAGAGAAAACACAATATTCAAGGAATATGAAGATGAATCTAGGCATAAATGTCTAATGGAACAAGTTAGTTTTTGAAGCATGTCAACTGAATTCAGAGAGTTCAAACTAGGAGTGTGGTCCAGGGAATGCAGCAGTGCAGCTGTGCCATTGCTGGAGCGAGGCCCTCTGGATTCTCAAGGTTGCTTTCAAGAACAGGCACAGCCGACTGTAAAGCCAGAACCTCCATGCATTGAGGCACAAAGCGAGAAAGATGGAAAAGACTGGAAATGATAGAGTGTGGATTAAGAGCTGAGTGTGTCCTGAAGGATGATTGCCTTTTTCCTGGGCTCCTCCTGCCTTCTGCAGCAGGGGCTTTGTGTGTAACCCACCTTTGTGGGGGCTGCACGCAGCTGCATTTTGCACAGGTTTCCTTAGCACAGGTACGAGAAATCAGAGCTGAACCAAAGTCAGCTGAAAATTTCTTAACCAGTAGAGTATTTCTGCTGCAGAACTGGGAGTTTAAAATAAAATTTTGAAAGGAGGGGAGTTGGAACTATTTCAGAGGAAAGTGAGACAAGACAAAAGCAAGATCAGAACTAGTTAAGCCAGACAACTAAAGGGTAATGTCAGCACAGTACTAATAAAGTAAATTCATTAATAAAAAACAGCTTTGAACTTCTGAAGCCACAAGAAAGGCTTGATGATATTTTCCATAATAACAGCTTCTGACAAAAGCCTTTTACAGAAATTAAGTGACAAAGATTTAACAGATAAAATTTTTGAAACTAAACTTTGCCTTCTCACAACAGTATAATTAAAAAATTTCCCCCTGAAACTCAGAACCCATGAAAAAATAACCATGAAAAAATCCTAGTGACAGACCTAAAAGGGCTTGATACTTTTTATTGGAATGTATGTGTTGGTGAAGTAATTATCTTTCCTCCATCAGTTCCTTTTTTGATAAGAATTAGTTAAATTTCCCAACAATTTTCTATTTTTTCCCTTAAATTGAAACTTTACTTTGGTTCCAGTCTCCTTCTCTGTCTCTGCCCTTGTCCATTTAAAATTTCTTACCATGGCTACTACCATCATCTGTGGTGTTCAATAATTACGTCTTTTATTTCAGATATTTTATATATTACAGCAGAAAAGAGCAATGAAGCACCGTTCAGGGTAACTACCAAGAGAGACTCTGCTGTCCATCATCACGTTTGCAGCATGCAAAAAAGACATATGCCAATTATTTTTGTCTGGACATACAGTCTGCTCCTGTGCCTGAGAAATGGAAATTACCTTTGGTGCAGCACCTGAGGCTCTGAAAGATATTAGTGTTTCCTTTACAAATTGACTTTTTCTGTGTAATGTGTAATCAGTTGTTCAGTTGCTGAAACATAACATCCTTGTGCTCTGTGAGGAATGCATTTTAAAAGTCCTTACTTGGAAGTCACTGGATTAGGGAATCAGTATCTCCAGTAGGAGGCAAGTGATCAACAATCATCCTTCTTTGCTTCCATTTTTCTGCAGTATTCATGCCACATTTTTAAGAGCTTGTTAAGTCTAACCCCAGGCAGTAGCTCAGACTCCCACGGCTGCTCCCTCCCTCTCACACCCCTGGTGGGATGGGGGAGAGAATGACAAGGGTGTGAGTGAGAAACATTCTTCCTCCAGCTTTTCCTGCTCTGGAATGGGTCAGTTGGGATCAGCTGTCCTGGCTGCGTCCCCTCACAGCTTCTCGTGCACACTCAGCCTCTTTGCTGTTGGGGTGGGGTGAAGAGTAGAAAATCTCTTGGCTCTGTGTGAGTGCTTCTCAATGATACCTGAAATATCCCTGAATTACCAGCTCTGTTTCCAGCATCACGTTAGCTACTGTGAAGAAAATTAACACCCAAATCAGTACAGAGATGTTGAGAGACAAAATGGACTTTCATTCCACATGGCATCTGATTTTCTTAATGTAATGAAATACCACCCTTTTGTTCAGTTCATGTGCCACAGTTTTTATTCATTAGCCTGAATAATTTGGCAGTAAACAGGATGAAAAGTTGTATAATTAGTAAGACAAAGATGCCAGAAGATGCAGATGTTAATACCCATTCAGAAATAGTTTGATTGTGCGGCTGATATTAAAAAAGTAACATGCTGGCTCCAGAGAACTCAGTAAAAATATAACTGTTGCCTTCAAGAGGCTTTGAACAATTTTGCAAACAAACCAGCATGGGCTGCATTACCACTCCATTAAGCATTTTTCTTCTCCTGATTTTTCCTGACATGGATTAGAGCACTAGATTTTGGAAGTGACAACCTCCAGAGCATTAAATGGATTAGAGCACTAGATTTCGGGGGTGACAACCTCCAGAGCATTAAAACAATCAAGGTCATACAAACTCTTGTTTTGAATCACACTATACAATAGGTTGCTGTGGAGATAAACTATATCCATTTACAATTTTTGCCTAAACTTCTGTGTACACTTTCATGGAGGCCCTGGGTACATAATTGACCGTGATTGTGCAATTTCTTTCCTGGCATTAATGAAAAGACAATCAGATCTACCTGTCACTGGGACATGGCTGTGCCTAAGATGTACGTGGAGGTGCACTGAGCAAGATGACATTTTTTTCATAAGTACAGAGGTAGATGCCACCCAACTGGCCCCCGTTCTCTGTTTATTATTGATAATTGGTCTCAGTTATTGATAATTGTGAAAAACGAGAAGGGCCCAGGACACGCAGTGTGTGCAGAGGAGCACACAGTCTCTGGTAATCACATGGCACTGCCTATTCCCTTCCTTGTACTTACTGTTATCTTCGGTCCCGTAGCTGGCCAGAAAGTAGGGGGATTAACAGAGGAACTAATAGGGATGGGATAATGCAGGGAAGAAAGACTGAGGACAGGAGCCTGATCTGTTATGTCTTTGTCTGGAAGACAATTCAATGTCACTACAGATTTGTTCTTCAGCAAACAGTCTTCAATGTAGCAACAGGCTTTTAGAAGCTTTATATATGATGTCATGCCTAAAATAAACCAGGCCTTTTACCCACACTACAGGCATATTATAAAACTGCTTTTATTCAATTAAATGCAACGCTTACCTGTAAGCCCAGCGGCTTCTGCTGATAAGAAGGCACTCCAGGACAGAAGGAAAAACAGACCTGTCTCCAACATAGGAAACTCACACAGCTTTGTAAATTTCGTCAAGTGCTAAAAGATTACTAAGGAAAAATAAAAACCCAACTGTTTTGTAAGCTAAAATTACCCACAGTCTGATAAAGGATGAAAGAAAGAAAGCTCTCCTACCATACTCATCTATACATGTAGAATTTGGGAAAAACTGCTCAGCTTCTAACTTATCTCAAGGAGGAAAATCCATAACAGATTTTAAGTCAGCTATTTTAAGTACTTTTGTGGAGGTTGAATTAATACCTAATTGGTTGAATTTGATATTGTTTTTCCCAGAAAAAAGAAAAAGGAAGTAATTTTGTCCAGTTTTATAAAAAAACTGGCATTTGTTTACATTTGTGTGAATGCAAGAAAGATCAAAATCACTGATCTTTCCACAGTAGCATTTCATATGAACTGTAAAACACAAGAAAAAATGCAGGGCAACAGACGGACCTTTCATTTCCAGCTTAGTTAAACTGATGGACTTGTTGGTCACACTGACACAGTGTAGTGTTTCCCTTGTATTTTTGTGTAATTGCTGCCAGCCTGGAGTTCATAAATAAGTTGCTGTACTTAATACATTCATATTTTAGCCTCAAAATACTTCAAAACACTTTCCTTAAAATACAATTATTTACAAATAGGATGATAAAGGCCAGAGTCCTGCCTAATGTTAAATGTAAAAAAGAAATTTGTAGACTCTGACAAATGGCATTTCCTGTCAATTTATGATTTGTCTGCTTGTTTTCAAACACTTGAGCCTAGAGTGAAAAGCTTCAGGCTCAGACTAAAGATGGCCACTCTCAGATGTTGCATATTTTTTCCAATATATATAGATTTGCTCCCTGAAAACAAACCGTAAAGGATATTAAAGCTGTGACAACAGCATAAGAGGATCCCATGGCAAATGATCCAGCAAAGATCCCCAGAAAATTTCCCACTGACTGGAAGAAAGCAGCAGCATCAAAAGCATTAGGATTCTCCTTAGGACTGTAAGTGGATATAGAGCTGAAAAGAAAAGAAAGGGGTGGGGGCAAGGGAGAGAAAAAGGAATAACAAATTCAATCACATTGTAACAATTTTGGAATCCATAATTGAAAATGAACGGTTTAGGTGCTCAAAATGTGAAACAAGGCTTCTCTGGGCTAATAGCAGATGAGTGCAAAACAGATGGAGACTGGGGAGAACCAATTTATTTTTGAGGTATCTCACTGGAAATAGTCTACTGCCAGTCAGTAACACTTTTATACTAGAAGTGTCATAAACAATATTGTTTCCAGGCCAACAAAACATTAAAAGGTGGTAGGTGGATAAAAAACTGCAGGGAAGATAGATAACTTTGAATTATTTATTGGCCATATGTTGTCAGAGCAGTTACATATTTGCAAATATCCTTGATAAAAAGTGCATCTCTGTGGCTGAGATTCAAATGGGTGACACAAATCACAGCAGGTACCACACGTGCAGCAGCAGTTTTGTCACAAACCACCAAGCATTTCCCTTCTTGGTGTAACCCTTTATAACCAGAGCTGGAGCTGTAGCAAGAGCTCAGCAATAGGAAACCTTGTGGACAGAATGGATGTTGTGCCTCAGAAAGAAACTGCTGCAGTTGTCCAAGGTCATCTCCTGTATCCCACCCTGAAATGCAGCCACCACAAGTATTGTGGAATGGGAAAGGATGCCACCAAAGCTGAGGGCCTGTGCACTAAATAATTCCTTGAGTGTCTCAGAGTTGTTATTTCCCACGAGTCAGTTATTGCCTGGAACACCAGTAACTCCATGTATATATGTATCTTTTCTTGTTGGAATGTTATATTTAACAGATACAAAATAGCTCTAAGCCTCACAGACTAATTAAGCAACATTTTAGGTCTTTGGGTTCTCTTGCTTTGAGTACTGCGTTGAGTATTTTTATGATCCTTGTCAAAGAAAATGTGCTGAGTTCGGCACTGGATTCCAGAACGTGCCTTGGATTGCTGGAAAACAATTGGTATTTCAAGAATTAAAAATTTAGAATTTTTTAAAAGTTGTGAATATTTTAAACTTTTGGATATTGAGAATGGGATCCTTGCAGCCTGATGTTTTTCACTTGGAGATAAGGCTTAGAGCTGAAGTTCTGTATAAAGGATTTTCTAAACAGCTGCACTGAAATAACGTGAAGACGTGAAAACAGTTCTTGTCTTTCAGTCTGCAAAAACAGCACGAGGAATCTCAAGGCGTATGGTGGAGTGCCACACATGTGAGGGGTGAATGCTCATGTGCTGCAACAGAAGTAACCGAGCACTAAAATCTGTTGTCTCCAGTTCTGCTGATTAGCACCACCACAGAATTAGTGAGGTGATTTCCAGTGGAAAGTGCCATTGATACAAGGACACAAAATATCGGTAGCAGAGGAACTGCTAATCAGCAACAGGTTGCTATCTGAATTTTCTGTCCTTTTTCAACGGTGACTTTCTTAGACCAGGGGATCAGTTATAATTCTTTGTTTCTCTTGCCTAAAAACTTGTAGGTGTGTCTTGACAGCAAAGCAGCCGCTCGGTTCTTTGAAGTTTGTCTCAGCCAAGTACACAGACTGCAGCTGCTGGTCTGTTTTGCTTAGTGAATTATAAATCAGGAAATGATCTTTTGTGCCACTGGTGCCGTGGTCTGCATTGAGTGGTGAATTCAGAGAGGTCCTAAAATCAAGGAAAGTGGTTCTATTGGAATGACGGGTGTCTGACCATGGTAGAGATGCTTAGTAACAGAAAAGGCCTTGACATGGAGTGAAAATTTATTAGAATGTGACCTATAGTCAGTAAATGGCTTTTTATTAAGTATGTTAATCTTCTAGCAAGAAAAGTTGACTTTATTAAGACTGGTTAGGGTAGCAGTTTGCCCTCCAATACACCAACAGGTTTCAGGTACGAAAAAAACTAGAAGAGAGCATCCTTCTTAATGTAGTTATTTCGAGAACAAATATGAAGTGACTCATTCTCACTGAGAAATTTTTCTTCTCAGTGTGCCCCCCATTGTTTGTAAAAGCACCATAACACAACATGTGCTCATCACGCTAACTGTAGTTTCAGGTCTAAATCTTTCCACTGAACTCTTGTTTCCCTGCAGCTCAAAGAGTTACTGGGGGAGATACTCTTCTCTACTTTTCATTTTGTGTTATTCTATACTAGAGCTATTTATTTTTCTGGATATGTTTCTTTTTAGCAATAACTTTTAATCCTTTCAAGCATCCAAAATACACTCTAATTTACCTGACAGTTTTTCTATATAAGCTGCAATTTTACAGAACAGGATTTTATCCTGTTTATTCCAGTAATTCCTCCCAAACCAATTATTTGGCCTAAAACCAAAATTGCATAGTTTAACACTGGAAAGAACCATAATTAAAATTATAGTGCCTCTACTCTTCTTCCTTTTCCTTGGAGAGCAGTTCAAGAGGCCTGCTGGCATGACCTGCCCTCTCTGCTATCTGCTCTCTGTGCAAAGGGGTTGATTGCAGTTCATTAATAAGCAGTGCGGGAGAGTTCGATACTAAATTCCAAACTGTGTTTAGTTTTTAGAGGCTTTCTAGAAGCTGAACTAGTTTAAGAAGAACAAAAAAGGGTTTATTTCTGTAAATTTGTATCAGAGGTGGATTAAGGGAGTCTTCAAAGTAAGTGCAGTAGAGAACTGTTTTCAGAGACTGATAAATGAACAGATTTAGTGGTAAAGGCCGCCTTTATCTGCCACCCATAATGAGAAAGAGTGCAGGGATAGGAATGAGAGATTTTTGTTGGCTCCTCACTGAATGCTTAATATTTGTATGTCACAGACACCTGTCCCACTCCCTACTACCTGTCTGTTTGTGAGCTTGGTAACCTCTGCCTCTCCTGGTCGGAGTCAGGAATAACACTTCGCTTCCTGGCTGGTTCTTGTAAGGATTAGCCAGCACTTTCTATATTACAAAGCTATTTAACAGATCTCTTTTTATTTCCATTTCGTCTGTGTTCCCTTGGGCAAACAACGTTGGACAGGGTCAAGTGCTTTCACAGCTTTCAAAAGAGGAAATATAGGCAATACTTATTTATACAATATATTGCAAGTTAAGGTGATAGCTTTTGCTTGGAGCAGATGAAGGATTAGCAGTTTATGTCAGTAATACCACGCTAATCATTCCACTTCCCTCCCCTCATCTGTTAAGATCACTTTAGGATGATAGCTCAGCATGACGAACACTTTCATTCTATACAATTTATGGGGATCTAATACTAAAGGTCTGCATGACAGAAGGGCTATTGCAATAGAAAGCATCCAGTCATGTTTCCAGTTACATCTTAATTGATTACTTTTTACATCTTCAGCTATTCTTAAGCAAAATCTCGTTTATTCATAAGGCCTTTTTCTCCCTGTTAGTTTTCCCATTCTGTGAGTACAGCGCAATGTATTTTCCTTGGAAAAAAGAAATGGAAAGCATTTAGCATTACAGCAGAGATTTTTCAGTAATTCATGCAAATTTTTTGAGTAAAAATATGTTGTTGAGGTTAGATCTTGTATCCTACTTTTTCTTCTGTCCAAACTTGATGTGCAGAGGGCTAATGTGGTAGCATCAAATAAAGACATGTTAGTCAGCTTTAACTAGCACAACAACATAAAAATTCTCTGTTTCAATATAAGCCAAAGTGATGCTACACCTGTATCAGACGAATTTTAGAAAAACGCATTATACTGAAGAAAATACATTCAAGCATCAGAAGGAAAATGTGTGCAAACAGCAGGAAGTTTCTAATAAAATTATATAGAATCAGTTATTAGAAATAACCAGTAAACAGACTGTTTTATTCCTGTCTTCCTCCTGTCTATTTGACCAACAAGAAATTAAACAGCTTTGGAGAGGAATATTTCTTTCCAGTGGCTAAGCCAAAGGAAAGTAGCACTGTAGCCAAGTGCCCTTCTTCCTCCTTGCCACTTCATCACGTGCCATGCAATACTGCACAGAAGAGAACCAGGGACTATGTGAAGAAAAGAAAAAAATACCTGAAAATACAGGAAGGTCAGATGTTCCCTAAAATACCTTCATTGAATAAAGTGGGATCTCCCTCAGGTGATAAATAATTATAGAACTACACAGTGATTTCATCAGCTGCTAATTAAGAAAAATAAAACAGGCCAGAAAAAAGTGTTCTAGAGTTCAAGGTTGTTTTTAAAAGGGAAAGAAGGTTATTTTTCCTGAGATTAAAATTATACAGAAACAGGTAGGTCAGTACAGCATGTTAGAAAACCTGGATCTTTCAGAAAGGTGGATTGAACCAAACAATTTCTGTTCCCACAAAACCTTTTGACTATATAGATTTCCCAAAAGGGTTGAAAAGCTGAAAAGTCAGAGCTGTGATTTACCCACAAAATGTGTTTGAACTAGAAGCCAGAAGTGAAAGCCCTTGCACGGCACCAGACACCCACACCTTCTCTTGGCAAGCCTTAGGCTGGTAGAGCCTTCTTAGGCTTCCTCACAAAAGACCTCCTCACACAGGAAGAGCAAGTAGATGAACCATAAAGCCAAAAACAAATGAGGAAGTTTGGGATGTGACTGTGCCAAGCCAATAAAAGCACGTACAAAGCAGAGAAGCTTTGCAGGCAGTTAGGGCAAAGCAGAGACACACCAGAGCAGGAAGGATTAAGGACTGGCAGAAGCAGCCAATTTTAACAGTTTTGAAGCAAATATATGGGGATCTTCTAGACGAAAAGTTCAAACAACAACCAACCTTTTTTATTTTTCACATGTGTTAAAACAGTGATCAGTACATTAAAAGAACACAGAGGAGTCTTTTGTACATCCTTATATATGAAGGACTCTGTCTCCACGGAATTTATTCCTGACAATATTTGCAAATATTTAGATGTTTAAGGTCCCTGAAAGAGAGGCTTTGCAGAAATATAGATATTAGTCTTTGTGTTTATTTGGAGCTTTATATAAGAGCTGGAAAAAAAAAAAAAGGTACTGGCAATTGAATTACTACCTAAGTGGCCAGCATTTGAACCTTCATGATGGATACCCAAAATTTTATTCTCCTTGGCAATACAGCACATCATGTTTTTTATTCCACTTATAGACTGGTTTCATCACACTGCTACTAGTATTATTGCTTTTAATTCTAGAAAAAGGTCCAACAGTTTTTTTTGGAAAGTATTTTCTATCTGGGCTTACACTCTCTCTTTTTCTCCATGTCATGGCTTATTTTCTCCCTCTGTTTTCTGACTGTACTTTCTTCCTTTTTAGGTTTTTCCAGAATTTCTAAAATACTAGAGGACATTTTATCTTGATTACTTTAAACCAAGCTAACACTTCCTGTTGTTGTATACGAGCTTTCATTGTTTTTACACTGGTAACTATTTTCAGTTTTCTTCGGTGTCCGGGCCTGAGCTGACACACAGCAGCAGCAGCAGCTTGTCAGAGAAAACAACAACGTGTTGTTCCAGGCAGACTTTCCCTAACGCAGATCTTAGTTCTCATCTACTCCCAAACATCAGAGACTGCAGAAAATCTGTCGTTGTCCCTCCTCCTTCTCTGTCTCCCAACCCATTATCCTTAGCCAGTCTGCTCTGCCTCCTTAGGGAACCTTAGAAACCATCTATCCTGGTAAACCCATTCCTGCCCTAAAATTCTACCACCTTTGCCATAAAGGGACCTGGTGTCTCACCCACCTGGACAGGGTTGAACTCAGCTTCCCTGGTGCCCAGGAAAAACTTTGCAAGTCCCTGCTGACGAAGGTGCTGGACACCCTGCATCCTTCTGATCCTGCTCAGAACAAGGCTGCAGTCACTTGTTCAGAGTGAGGAGATGTGAGATGCTAGTTTTAACAGTGAGTAATGACCTAATGGGCCTGCAGGCAGAGCAATTTCAAGCCTAACATCATCTCTGATCTGGTGTGGAGCTTCTCTACCCCAGTGCATCTGAGAAATGGTGTGCACTGTCATCTGTACAAGTATCTTAGCTTCTCATTACCTTTTTCCAACCTGTTTTTATCTTTGACAGAAAGAAATCCTGATGAACAGCCACACGGGCTTAAAATCTGTGTAAAAGAAAACTAAGGCTTTAATAGTAGAATATGTTCTCATATCTCTGAGGCTCGGCATAGGAATGTTTCATTCTCAAATGACTGCTGTTGCTTCTAAATGTCAAATTTTCATAAATCCATTTGGAAATAGCACAGTCACAGTGACAACTCTTTCCTGTCCCATATCTTTGAAAGGAATGAAGCACATCAGCAGAAAACAGATGGCTGATAGAGGGTCGTCTGTGACAACATGTGCTGCATTCTGTGTTATGCATCTGACTGTCCATACTTATGAGCTGATGATATCAAAAGGCACATAATTTACACGTTCCTGTGCCTGAAAATATGATCCTTTCTCATTTGGATATCAGAACTGTAGTCCAACTCATTGTTAAATTCCCATTCTTTTTAAACCTTGCATGAAGAGGAAAGGCCTGTGCGTATCTAGAGCAGCTTGGAGTGTGTCCGCCCAGTCAGGGAGTTTTTAGTGGCTTCCGCAACTGGGAAGATGCACATAGTGCTAAGAAAGTAGAAACAAAGAATCAACCACCAAGGAAGAAAAAAATGTATAAATAAATTATTCTTGTATTAATACAAAGAGCTGGACTTCTTCCCTGCCTTGCATCTCTCTGTAGTCACTTAAGTTTATGCAAAATAGAACTTACAATGTAGAACAGTACTGTAAAATATACACATTTTTTCTGCAAAGAAAACATGACTGTAAAAGTTACAAACCATCAACCCTCTCAGTTAACAAGAAACAATGAACAACGAAATAATTCTTCAGTCAATATCTGGAAGGAAAAATGAAATAGTTTTCTATGTTATTTGAACGAGATATGCTGCATGATACTAATTGTGCCGTAAGTGGAATTAGATGTGCTGTGTGTGTTAACACTCTTGCTACTGTTGGTCCATGAGCCTGAGCAATCTTTTTGCCTCCCTACCCCTGCCACCTGAGTTGGGAGCTATCGTCCAGTCCCAGCTCTCGCACTTCCAGACCCACCAGACAAACTTGTAACATGATCTAAAGATCTGTACTTCTCTGATAATAGTGGGCAGCACTTTTCTTAATATACAGCTACATCTTTATCTCCTCCTAGCTTTACATTATTCTTTTTCATTATAGCATTCTTCACCTTTGTGTTATCTTTCAATTTTTTGCTTGTGAGCCACTAGTCTCTGAAGTTACTTAGAAAAGAGTTGACAAATATTTATCAAAAACATTTACACAACCTTGCCTTTATGTGACAGTTCTTCCCATTATTGCAGGGAGATGAGACCCTGGAATAAGGATTTTCTGTGAAAATGATTTATCTCTCTTGAAAGTCAAAAATTGAGTTAATGTGTAATTGCAAGTGTTCTGTCAGCACAGGCAAGCTTAATGTGCTCCTGGAGGCCTAATTCGATCCACGCCTCAGGTTTATTTGCACAAAAGTGGCAAAATGTGATACTATGGGACTTCATTTACTCTACAACCAGAGTGCAAAGAGTAAAACATCAGGGCACATTCACAAGACACTGACTGATGTGTCATAAGGGGTAGGAAAGGTGATTACTTGAAGAATGGGTAGTCTTAATTAAGCCCCTCTTTTTGTACTAAAATTTTTGGGATAACTCAAGGATGAGGTAACAAAGCCTTCCAACTACCCTTGTCTTTTACAGTGACTTCACTCCTGCAAACAAATTTTGCATTTATCTACGTCAATTGAACTCCAGCTGCCTGTTGATAAAATGATGCAGGCTGATAGTTGCCTGCGCAGAGCATTAGAACGCTGCAGCAGATTACCAGGAAATCACTGTGATTTACTGTCATCCTGCTCTAGAGGAGAAATTGCCTCAAATTACCCTTACAGTGATGGGTATCTGAAGTAACTCTACTGATTCAGTGCAGTTGTTCTAGATGTACACTGGTGTCACAAAAAAAGCAGGATATGACCCAAACGCTTTAAAGAAGGTTTTAAGCAGCTTGGTTAGTCATGAAAAATCCTTTGCTCTTATGGGCAACTAGCAGAGATTAAATGGAAACAGTTTCCACTAAACCTTTAGTAAATAATAATATTCTTAGAATCACAGAGCCCATGATTTTGTTCAGGAGCCGTTTAAGATTGAAACAACAGAAAGTAATGTATGTTTTATGCCAATAGTATTCCCTTCATTTAGGATTTGAGTCATCGTCATAACACTGCAGGAGAACCCGCTAGACCTGTGTACACTGCGAGATACCCAGGGATGAACAGCAACATTTCCTTTGTAATAACAGCTGCTTCTTATCCTTCACAAATGCATAGTCCTACTCAGCTCACCCTCCTCCAGGGTTTAAACCAACTTGTCCCTGAGATTTAGCTGGTTAAACAGTACTACAATACAGTGTAATCTTCTCTGAAATCCCCTTGAATGAATGTGAACAAAGGAGTGAGGGGCAGTATCAGACTGCTTAGCTGATCAATAGAAGAACATATACAGCAGGTTCTTATTTAATATTCAAAGGACCTTTTTCTTCTGTGACCTCTGCTTATGAAAATCCTGAGACTGATGTGTTCAAGGGTGGTGCACCCCATGTCTTTTCACAGACAGCATTCCAGATTGAGAGGGAACCTGTCTATACCCAGCTCAGTAGTCCCAGAGACAGCGAGAGGAAGCTCTAAGTGCCCAGTCCTCCTCACCTCAGGGAAAACAGACTCTTCTCTCACTGCTTCTCTCCTCCTGCCAGTAAGACAGGAAGGGGCCCCATTCTCACCACTGCTCTGCCAAGCCTCGGCTGTCCCATGTAACTGCCCTGCTCGAAGTGTAACAGTGGGTGTAAATCCTCCCTAGGAATGTTGAAGAGGAAGGACAGAATTGGGATCACGCTGAAAGGTTAAGTGAGAAAGAAGGAAAATGAAAACTATCTTTGTGATTTCTACCAGATGTCAGTTTTATATTCTACCTGTCATATATTCTACCAGATCTCATTATAAAAATATAATGTATGAATTCTATGCTTTCATAGATTTTTCTCAGGCACGAGGTGCAATTTTGTTTTTTCTTCTGTTTTTCCTCTGTTACCTCCCTGAAATAAATTGTCCATTACACAAAAGTAATTTAATGAAGTCAGACTATATGATAATTGTTTGATACAAACCTAGAGCTTAGTAAGCATGGGTACTCTTTGTCTTTTAAGAGATTTTTAAGCTACTGTTTGTGTTTAAATTATTATATCCTAGACACAGCTAAGTGTGCTGCTGGAGGATGCAGGTAGTCCCTGGAGGAGATGGACAGTCCACTGCCAATACTATGAGGCTGTGCCAAATTTCTGGCCTATCAACAGCCTTGGGTTTCTTTACTTCCAGCATGTTTTCTGAGAGATTAAGGTAAAAGCCCCTGGTCTACTGCCTTCACTGAACTTCAGCATCTTTAGGGACTTCTGAACAGAGCAGTGTGCTGCGGGGCCTGATGCTGGGTGTAATTGATAAAGATAAGGTACACTGAATCCCACAAAAATTAGAGTGGAAGGAGTATGAAAGTCTGTCCAAAATTTTTTCTATTTCAGTGTTCTCCCCAGCTCTGCCTAAGATTGTCTAATAATCCTTGGTATGTGGTATATCATCCTTGTATAGTCTGTGCATGCAAAACAGATTCTTTCATAGTCAGAAGGGGGTTAAATAAGAAAAACTACATTTCATGTAGCTTTTTAATATCTGGAGTACAATTTGTCTATCTACTACCCAGATTCTTAGAGATTTTTTTTTTTTAAAAGGATTAATGCTCCAAGAAATATTGTCAATAGATGCAAACAAAATGGTCCACATGATTCCTACTGTGGCCAGGCCATACATTAGATGACCCTACCTCAGTCCGGACTTGGAACAACATAACCTCGAGCCTGGTGCCAAACATCCCTCTTTAGCCACATTTTACTTGGGGAAACAGTTTCCTTCTCTCAGGTACCACAGTACAGGGCAAGGGATAGGGAGGGCAGGACAGTTCGCTTGGAACTGTTTAGTGTTAGCACTGCAAGCTGCCTATGGAGTTTTCTTTTGCATTAGTCATTAGCACTCCTCAAGGATAGGTCACATCATTTTTTCCCCCAATGAAGACACACCCTGTGTTCTCAGTTGTCTGTTTCTGCACTGCAGCTGAGAACATAGCTGCTACAGGAATGGGATTTTCAGAGCTCCCTACCCCTATCGATTTTTCCATGTGCCCACCGAACAGCTGATAATTTTTGCCTCTTGCTAATCTGGATTTGAGATGAGCCAGTAATCTAAAGAAGAAAATCTTTTTAATCTCCTGAGCTGTTCAATCCCACCTACATTTCATTATTGAAACTATTTTGTATATTTTTCTTTTAAAAAATGGAACAGCTAGGGAAAAATGACTCAGGCATTGTCTGAATGAAATTCTATCCTGATAACAAAGCTTCTCTCACAAATATTAGTTCCACTTCTATTGCTTTATAATAAATGGTTGCAGCTGTTGCCATGGCAATTTTAATTTTTAAAAATGTATCCAACTGAAGACAAGAAATGCAGCTGTTGTTATGAGAAAGTCTAAAATAAATCCAAATGTGAATTGTATGATCTAGTGTTGGCAGTAATAATTACAGAAACAAAACATGTTACATGTTTTGTTTTCTTGATATACTGGAGTTGAGGATGGGGATTTAGGCATATTCTGAGTTGTAAGTCTCTGTTCCTGATCCAAACATGGTAAATAAACAGAATGAAATTTCACCTTAGGGAGAGGCACTTCACTTGCTAGTAAAGCTGGTCAGCCTTGCATAGAGAATGGCAGTAATGTTCCTGTAGGAGAAAGGTGGGCCTCAAACTCTCCTCATTTACCTTTCTGCTAATATGCTGACATTTTATTTTTTACAGCTTAAAAAAAGAAAAATCCCAGCCATGGTAGAAATCTTAAAATTGCAATATTACCTATTGTTTACTACCTTATCACTCTATAGCCTGAAGTTTTTTAAGCTGTTGTACCTTTAATGTTAGAACATTAAAACAAAATTACTGGACTGTGCTCTACAAAGAAAGAATAATCCAACAAGTCCCAGTACATGTACTAATAGTCATCCACTGGAAAAATCCACTGCGCTGGGAAGGTAAATTGTCCATTTAAGTATCTTTTATTTAAAGATAGAATTTCTGAGAAGCTGGTAGAAGAATAGGTCCAGACTTATTTGAAAGTGAGCTTTACCTCTCGTAAACGCTGACTGAAAAGCAGCAGCTGAAAGCACGAGCAGAGAGGTGTTTAGAGGCAGCCTGTGCAGTCTGACAGGGAATGGGACTCGGGCAGGATGGCAGATGGGCTGAGAGGTGGCTTTGCATCTGTCTTGTACCTTTTCTCCTTGCCTTGGAACTGCAAAGGCTGCTCTGTCTGAGCTGTCTCTGTAGCTGGCTCTCCACAGCCTCGGGGGTTCATTTCAGCAGCTTGGGGCTGCTGAGAACAGAGACGGGGCTGCTGAACCTTGTGGAAATTGGTTTGCTCAAGCGTTAAGTCAGTGCTGATTGCCACACCTGCCAATACCTCTGGCAATCTGGAGGATTGCTGAACTTCACTCATGGTAAAATTAAACAAAGAGAGGGAATCACCACTTAGGCAGGGAAGTTGATGTGGGTAGAATTTCAGTCCCAAATTCCAAGGCAATCAAAATAGTAAAACATTCTTTTTATCCTTAAGGATTACAGCAAGAAGAAAACAAGAAAACAGAGAAATACACACTCATACACTCATTCTATATCTCTGACTTCCATCTTTGAGGATATTTTACTCAAAATAATTGGAAGTCTATTTTCTATCCTTTGTACAGGAGTTTCAAATGATAAGTCACCTTTAAGCCTTGCAACATAAACATATGCCACTTGAAGAAAATCTAAAAGTTAATGGGAATCTTGAAAATAATGTGGATAATGAAATCCTACCCACCTCAATTTCCTAAATATAAATCACTTGATCAAAGAGACCTAATACCAAATATACTGGACGAGAGTTTTTGCTCTGATAAGAATGCATTATTCATAAGTACACTTTAAGGCTTTTGGACACAACTGCCAGCTGATCGTGAATTATTCTTCAGTGCTAAGATTGAAAGAGTTAAGGAATATCTTCCTTTGTTAGAATTAAGGTGTATGCTATTGGTCTACCCAATGCACTGTGAAAAATCTCACAGAAATGAGAGGCAGCCAGACAGACAATATTTCCTTCTGGCTTCGTAAAGACTCCATTGATTTATGGATAAACATGTAGTATAACACATTAATTTCCACCACTTAGTTAAAAAATAAATACTTTCCCTAGTCAAGAAGTTCTATGAGGCTTAAGCACAGCTATTAATAAGAGGAAAATAATCCTGTCTAGCTTCATTACCCTCATAATTACTAGAATGTAGGAGTCTTGCCTCAGAAACTTTTGCATTCACTTCACTCTAACAGTGCACAATGAAAACACTCTCCAAGCTATGAACTAAGTCCTGCTAATGCAAGAAATAGAATATAAAACTGTGAACATCCTAAAATGAGAGTTTAGAAATACCTTTAACCTTACTCTCTAGGAATAAAAATACTGTAATAAAGAAGATGTACACTGTTAAATGGTTCAGGAGGCTGAAATTTTCTTCAGGAATATTTTCATCTAGCTGTAACTCTCTCCCAGTGTGTCTGAGGCAGGGAACAGAAACCTGCTAAGCACTCTATTATTTTCATTTCTCTCATATCGCTTCTGGCTGTGCTTGCTGCAGATCAGTAGAACAATGTGAAAAGAAAGAACTGTTTGATTTCTTTTAAGTGAAAATAAAGTAAACACAAAGTGAATGGGGCTACAAAATGAAAATGCTTTAAAGTCTGAAACTTATATCACTTTTGTGAGATTTTGTAATGGAGAAATTACTAAGGGAAAAATGTGAATATCAGTTTATTCAATGTATTGTTGGGATACTACTTTGTTCAAAGTTTTAATCATATTTAAACCTTCCTTTTCAAAATCCAAATTCTAATGTCACTGTGTCTCCCCAGAAACATGCTGAAATTTCATTAGGAATCCAAACAATATACACATATGCATATTACATTCAGAATATGTAGATCATTATAATTAGCAATTAGTTGGGGAACATCAAAGTTCCGAAGGCATTAAGAGCAAACTGATAAAAAGACTGGATGTCTTTCTTCGGTACAATGGTCTTTACAGGGAGTGTTCATAAGTCCTATTTCCCTAAACACAGTAGAAAAGAACCAGCTCTGTCACACTGAGCCCTCTCAGGACCACTTGCACAAGTGCTGCCCTGAGTCTTTCCTGTCTCTGCCACGGCTTGTGACTGCCAAAATGCCACCATTGAGACTACATTGCACGTTGCATTTGCAATTTCCATGAAGTTTTTTTCCCTCTCTCTCTTCCCTCCCCCTGCCCCCCCCAAACTGGCATTCTGCAGAGCCAGTATAGAGAGAATACCTTTGTGCTTGTCTTGGACAGAAACCTTACAGCCACATAATTACAAAGCTTTCTCACTGTACCACTTTTAAATTCAGACTTGTCATTTCTAAGGGGAGGAAAGAGGAAATTACCCATCTGTTTCCTACATATCTTTTGCCTTGTGAAAATGTGACAAAATTATGCAATTTTTTAAAGGTTTCTGAAATATTTAGTTGACAAATCTCAGTGGAGATCTGATAAACTTCATCAACTAAAAATCTTCCAAGATCTCATTTTCTTAAGCATGTGCCATCTAAAACTTAAATATGTGTTTTTTCGCTGCAACTGCTGGTCCCCAGAGTCAGCCAGCTGCTGTCCCCAGCCTTCAGAACTGACCGTCACATCACCCCTCTTGTCCTCATTACCTCCTCTGTTTGTCACAGTGTAGTAAGAGGGATAGTGAAGAGGTGCTTGCACCAGAAATGAAGCCAGGGTCTCTCTTGGCTTTAGGGTATGAAGGAGGTTGGAGTTTACAGTGCTAGATTATCTCTAGAAATAATTTCTTTCTTTCTCTGATGGGAGGTCTAGGGACTGGTGAATGCAGCAGAAGGGGTGGAGTAGGTCATGCAGTCCAGGAGAAAGGGAAGAGCGAGATGGAGGTGGTGACCATTGTCTTGTGAAAAGATAAAGGAGAGAGAAGGAATGAGATTGAGACCAATACAAAAGCAAGTGGAAACAAGGAGAGAGTGGACCTCTGTAATCATTGGAATAAATTCTAAGAAAAGAAATTTGCTGAAGTGCAGTAACTAGAGATTTGCAGTCACTCCTGCTGTGCCTGGCCCTGAAGGAAAGGCAGCTGATGCTACTGTTATCAATTATTCTCTTTGCTGAAGTGACAAAAGTATATCCTGAAACCATTAAAGTTCTTAGTCCAAAAGGTGAAACATGCACACTGAAATGATGTCTTGTGTATGGAGAGTGACAGGTTTCTGTGTATGAAAAAATAAACTTTAAATGTACATTTGATTAAAATGTTTACAAAAGGTATCTCTCAATTCCTCCTTCACAAGATATGGAAATTTTTGGGCATTATGTAACTTCTGAATATTTGATAACATTTGCATTATTTTGATGTGCTTTATGGACAGTTCCCCATGCACACAGTATTATATATATATTTGCACATATGCATGTGCAAAAGAATTTAATGGAGAGTTGTGTCAGTTCTAACAGCCTCACTAGCTTAAGGATTTGAGTCTTAAAAGATCAAGGCTTGCAGCAGGAAGCAGCTTACCTGATACTGTTGGTAAAAAAAAAAAAAAAGGCTTAGAGCAGGTCAGAATGCTGAAATTCAAATTGAACTGTAGCACAGAGGGATCACAAAACACATCATTCTTTCCTAGTGTTCCTGGGTAGCCACTGAAAATAGTCCGTTCTCCCACAGTACGAGAATGTACTATTCCTCCTTCATGTCATCATAACCTGATCTCCAAAGAATAACAGAATTTTTGTGGAGTATCCTGTTGTGACAAACTCTCTGTCTCTTTGAGACAGCTGCGCTCTCCAGTGCTGTATTTCTGGGAAGGATTTGGGCAGTGAATAGGTATTGGTGACTACCCCAAAAATAAAATGATGGAAAGGTCTCCCTCACCTTTCTGACACATGCTCCTCCTCTGTCTTCCATGCCAGGAGACATGAAACATATGCTGATTTATTGCAAGAGCCAGACAGACTCTTACATGCAGTATTTCATCCAGAGAGGATGAAATGAGCTTTCTTTTGGAGCACTTCAAGGGAAATAATATCAATACTATCATTTTAAACTGAAAGGGAGTTATCTCTGTAAGTAGAATTAGACTCTGTATGTAATTATCTTGCTCTCAGGAAAAATCTGTCTTATTCACTGGAGAAAGGTTATTTGGACAAGAAAAAACATCTGGAAGAGCTCAAAAACCAGGCTGACTCGTACCAGGGTGTACTTCAGTTCTGAAGAGTTCCCAATAGAAATCTTTGAAATGAAGAAGCTTTGATGCCAGTTTGGTCATTGGTAGGGAAAGTGTAGCTAAATAATTGCCACTTAGGTGTGATTTGCAAGGACTGCAAGCAGTGTTCTTAATTCTGGACTTAAAACTTATCCATCTGTGTGTAAGTGGACAGAGATACCTGCAGCTACTCTGATTTGATTGGGTCTGACACGTACAGACATTCCCAGCTGATTTGAGCTAAGCTATATCTTCATACATCCCTGAGGGCAATCTCCATAATGCTGCTCACTGAAATCTACTCTAGCTTACCAGTCTGCAACTGAAGGCTGCCTATTCAAATAAATTACAATGTCAAAGCAGTGCCAATTAGAGAACTGTAGTGGGCTGACCCTGGCTGGATGCCCACCAGCCACTCCATCACTCCCTCCTCTGCAGGATGGGGTGGGGGGAAGAATATAAGATGGAAAAAAGCTCAGGAGTGAAGATAAAGGCACATTAATAAAGTAAAAGCTGTATGTGAAAGCAAAGAAAAACAGAAGTTTTATTCTCTGCCTCCCATTGGTGGGTGGTGCCCAGCCGAGTACGTGTAGCAGCTGCTCTGGAAGATAAATGCAGTAACATTTATCTGCCCCTTCCTCCTTTCTCTTAGCTTTTATTGCTGAGCACGTCATATGGTATGGAACATCCCTTTGGTCACTTTGGGTCAGTTGTCCTGGCTGTGTCCTCTCCCAAGACTTTGCCCACCTCCCTCCACTGAGATGCTGGAGAGACAGAGCTGATGCTGTTCCAGCACTGCTCAGCTGCAGCCAAAACACTGCTGAGCTACCAACACCCTTCCAGCTCCCAGTGCAAAGCACAGCTCTGTGAGGGCTGCTGGGGGGAAATGAACTCCAGCTCAGACAGACCCAGCACCACAGAGAGCAAGAAGACCTTTAGCATATATTAACCAGATCTAAGTTAAATTTTAATATGGCACTAATATTGGAGAAAGGGATATGAAATACTGAAATATGAAAAAAATCGAGGGGTAACAGTTACCTCCTGAAAACGTTCTGTTCTGAGTGCCCATTTTCATACTGAAATTCCAGCTTTAACAAGCACTACGGACATTCAACAGCATTTTTTCCTTTGATTTAAGCATAACACTGGTCTGTACAGCAAAGCTCACGAAGGGAAAAGAAGGAAAGTTTTATTAAGCAAGGATACAAACACTTTATGTGGGATTTCCTCTATTCTGGGAAAGAAGCTCTTTTAAAGTTCCTGCTAATAGCAAGTTTGGTTAGTTTCCCAGTGCTCACATCTCCTGTTCCAGATGGTCAGTGACGTGAAACTCTAATTATCATCAACAAAATAAGCTGGGACTAAACCCTCTCTCAAAAGTAAAAAGAGCAGATGGACAATCATAATTTCATTATTATAGAAATAATAGAGAAAAAGGACTCCTCATCTACCTTTTCAAATCACTCACTAACTTGTTGCACAGTTAACTCCTTGCTCTATTAATTTATAAATTACTCTGTTATTTGACTGGTTAAATGGCTGCTTGGTATATAAGCCTTTCCAACAATATTGGGAATAGTAGCCAAATTCATCTTGTCTAAGGGGAACCAGTAAGTGAAATGACTGGGCTGAGTTTCCATCCAGCATTTCTTTTGCTTTCAGGTTTTCAGGGGACTCTATTTTATTCTCCTCCACAATGTTATAGACATCTCTCCCAGGAATCTTTGTGGGAATAAAATCACAAATAGTATTTATCTGGAATGAGGCAAGGCCTGTATCCAGAGGTCCAGTTAGTCATTTGTCCAGAATTGTAGGTCACAGACATTGAAATCCCTAAATATTTGTCAAGGATTCAAGGTCATGCAAGTCAGTACCACGGAGCAGCTCTTCCTGTGCCTGTTGGGTTCCAGTGCTGGTCTTTGAGCTGTGGTTTCTAGGTCAGATTTTGCAAAGGCAACCCCTCCTCTAAACCTGCCACTGCTCAAACTGAGCTCATACAGGCCTCAGTCCCCCCAGGTCTGCCCAAGCAGTCAGTGTAAAGACAGCTACAAAGAAGGGGTCTGAGAACAACCCCCTGTATTTCTGGCAGAATCTCACTCTTTTCCTGAATTCAGATTCACTGCCTGGTTGCAGCATATCACTCTTTAGCACTGGCTGTCCTAATTCCTATTCTTTTGCCAGTTTTCTACAGTTCAGGGGTAGAATTTGATGTACTACTTAAGGATTTCAACATAGACATTCATAACAGAACAAAATAAAACTGCAAAATTGCATCAGAGAAACATAATTGGGTTTACCTCTGCATCCCTATGAGCAAATAAGCTTTTCTTCCCTCTAAAGGGTCCTAGCTACAGGTTTATGTACCACTGTCATGATCTGTAGTTACACAATGTACCTTATCTTTGTTTCTTGCTTCCTTTTCCTAGCCACGCCTTTACCTTGTCCATTTGTTGCTTTCACCAGCTCATTTTCTTACATCTTCATTTCACCATCTCTTCTCACACTTAGAAATCTATTTTCTTTTAACAGGAAAATGATGCATGTGTTGATACTTTTCACCTTTCTGCCACCTGTCTGGTGGCACAGGTGCTTTTATTTCCCTCTTTCCTTCCTGGAAAGGCTCTGTGCATGCTTGTACAGTAGTTGGCAAGGAGTGAGGCTTTTATCCTTTTGTAAAAGAATTACCTAGGCTGAAGAGTTCTATGTGTAGGTACAATAAAGCTATTAACTGTGTGTACCTAAGGGCCCACTTATGCATAGAAGTGTTTTTTTACACTATTTCTTAGGTACAGATATGCCTAGGATGTGTGAATAACATCTTGTCTGCACTCAAATACATGATGAAAATAAACAGAACTTAATTGAGTTTCTTTTTCACTCCAGTGGCTGAGAGAGTATGGTAAAAGACAATAAGAAATTGCATGAATACAGGATTTAAAAAATAGTTAAAAATATAAGGGTTATAGAGAAACCAGCATTCTTTTCTTTTTTTTTTTAATGTGATGACTCAATACTTTTTGTCATTTGCTAACAGTGCCTAACAAATCTCAGCATGAGGTAGGGGATTCAGGCTCACAGAATTCCCTGGGTTCTTAGACTGAACAAACTCCCAGTTACCTACAGGTGGGGAGGAAACTGAAACAAAGGATTAGCTGAGAGAAAAGTCTTTGTTTCTTAATTGATGCACATGAAACAAAAGCTTTTGACATCGTACCATGGGAAGCCCATGATGTCACTTTTAAAGGCCACTTTCTGAATATAACTGCAGTTTGTGGGAAAAACATGATGTGAGAACGTTCAGATGTCTTTCCTCTGTAGAATTTGTTATTCAATGTGCTCAGGGATCAAAGTGTGGCAAAAACAATACAAAACAATGCTTTAAAAATGGAAGAGCAAAGGATGCAAATCAGAGACAGTCCATGACAAAAGAAAAAAGAAAAATTTAAAGGGAACTTCACATCTACTGAGATATGTATCAAGGAGACACCCATCATAACTTTCAATGCCAATATTATTTCCTGCAACTCTCAGCTCTCAACTTAATTATTCAGCAGCATAGTACAATATCTGTTCTTGTCCTTTGCAGAACTATTATATTTAATATATAATACACAAGGAATAGCAATTAGAAATTGTGAAAAGTAGGGAAGTAACACTTGCAGATAATGGACAGTTACCTCACCGGGCAAATGGCCACATGAAACATAGACTGAATCTTTGTAACTGCATTTGATATTTGTCAAATATCTGTTTCTTCAGTCTCTGATTACATTTCTCTCTTGTGTATGCTACCTTCAAGTTCAATGACATAATAACAAAATTAAAACCACTGAAATAATAACAATACAGGTAAACAAATACCTAGAACCAAAAAGGTTTAAAGATTCTTAGTCATTTTCTATTTGAGTTCCATTATATCACAAGAGTTTCTTATATTTTGAGAAGATCTAAACTGTACTAAAATTACTAATATGATGACTGTGCCTACCAATAAGAATCACCAGTGTGTCAGAAGAAATTCTCTTGTCTGCCTAAGATAATTATAGGAATCACTGTCTGAGAAAACACAACCTTAGAGGGTGCCCAGCACAAACTGAGCTGAACTCTGTCTTCTGAGTTATTCCCTGGAAATTGATACTATTTTCAATAAATTTCTTACCCTTTCAATAAATTAGTTGCCTTTGCCATGTTATTTTAGAAAGCCCTATACAGGCTTCTGCCAAGAAAGAATGGTTCGAGCATGATATTTACTTTTATAAGGTATTACTAGAAGAGAATGAAAGCATTTCTTGAGTGAAGATGTACTATGACCTGAGCTGGTCTATGTTCATCCTGGAAATATTTAAGAGGATTCATGAAACTACTTTTACCAGGATTCTCCTCAGTATTCTGGAAAACAAAGTAGGTAGGAAATATTTGTGGATAATTAGTCATACGGGTTTTTCTGGGTAAAAGCAGACATGTTTAGCAATCTAATAAGTAAGGCTCTGCTATCATTTTTCTTAAATACTTTGAATTCTTGATTTTTTTTTTTTGTGAGAATTCTCACAAATTTTTATTAAAAGGAGAATTTTATCTTAATAATGACAAGTTGTAAGGAGCTCTGGAAGTGATTTCTATAGGTGAAAATCCTTGTTCCATCTTCAATGCCCTTGCTTAGAGAGGCCTTTGTGTGTGTGAGCTCTCCCAGATGCACAACAGCTTGTCAGCCTTCCTGCAGCCACTGCTGTCAATTCGAGTCACAGTGATCCCTCCTGCACGGCTTATCTTAAAATAGCAAGCTATAAATGAAATCTTGCAATTATCACAAACACCCAGGTGTTTGGAGTGGCAGAATGGCCAGAGGAGAGTTGTTAAACTGGCCCGGAGAACTTGTGCCCTTGATTAGTATTTTCTGAGGGCAATTGGCCACAGTTTGTACACATTCTTGAAGAAATACACAGCTCATGTTACTTGCTAAATCCGTAGGGAAAATTCGGGGGTAGCTGGTCCTGCTTCTGTCCTTCTTAAACTAAATGAAAACAGCAAGGGAAAAATAGTGATTGGAGGGAGAAGCTGAAAGAAAGGAGAGAGATCAATCTAAGCCCTTGTTGGCAGACAGCCATACTGCCTTCACCTTGCCAAATTGCCACCTCCAGCCGTAGGGGCCTTCTCTCTTTTCTCTTCCTGCCTCTCCTGCAGTGAGTCACTCCTGCAGACATTAGCTTACTTATTCTGTTAGATAATGAAAGACAATGTGTATTTTCATATTCTATTTTTCTGGATATCATTATGTAGTGTACTAAATTACTTGCTATTGCTTTTCCAGATTTGTAAACATTATTCTCACACCTTTTTAAATAGACTTCTATTGATGTAATTATGAACATGTTGTGTTTGCACACAAGAATGGTATGGGTTACAGGAAAAAAAATAGCTGTTCTTTTGCAGTGATGGAAAAACTCAGGTTGGTTTAGTAGGGTGTTAATGACGTGGAGTTGACATTACTAACAGTATACCTTAAAATGCTACAGAAAGATTATATTGGGTTGCAGAAGCATTGTATTTGTGCAGCAGCTGATAATTTAAGCCAGAGAGTAATGAAATGTGAAACTCACATATTCTCTTCAGTCTCTACAAATGACTATAGAAATCAAAGAATCAGTCACAGTGAATATAATAAAAAAAAAAAAAAAATCAGTTTTCCAGTGACGAGAGATTCTATAGTAAAGATTTGTAATCTCCCGTGTACAGCAAAGAAAACATGGAAAGGAGATAGGCTGAGGAGCATAACCTAGACTTGAGTATTGGGAACAGTAGAGTTTAGAAATTCATGAATCATGTACTGGAATACTGATGGAACTGGAATCTGATGGGACTTTTCATATTTGCTCTCAGTTGAGTTGCTCCTTTGGGAGATCCCTGTGCTTTGGCATCAGGGTGACTGAAAACTAGAGAGACTTAAAACATTCTGGGTTCCCTGGAGTTGCTTGGAGCCTTACTGTTCCTTGTCTGGAAACCTTGCACTAACAGATGAAGAGTCTAAATGAGCTGAAAACGTCTGAGCTGTTATTAAACAATGCCAGGGGAAAGAGATAAAAATCTCAGGCTTATTGCCACCTACATGCTTCTTTCCAATTCTAATAGCTGCTTCAATGCTTTCCTGTCTGTTCTCTCTATCGAGCTGTCTGGTCTTTGCTTAGTTTTCCTTTCGTGCATTTAATTATCTGATGTACCAGATGCTCTCCTGAGTGACACATTCCAGCCCCAGCCCCTGGATGTGACAGCCATGCTGTATCTAATCATGAACTTCTGTGCTCAGACACTTGACAGTGTTAGAAAACATTGCACTTGCTCTGAAAACAGTGTGAGGAGTTTAGTGTAGGTGCAGACTACTAGACTGGTAATTGGAGAATGATAAATAAGAATACTGGTTTTTTTAAAATTTTTTTTATCGTGAATCAAATTCGGGAGGTTTTTTCGCAATTCAATTATTATAAGTTGACATTCCATGGGGCTTCAGACAAAATATCAAGCTCATTTTTTAACGACTGTAAACTCTTAAAAGTTTTTTTTTTTCTGAAGGATAGGATAAACCTTAGTTCAAAGGATCATGTTTTCGGGAGAAAGTTGGCACTGAATTGAGGCTTACTGTGGAGCATCTTCAAGCATCATGGAGAACTGAATTTGATTCTGCAGTTCTGTTACTTTAAAGATTATCTGAGAGGATTATTTGTATTTCTAGCAAAGCTCCAGGAAGCATATAATACATGTAGAGTGGAGTAAACTTGAGATCCCGTTAATCATGTACTTAGCATCTGTGTTTTTAGGACAGCACATACTTGTGTGATTTTGGCCCATCATTTGTGATCTGTTTGAGGATTCCTGAGAATAAAAAAGCTATATATAAATTTAAGACAACATTACCAGCTGAAGCTCTGCCAGTTTCCATAGACAGAAGAGAAACCACTTTGTAGTTCTACTCTTGGAAAATAATAGATTGCAAAAAATAAAAAGAATCTGTCTTGAATTTTATAGTTGTCCTATGTCCTAGGTGCTGATTTAGCATTATTTTTTAAAAATACCTTGTTTAGATGAGAAGAGAAATCACAATAAATTAAGCTTACCATTTTACAGAATATACTGCTTTCTGGGTTAAAGAACATGAACTAAAATTGCATTCTAGATATACAGTTGCTATTAACAATATTGGCATTCTAGTGTTTAACAAACCAAGAAAAATTCTAAAACTACATCTTTGTAACAAACCCTTCAGATGGTATAGCTGTACTTGAGCAAACTATGTCAGTGAGAATGATAGCAGTGATTAAAGCTCTAATTATCTCCCCAAACAAAGAACGGAGGTGGGTGTAACTTACTGTGTCAGCACAATAGCCACAGCATCATTTAGGACACTCTCTCCGAACAGGAGTGTGTATAAATCTGTATCCACATTCAGCTCATGGAAAATAGCAAGGACTGTCACTGTATGGAAAGAAAGCAAGGTGAATAGTTATTTTCATATTCCTCTGGCAGTTCAAGAAATAAAGCAATGTTAGAATGTTGGTTTTGACAAACCCAGTCCTATATATTGGCTAAGTGGATAAAAATGAGTTAAAAAGATCAACTGGTATATACAAGAACCTTAAATTCATGAAGTCTATGAGTTTTGGTGCTTCAGCTGACTTAGGAAGAAGCTTTCCCTCTCACACAGAGAATCTTGCATAAATGAAAATGTCACAGTATGTTTCACTGTGCATAAAGCCCTGTGATCTTGTGACCACAGGGGAATAAGGGTGCTGAAAAGATGTGGGTAATCTCCAACTGAAGAAAGCTGTCTCTGTTCTGTGTGTGTATTATTCTAATTCTTCTTATTCTTATTATTTTCTCTTTGCATGGACAAAGCAGAGCTTTCTCTTTTCAAACAGAATTTAATGTAAAGACCCCCAATTACTTGTCTGGTTAAAAATTATATGGTAATTCAGTGCTTCACTGGTGTTCATTCTAGTGCATAATTGTGCAATTGACTCAGTCCTCATAGCCCAGGAATCCCAAAGATTAGGAGTGTCTCTGGGATGTCATGTTCACATCTGACATTTTAGAAACGAAAATTATATACTTTTACATTCACATGACTGCTGATAATTCACAGAGAAGCATGGCCAGCTGATTATGCTTTGTCTTAATAACATTCCTTGGAACTTTGAAAGCATTACTGCTAAGATTTTCTAAATGGCACTTAAATATCTATGTAATCTCAAAATCAGTTTATAAACCCAAAATAAATTCTCAGTTCTCCTGTGAGATTTTATGTCAAAGTGATCTCTGTTGATGTGTTATCTCTGAAGAATTTTGGAAGTGTTATTGTACAGAAGACAATTTAGGAGATGTGTGTAGCTGAGCATTTGCTGATATAGCTATATTTAAATTAGCTAGTTATATTTAACCATCCTGGTAACCTCACCCATCTACTCCCACCGCAGTTACAATTTAAACTAGGAAAAGAGTTCTTTCCCCAGAATAGCTCAAAGGTGTAGGCAGAAGCTTTATTGACAAAAGATATTTTCTTGGTTCACCAACGTCTATATTCAGGTTTTTGCCTGATTAGCAATGCTGACTTAATGTGCTAAATGTGGACTCAATTTAGTCTCCTGCTCTCTAATGTCATTGGCATAAAACCAGACTTGTTTTTTAAACCTATTTGCCACTTTCAGCTTTTTCTTATTAGCTAATTAGTTTGGGCTCTCATTAATAGTCCCTGTGATAATGACAGAAGGAAAAGAAAACAGTAATCAAAGTCCAGTGTGCTGCTGGGGTGGGTGTGTAGCAGGCCAAGCCAATTAGACAGATGCCTACACATTCCTCTCCTTCCTCTTGCTTCCTAAGTAAACAACTTTCTCTTCTTGCTTTCTCTCCTAACTCTACCCCAAAAATATGACTTATGATCTTTTCAAATGAAAGCAAAATAATAAAGCAAGCAACACAGTAATGCATCAATTGCCTCTTCTGGGAGGAATTCCCCAGTTCACCCAGTTCTCAGAAATTATCTTCCATTTCAAATGTTTTTCCATTTCCAGGGGAGGTTATTGGATCTTCTTTACCTGTCCCTGACTGAAGGGTTCTGGTCTTTGTTCTGTTCCTCTGCTTGTCTGGCCCAAGACAGAGCAAAGTTCTGTCGTACCACTGCTGACAGATGTTTCTCTGATTTGTTTTTAAAGAACTGGAATGATGCTGGTTCCACAAATCCCAAGGGAGTCTGACTCTCTCTTCAGTATTCATGCAATTTATAAATGCAGTTATTCCTGAATCATGTCTAACCCAAATCTCTGCTCCTGCTCTTCAAGTCTGTAATTTCCATTCCTAACCTAATGAGAGATGAATAATTTTTTATATTTATTCCGATTTTCTTTCCAGCAGCATTTTTTCTATTCAAAGGCTCATTTCAGACATCTCCTCCCTAAAATGACTCACTTCTTTCAATCTCCTCCTTTTAGTGTTTTCTTGCCCTCTAATCAGCTCATATCTTTCCTGAAATACAGTGCCTAAAATCAGATCCTAGTAATGTAGTTGACACTTGCTGTCAAGAAATAGAATGAAAAAATTGCTGTAGAACATGTTAATGAATATAATAAAAAATTCTTTTCTTTTCTTTTTTCTTTTTTTTTTTTTGCTATGTATTGGTACTTATGACTCATTTTCATAGGTTGTAAACTTGAAATTGTTTTCAGAAGTGAATGCTCACTTCTTATCTGCTGTCTATGAAGATGCTTTTTAAAAAGTGTAACATTTATCCTTGTCTATTTTAAATCCCTACAGGAATCATATTGAGTTCTAATCGTGTCTTTCAAAGTGTTTGCAGTCTCCTTTCAGCAGAATATTGTACAATAAAGAAACACCCTCTGCTGTGTTAGCCAACTCATTAATGAAAAGGATAAGTAGTATCCGCAGAAGAACAGAGAACTGCAGGATCTTAAGCACATTCACCCTGTTTAAGAGCTCGAGGAAACATTTTCACCTTGTTTTGACCCCCAGTTTCTAGCCATTTCCCCACGATCACATTTGCCTTCTTTAATTGTGAGAATCTATGGGCACAGGCCAGAATGGACACATTAAAAGGGATGTGATACTCTGCTATGGAAGAAAGTTAATTTAAGTTACCTCTAGATAGAATAATGCTCCAGGAACAGACATCATGTCCAACAGTCATGTCATGTTTTGTCTAATGGATGACTTTAAAACTCAAGGGAAGTAGTTTTAAAATAATCTGATACCACAGTAACATATCTATTCCGTGAGAACCTTGATATTTAAGTAAAGATGGTAGATCCTGTGCTGCAGTCAGCTTGGCCTCTGGCTTTCTGGAGGCACTGCTGAGAAACAGTAAGTAGGGCCTGTTTTTTGTGTGGTAACTACTCAAAGACTTGTATAATTCATTAGATACAATATGTAGTATAAAAATACCAAATTAGTTTTGATTAAAGTACACAGCATCCCTTATTTCAATGTAAGCATATGAGGGCAGAAATAGAGGTAGGTAAAGAACTGGCTGGAAGGCCAGGTTATTGGAGGAGCACTAACACCTTCTGTGGCAGTAGAAAACTGGCACAAATAGAGATAAAATGTACCAGAGCTGCTAACTCGGAAAGGGTTGTGAACTTCAGTTAAAAATTCAGTGATGGGAAGCAGGAAATAGTGAGGCATCTAAGATTTTCACAGTGTTTATGCCAACAGAAGTCTGATTCACTTCTTCCTTGACTTCATGGACTGAGGTAACATCTGTCACATGCTAAGCCCAACACGATTTCAGTTGTACCCAAGTCATAAGAAGTGTCTGTGGAGCTGGTTTGTGAATGGTATCTTTTGACAAATGTAGAAACAAATTGGCTTGGTATAGATCCCTGTAAAAAGTATATATAACTGAAATATCATCAAACTACAACAATCTCTATGCTAACTGTATTCAATGCTACTTTGCTGTTACTTTTAAAAGAATAAGGAAACTCAAAAAATAAATTACAGCATTATATGATGTACTGATATTATTGTACCTTAGTCTTCTGACTAGAACTATTAATATCTTTCATAGCTTATGGGCCTAAGTTCTTTTAGGTGGGCAGTATCAAATGGGAAGAAAATAAGATTAATCTTTTATTTCCTATTGACTTTGTCTAAAAATAATGATTCCAATTTGAATTATAGACTCCTTACCCTATTAATAAGTCACAGCACCCACAGATTAGTTCAGTGGTGAATAATAAGAAAGCAGACATATATTTTAATTAAAAACACATTTATAAACAGTCTTACACAACCAGTGCTTGAAATGCATTACCTTGTTGTATTTATACATTATGCTTCTCCATGCAAAATCCTTTGATTTTATGAGAAACAGAAACTGTTCTGTCTGACAAATATCCAGTTTTATCAATAACAAGAGCAGTGCAACCCACAGCTCCAGTTCAGCTGTAACCATAGTAACTTCAAATAGGGAAGAGCCTTGTGATTGTCGATGTGACCAAAGGTAAGGGAGTTTATATAGCTCAGAAACAGCTGTGCTTCAGCAAGCCCTGTGAAGGTAAATCAGTTTTCTGTACTTGAAATATCAAAAATTAGGAGGGAAAAAAAAAAAGAAGGAAGGGCTAAAGGTATGTGAAATGTCTTTGGATGGGAAGGTCGTTGCCCAGAACGTGTTACCAGCAGCATCCCTGGAGACTGCCGGAGTTGTACGGTTCCTGTGGTTTTGGTGGCTGGGGCAGAGGTCCCATCTTTACATCCCTGTGCCAGGCCTGTTCTGTTCACTATTCCATTACAGCCACGGGCACCCTGAACCCGGGCTCGTAGCTGAGGCTGCCTGCCAATCACAGAGGACAGCTGGGCCACCACTCCCTAACCTGCAGTTTCACTTTGCAGGTCTCTGGCGGGCAGGGACTGAGATCTGGGGGCTCCACACCAGCTCCTTTTCCTCGCTCACTCTGCTGCTCTTGAGGAGCAACACGTGCATGAGAACAGAGGGAGGAGCTGCTCTGTCCTCTTTGAAGGGTTCACACCAAAACACTCCCAGAGTCAGGGTACATTAGAAATAAAAACCAAATACTAACACAAGGAAACCCTTTCAACAGTGAAACAGGGAAATCTGTGCTGTTTTATACAGATGATACAATAAGAAGATATGATTTCCTTGACAACGTGGTGAATTATACCTATTGATCAGAAGAAAGAAAAATGCAAATACCAGCTTCATGTTTTAAATCAAAGGATGACGAAGGGATAATTTGGGAATTTTAAAATTCTATTTCTTAGAATTTAACCTTTCACCTGAGGTCTTAAAATGAGAAACTTTCTCTACTGAAAAAGCTAAATTATTTGAAGGAGATGTTCTCTGTAAGATGAATTATTTGGTTGAGAGCAACCTTGTTTTGTCCCTGAAGTTTCTAACTTTCCTCTCTAGAGACACAAAAGTTTATTGAGGCATCACAAAGTATTGTTGATATTTAAGGATCACAGCCTACAATGCAAAACACAGTCCCAAGTATATCCAGTCATGAATTAATTTCTCAATCTTAGCTCAAGTGCTAGTTTTCTGTGTAAGAGAACACACAGCATGTAAGAACAGTTCTTCTGAATTATTTTTATGCAAAAATATCTAGATTAAAAATCTTCAGATAACCTTCAGAACTAAAATCTGCAGAGTGCTATGACATTACTTTCTTTTTCTTAACAATACTAGAAAATTTTCGCTGGCATATGTTTGTTTACTGCCCTGACAGTGAAAGTCTTTATTTAACACGTAAACATCTACCTGTCATCTTTACTATTACAAATAAGAAGCTCAATCAAACCAACTTCTGTCTAGTCAACAGATCAGTTTTTAGCATCTTTTGAGACTTAATTGCTTTCCACAGCCAAGGGAAATTAAATCTCTTTTTGAAATGAGTTTATAATCCTACCCAGTGAAGAATTAAATGAAAAATCATGTAGCAAATCTGACAGGAATTTATTATTTCATCTTAAGGCTAATTTATTGTTGATAACACTAACAACATTTTACTAAAGATTTCTTTAAAAACCCCAAAACGAACCCTAGATATCACAGATAAAATCTTTATACTGATTATTTTATGCCCTAATATGTATCAGTCCTCTAGGGCACCATTTTTCACTGATTTTGGAATGCCAGAGAGCTCTCTACCTACTTGAGATTATAATTCACTAGCAAATCTTGCAACACAATGAAATATTTTCAGCAGTGTCAACCATTTAATTAATGAAAAACTTAATTCAAAATTCTCTTAAGTCTTTGAGGGGTTGAAATTTATGGATAAGATTAGCGAACACATGAAACAGCTTAGAATATTGTGAATTGATAGCAGAGGGAGCAAGACTGAACATTAAAAAAACTCTTGGACGTGCACAGACACTATATAAGCAAAGGGGTAATTAGAAACAATATTAATCAATGGCAGTTTGTCACACTAAAAATAGTTTTCTTAACTTCAGCTTTAGCTTTTTAAGCCTGTTTAAAACTCGAGGAAAAGTAATCCTTGTAACTTATTCCTTACAGTGCAAGAGGAGCTTCTGTTTTGTTGTTCTGTTGGGGTTTTTTTCTCTTGATTGTTCCAGATTAATCAGTGGTGATTTAATACTCTTATAATCAAAATCAGTGCACTTGTCTTACACATAACTTGTCATAAGTCAACATTTGTGAAACTAAATAGTCTGGAAAATTGGAAAAGAAATTAAGCCAGCTGCAAAACCCTATTCTTAGCACTGTCAAGAAATATACTTGGAAATTGTAAGGATGCTCTTATTCCATAAGAGTTTATTTTCCTAGGTTTTCCTTGTGCTTCCAACGTCTGTGTTTTTCTCTTGCTCTGAGGATAGGCTCCAATCATGTGCTGAATCTTGTTAATGGAGCTGGGTAATCTAAGAAGTGGCAGCATATTGGATGCTTGGATTAATTTGAGAATAACAATTTGATGCAGCTTTTACAGTAATCTTGCAACAACTGGAAATTAATTGTTTTATACTGTAATTTTAAGCCATCAGAATGATAAACCACAAGCCCAAAACCTTTTGTTAAATATTGAGAGTTCATTTAAAGACTGGAAAAATTTTGTAGAACAGTATTGCTTTTTCTCATTTATTTAAAAAGTGAGGAACTTGGAAGTTTTATTCCTAAGTTTCTCAGAGAAGCTTCTCAAGGGTAGTTTTTTAACACTAATGCAGCATCTCACATGCATCACAAAATGTTTTCTGTTCTATTTCCTTTAACAGCTCAACTGAAAATTTTGCAAAATTCCAATGTACGCTTGCAGAATTTTTGTACTTTGTCTTAGTAGATAACATGTAAAAAAATCTTCTGTTCACCTTCTCCTTTACTGTGTTCCCACAGTTGCAAATAACAATATTTTCCTTTTAATATCTGAGAACACTTATTAACATTTTCAACATAACAAAACCTGGACAAATCCATGAAACCTGGGCTATCTTTGAGATTAGCCTGTTTTAACTAGAAGGCTGGACTAGAAGACCTCCAGACATCCCTCCAAATTGAAATGGTTCTGTAGTTCTGTTATTCCAAAATTGACTGAGTCTGCTTCCCAGACTTTGCCATTTACTGTGATTTTGGGCTTTAAATCTCACATCTGCAAATTCAAGTCAATTTCTTGGTATCTGTTTTTTTAGAGTTGTATTTATCATGAACACTTCGCTCAAATTGTAACTGATACCTTATAAGCAGTATTTATATGGCCAAATCTGAATGCTCCATTCCCTGTGTCTTTAAACTGGATTAGGTCACATGTGGATGTGAGGTTGTGATCATTATCTGTGAGGCTCCAGCTCACAGCAGCTCTCGTATCAGCAACCAACAGGTGGTGTCCTGAAGATCGGAGAATCTTTTCAGCAACCTCAGTTATAAAGTTTGTGAGCTAAATCCAGGAAAACCAGTTACTAGAAAAACCACAAGGGGCGTATGGAGCTGATTTGACTTACGATTATCAGAATACCAGATATTTAACAGCTAAGGAAAGAAAAAGCCGAGAACAGAGACTTTGAACATTTCTGTGGCATATAGAATTCTTATTTACTCTTCTGACTTTTGAAAAAGTAACTTATTTGAAATGGTTACCTGGATCTGTGGCAGACATCAGCGATCCAAAAAATAAACAGTCAGTGAAGTGGAATTCCCATTGCTTTAACTGGCCAATGTGTACCATGGCCTTCACAAAGCCATACATTATCAACCTGTCAGGGCAAAGATAAGACTGGTATCAGACCGAGTATTTAATACTTATGCTTAATTTACAGTATTGAAGAGGTTCTTATTCTTTTCAGCTTCTTTCAATGAATGTATCACATGAATACTGAACATAAACTGGTATCATATGAAAGTTCTATTTCCTGTTCTACTGTCAAATATTGTATTGAAACATCAGAGAGAATTCCAAATCAAAGGTTTCCTGAGTAATTTTCATCTGCTGTTAGCAGAGAACAATGGTTTGGGCTGTTTACTTTTCAAAAGGAAAGATAAGGTAAGCTTAAGAAGACATTATTAAGACTAATTTGTCTAATGTAGAACATTTAAACAAAGGCAGTTCTACTATCAGCTCTATGGCTTGCTCTGTATTTCTAAATTAATTGTTTTATTCTATCAGCTTTTAAATGTTAGCAGCACTCAAAGTTCCACATGAGGTCTCTAAATGGGAATATTGAACAATCACAGTGACAGGGAGGCAACAAAGTCACTTCAAAATGCACTGCTACAGCCTCACCAGTTTCAAAGGAAATGTTATCACTGATTTATATAATTAGGCAGTGCTCTCTGAGATGTGCATTCCAATAAGAATCTTGAAATAATTTGAAAAAAGAGATTCACTTGTTGTTATAACCTGTTGCAGATTTTTACAATTTTGTACATTTTCAGTCTAGTTAATAAACCCCATTGCATTCAATACCTGTCCCATAAACACATAAATTGACAACTGTGCTCTTCTAATTTCAGACTCTAAACCAATCATTAAAACAAGTTCCATGCATGCACATCCTGAGCTAGGTTTTGCCCTCAGCTCTCCTCCTAAGGTGCTCCCGAAGTCACAAAAGCACAGATACGAGGGACAGATAAAGTGCAATTAACGAACAGCCAGAGAGTTAATTACAAATCGCTTTCAGATACTTCACCAAGCTCACTGTATTGTGCAAGGAGGGAAGCAGAGAGGTCACCACAGCACTCCCCAGTGGCCCTGAGTATTTGTGTACATATTTACTGTTCACCACCATTTGCCCTAAAACACTGTATCTAGCTGTGGGTCTCCTTGATTGATGAGCTCACTTTCTCTCCCTTCCCAAAGAATAACGACTCAAGACCTTGCAGTGAACTTAGTCTTTTTACCCCAAGAAAAACTTGTCAACTTTAAGGAATGAGTCCTTCAAAAACTGACTGTGGTGCTGCTCTCCCAGTTTTCAATTGCCTCCAAAGCCACAGTAATGGAAGTGAGCACAGCCATGTCTTTTAGAAATAATTGCCTAAACCTACTTGCAGTTTTGACCAGAGATACTCTTCTCCCTCATTTAAAACATATTTTAAAATAGTAAATAAAACTAAGTTCTATTTGGCAAATTTAGTAATGACAATTCTACATATTGAAAAGTTTGATCTCAGCTGGATACCTGAGCTCCCAATTGTACTGATATTATACATCATCCAGTAGTACCCAACACAGCTGTTAATGTAAATCCACAAGAAAAGCATACCCCTATGACAGCAAGATATTTATCCCAATGAAATGTTCTGCACTGATGGTCCTACTGCTATTATAAAGTAGAATTGGAAAAAAATAGTCTTACTGATTTTCAGGGCAGCTGTCATTTAATTTGACACATTTAGTATGTTTTTAGCAAGTTTACACCAAATTTCAGTGAATCTGATTACTTTATTAATCTTCAGACATCCATTTAATATATGTTAAAAATTTTATTAAAATGTCTATTAGTGAGTTGTAAATAAATCAAAGCATCAGTGACTCTGAATTTCCTGCAGAATGTTCCTGTCCCATGGGAACATGTTCACACCCAGTGCTCTGCTGACACAGAGCAGGCTATTGACACCAACGGAGCTAACATAAGATGCTCTGAATCTGTGGAGTAGGATAGCACTGCTATTTCCAATTCCTGTCTGTGAAATCATCTTTTTTGCTTTTTTACTAGTAGAGAATGCTAATTTTTTTTTTTTTTAATTGTTTTAGAATTTCTAAACTGAGATCTTCAGGGCAGTATAAAGGAAACAGAACCTGAACTGCAAATCAGTGTAACTCTAATTTCCAGTGTGGCTTTGAAAATCTTAATTTTAAAATATTACTGCGAAGCAGTTTTATTTTATATACTTTTTTTTTTTAAAATCTATATTGCAAATACCTTGGTAAAGTTGTTGCCTGTTAAACTATGGGACCTTTGTGTTCTAAATGATCCTTCTCTGATAATATTATAGAGTAAGAGCTATTTTCTGCATAAGCCTGGACTTTGCATTTATACTGTGAACTGTGCATCATTTAGAACACTGTATTAACCACCAGAGATAGTGTCCCTTCATTTTCCCCAAACGAAGCAGTGAGTAGCATTCTGTGGAACAAAAGGAATGAGACACAGAGCTATGCAAGGGCGTAGGATAGGAGGCTTCTGTCCAAAATATGAGTCCTCAGAGCTGCTGCCTTACGGCCCTGCTGCGCTTTTCTTTCATAAAGCATCTTCACTCCCAAGAGGTTTTTTTGGGGGGGCTTGTCCAGCACTGTGAAGTGCACATCCTGGTTGTCCAGAGATCCTGTGGGATTCACAAACTAATGAATGACCTGTCTGCCAGTGAGAACCACAGGGAGATGCTGACCCTTACAAAGCCCAAAGCAGCAGGAGAAAGAGGTGGCTCCACTTTGCAGCCCCTTTTCACTCTACTCTGAGAGCAGGACATGTGAGCCTCACATCCAAAACCTTGCTTCACTGTGTCTTTCATTTTTCCTACACTAAGAGCATGACAAAGTAGGGTCTCAGTTCCTACAGGCTGCTCCACCTTGCTTATAATAAGCCATTATACATTAAATTAGGCAGCTGGAACGTGCATGAATGTGCAAGTGTGATGTGGTACCAGGTGACGTGGGTCCTGTCCTGAGTGATGGAAGTCTGACCTTAAGCTTATGCTTTGAAGTAAAATTCTTTTCCCTCTGTCCCTCTAGCTTTGGGTGGGTGTCTTGAAGCTATGAGTTCTGGTAGGTGACAAAGTGTCCCCAACAATGCCATTTTTTGCATCTAGATATATGTATGTCTGTTCTAGAAGCTATGTAGAATCAATACAGAGCAGGGAGTTGATTTGGAATTGCCCTACCTCCTCATCAACTTCTTTTTGTCATGAATAAATCTTCAAATTCAGCAATGTATTTGTGTGATGAGAAGGTAGATGATTAGAAATATTATACTCTAGAAACAAATTGCAGCTAAATTGGTCAGTAATAAAAAGTTGCTGAAAACTTCTCATTTGGACTTAGTGATGGTTTGGTATTTAAAAAATATTTGTGAATAACTGATTTGTCATAGATTTGGAACATTAATGAAGTAAGAAAACAGAAGAATAAAACTCAGATTAGCTTTGCTGAAGGAGACCTGACATTTTCTACACCTCAACATCTCTTTTTTTAAAGTCTGGGGAGGAGCCCACCAAGCTAGAGCAAGTATTTTACCACTTCAGGACGAAAAGAGAAAAACAGTAATGTAATGAAACACATGAGAATTCAGGATTTTCCAGATTATGCAAGTCTGCCACTTAAAAAGTGCCTCATCTCTAAAAAATGCTACATAGAATGCTGTCATTACACAGTAGAGGAGACATCATATAAATATTTGACTTGCTGAAGTAAGAATCTTCTGGGAAGCTGAACTTTTAACTACCATAATTTCCAGTATGAACCGGCAACTAAACCACACAAACAACGCAAAATCTCAGCACAACAACACGAAAACCCCCTTTAAACTTACAAAACTAGCAAAAGTAAATAACAGAGGCTGAAAAACCAGAACAAAAACTCTTCAAGGCTTTAATTACTCTGAGCATTGGGTTGTCTTTATATTTTTGAAGCTGGACTGAATTTTGAAGCTTGTTGGTGTCAAAAAGTGGGGGGGAAGTGTCTCCTTTTGTAAAGGGTCCATTTTTTTTACTACCACAGTTCTGCTATGAGGGAAGGAGTTTGGAAAGCACACTGGCTGTTGGTGTACTGCTGGCAGGTTCCAGTGAGCTTGTTTATAAAGCTGCTCTCTAGGAAGGCTGCTCGGACTGGGACATTCTTGAATGTTTACACTCAGAGGGAAAAAAAGAGAGCCATCTCCTAAGGCCTTTACAGAGTAATTACTACACACAAAACTTTCTAAATGCTCAGGAAGAGCTTTAGATGCAGCTCAACAGAAGCTTATTTTTTTGCAAGAGCTTCCTTTAGCAGCATCTGGTTTTAAGGGATCTGAAAAGAGAAAATGAAATTGCTTTGGGGGTTTTTGGGAAGCTCTTGTCAGGAAGCTCTAAATAGCAAAATGTCTCTTCAGCATGCTGCTGGTAGAAGAGAGATAATTCGTAGTTTTAGAGCAGAGGAAGTGGGGTATGTCTGATGCAGAACAGGGAGGCTGCAGGAAAGACGAAAGGGACAGAAGCATTGTAAGTAGTCACAAACAGGATCAGACCACACTGGGAAGGGAAAAGTTACCAGAGTCTTCAAGACAGGAAGGCTGAAAGCCTGGCAAGAGTTTTAGTCCTATGGGTGGCTGAGAAAGGCCATATGAGCAACACGTAGTGAGCAGCACACCTGACACGTGATCGTACAGCAAAAGGCTGCACTAGTCCTAAAGCACCTGGTAAAAACCAGCCTGGGACCAGCACTCCTGGGAATGTGAGACAGCAGGGGTGTCCAAAAGAACTGTTGAGAGTGGCTCTATGTGCACGAACAGTGCACAAAGGGGGACAAGATGGCAGCGCATAAGGTACCTTAGGTGCGAGTGAGATGAGACAGATGCAAATTAAAAAAAATCCTTCAAATCTCTTGTGGTAAAAATGTGCTTCAATGGCGTAGTCAGGGAAGAAATCTGTGCTGAGCTTTGCCTCCTAAAAATCCCAGCTCGCAGCACCTGTCCCTCTGCAATAGAGCAAACTGAAAAAATTATGGCAATAAATATATATTGGCAGGTTGGTTTATAGGATACTGCTTTGAAAAGTAACTGCATCCTCTCATGCAAGCTAAAGTGGGAAAACCTACCAATTCTAAAAGAATCTACTCTTAATTTAAAGCTGTAGGGGACATAAATAGAATGTAGCAGAACCTGCTAAGTGAAGATATACAGCACACACACATGCCCTGTATCCTCAATACAGACAGCCCCATCTGCCTGATGATCTTATCAGCAGTTGTATTTTCTTCAGCTTTGTTATTCATTGCATTATCACTGCTGAGTCTCACTATGGGTCTTTATTGTGTTAAAGGTTTTAAAAGCGTAATTCCAGATTTAAAGTGTTTGTGCAGTTATGCTGTGTAGCATGGAAGAGACTTGTAATTTAAATCGTTCTTGCCAAATATGTTTTCTAGTCTGCAGAGAAGTTTTTATCTCATAGTCTAACTCCCTAAAGAATCCTACCCTATCTAGACATGATTATCTTGTAGCTTGAAGCCAGTTGAACATAGCTACAGATTGAAATCATGCAAGTAAAAGATGAAAAAATATTTCCTCCTCCACATTTCTTCTTTTTCACAAGGAAGAGTGATATTAATAAGCCAACAATAGGAAAAGTAGATGATTTTACTCTTGCTTCTATATGAAGTAGCATAGTGATTGACTGATACCATAACAGAAATAAAGAAGTCACTTTTCAGAATTTAAAATATATGCTGAAAAACATAAATAGAAGAGATGAAAATTAAAAACTCATTCTTTTATTTTGGTCTTTCTATTTCTACCATACCAATATATTTCTAAAACTTTTTCCATACAATAGAATTCTTCACATCAAATGTTCTGGCTGCAGGAGGGTCCGTTATTTCAAATTTCTCCATGTGCTCCTACTTACTTCTTTCAGTCATCTTTTAAATCAGTTTTGTCACTAGAAAGGGTACTATCATGGGCATTTCTCAAAAAAAAATCATTTCCTCACTAATCAAAGCAGGAGAAAACCTCACTGAAGTGTGTCAGGTAACAATAAAGCAATAGTAGCATTACCTAAAGTTATTCTGTATAAATCACACAAGAAGAAAACCCCTCTGGCTATAGAAATAACAGAGATCAGAAAAGAACCTGACTTTACAAATTCACTGCATCCCCAGTTACCTTGGGCACAGTGACTGTCCAACAGCTGAGCATTAGAAATGTGCAGCTTTAGCTCTCACAAAGCTTCAGCATCACCAGATCTGACAAACAGCTCCAGTGAGCCCTGCTGTGCTCCGGGGAGGTGCAAAGGGCCTTTGCTTGGCTTTTCCCAATGGGCAATGCAAAAGATCTACCACCGAGATTTTGGTAGTAGTGACAGATCATCTTCTGTTTGCTTCTTACATCAGAAGCTGGGATGGGAAGGCTAAATGGAGAGAAACACACTCTACACCTCAGAGATAGGGAAAGAAAGGCTGTGCTTCAGTAACCATGGCTCCATAGGTAGCTTGGCTCCTCAGACAGCTCTGTACTACTGGAGGTTTGGGAAAGTGAAGGCTGTTCAGAGTTATTCAATCAAGCAAACAGATACTGAATGTAAATGAAAAATCCAGCCCAGGTTTCTACATCAGTCAGTTTGGGGGCCACTGGTAATGGAAAAAGTGAAGAGATCTGAAGAAGGCTTCTAAATTGCAGGGCTGTCATGCCCTCTTGTTTCGTTTAAGGGAAGACCAACAATATTTGTGTTTGATGCTTTAGGACAGGCTTGAATGAGACTACGCAGAAGGCCCTAGTGCTCAGAAAGCCTCAGTGTCTGAGCCTTTGCTTAATTAAAAATATCTTTCTATGGATTTGTCCTCATAAAGAATATAGTCTTCTATAGTACATTCAATCATGGGAAATATCTATCGAAATATAGAGATGCTTTCCTTTAAAATGGAAAAAAACCATTTTTCCCCGTTTCAAAATTTCAAGACACAATTGTAGATTTTGCTGGTAAATGCTAACAGTGTAGCAAAAGTAAGGAGTGAATAAAAGGGGGTGAGGTGTGAACATACATGAGATGGAAAGTTAGTTGAGATCACCAATCTTTACTGGAATCTGTCAATAAATGGTATTTCATGGTTTGATTTTTTTTTTTTTAATATCTTATCTCATTTTTCAGACTGACTTTCAAATAGCCCTTACTGTATTAGAGTTCTAGAACAGTTTGCATCACAGACATACAAACCAATTCACCACCACTGCACAATATAATTTAGTGTATTTTTAACATTTCTCTAATGAGTATAACACAGCTTCAGGATCCCTGTGTTCCTGAGCTCCACTTAAATTAGAGCCATTATGCATTATATACATAACAACCTGAACCTCTGCAATGAAAAACCTGCACTTGATCTTTGAGTGCCGAGTAAAATGTAATAATTACTGGGGTAAATGAGCCATGAAACACTGTCAACTGTACTGTGTCCAAATCATAGAGCCACTTAATATTTTATTGCACTACACAAATTTAAACATTACCTCCAGATTTACTTTACTCAGTGTTATAAATTGAGAGAATGCCAAAGAGATAATGAATTACTGAGTCTTACACACATATTTTGAGACAGATAACCTCATGACAGTAAAAATTAAATCTAGAAAAATCAGGTGTAAGATTTTCCAGATACAATAACGAAAATTATTTTAGAAATTCCTAAATCACTGTTTTACAGAAGGTGGTGGAATTCTAAGGAAAATATTAGTGACACCAAGGGACTTTCACTATGAAAAAAGAAAGACTGAAAATACACAGTTTACAGAGAGAAAATAAGACAGTGATTGTATTATCTAAAGGAGTTAAAACCAATGTAATTAAATGTCAATAACTCAGAGTTCTCAGAGATCACACAACTGTTGTCTCATCCTGAACTAACACACAAAGTCAGCCAGGGGTCAGGTAAATTGGGTTCACTGGTTAATTGGCTCATTCAGTCAGTCAGCAATGAATTCACTTCACCAATGAAATACTTCAATGATTATCATAATTCTAGCAATCATAACATGCAAGGTTCTTTCTTTACCTACAAAAAGTGAATATTCTGAAAAATTATTCTTGTCTAAATATTTAGGGGTTTTGTAAGTTCAAGAAAACCTGTTCCAGCTCATAAAATTTACTCCAATATGAGAAGCTTCTCCCTAGCTCTCAGCTGAGTGGGTGCTTTTTATTCTGAAATGTTAAGATCCCTAATCCCATCCCATTATCAATATAAATGTCTGACTTTAATATTAAAGACTCTGCCAAATCCATGGCTTTAGCCACATACGATAGCGTTGAGTCGCAGCTTAGCTATGGACTCAAACAAAACTTTGTATCTGTTCTCTTCAGCTTTGAAGGTTCAAATGTGCCAACATTTAATATCAATGTGTATCACCTTATTATTATATTGACAGAGGGATATATGAGGATAATTTTGTCTTTTCAACCTCAAGAACATTCCATGCGTCAAAAAACCCTTCTCTATAAGTTTTCTTCAGAACTCCATATGACAGAAAAACTCTACTTTCAGAAATAGTTTTCAGGACAGTCAAGAGTGTTAGTGTAAAAGACCTGCCTGTGGAAAGTCCTCAAACCTCTCAGATCTGAGTGATGAAAGGGAAGAAACAAGTCTGATTCAGCAGAAATTCAGAATAAAAGTATTTTGAGTCAAGAAAGAGAGAGCCAATAATGTTTTTAATTCACTCTCCAAGCAGAGAAACATTGCTGGATCTCAACCTGCTATCAATCTATGTTGAAGACAGACTTATGCTTCTGGTTATTATTCATGCTGAACTAATCAATGAATAATTCAGCTATTCTCTAAATTTCAGAATGAACTCCTCCAAAGATTCTGAAACAGCAACACTTTTGCCCTACATTTAAAAATACAGTGTAAATATTGAATTTAACATACAAAACAAGGAAATAATTTCATTTAATATTTCATATCAAAATACATAAACCCCATGATCTCATTTGCAAGGAACTGCCACAGTAGTTTTTCACTGGAGCACCTGATGTCCCCTTTAAATGAGCTTGTATTGTCATTAAAAGGCAATTAGGATCAGTTTGTGATTTCAGAATAATGCAAATGAGATTAGAGAATAACCTGCTGTAAAACAGGGCATGAAATGAACTATAAAGAAACATGTTTTAGCATTTTTATTGGATTAGCTCAGTCAAAGAGTGGTACAAGTAGCTCAAGAACAAAGAAAAGAGGAATTCATACGTGCACTATAAAAGAAGATAGCTAGGTACTTTCAACAGGCATTTAAGTTAGTGCAGTTTTCAAATGTAAAATGTATTGTTCGATGAAAAAGTTAAATGTGTTTAGGACAGACAGGGATACTGCCAAGGCTTGAGAGTTTCCAGGTGCCTACCTGGGTTTGGTTCAGTCTCCCTTAGAAATATCAACCAGCTTTAAAATACCAAAGTTCCACATTTGTAAACTAGGGTGTGGTAACCTCTTGGGATATGGATCAGTCTTGTGCCTTAGTAATTGAAATCCAAAATTTAGACCTCTGAAAGTGTGAGAATTTCTACAAGTGTATAGACAGGAAAAGAAACACATCCAACCTTTAACAAACATCTTAAGTTTGGTTTTATTTTTAAACAGAGTCCTTTCTCTGATGAACAAAGATGGAGGAGAATGATAAAATTTCTTGTGTCCAGGCTAGCTCCTGTTTCTAGGGATAGAAGAGTACTAATGTGCAATGATGCTCATTGGGATTTTTGCTGGAAAAGAAATAAAAATTAACTGATGGACGGGCACACAGATAGGCCTAAAGAGACATGAAACTACTGAGATAAACTTTCAGGAATAGGAACCTCCCAAGCCAAGAAATAACTTCTCAGGGTGAAAGTATTTGTGGTGATATGATTCATAATGAATCAGCAGGACATGAGCTTCGAAACATGGAACTTGTGGCAAGCAGGTTATCCCCTGCTTAAACAGTTATCCTTAACTGGTGTGCTAGATAGAAATGGTTTTTAAAACATTAAATATAGCAGCAGGGTCCCTGAGAAGCCCACTATTGTGCTATTGTATTTTTATTTAAAAACCTTCTTATTTAATAGGTTTGTGGCTTCTGAAGTTGTAATAATGAGTTTGGCAGGTATTGTTCTATAGAGGAGGAGTCTGCTGTCTTGTGGGAGCTGCATCTTCCCCACCAGACAATGCTCCTGGGTCACAAGGATTCAGTGCCAGTAGAACACAAATATTTCAGTCAGCTTCTTCACACAGGGGTGTTGGTTCTTCTCCATAGAAGACAGCCATTTCTTCATTGCAGTTTTTTTATTTTTATATCAAAGTGCATCAAATATGTATCTGTTCTTTAATTATGGCTAATTATGATAATGAGAATGATGTGCAGAAGGTTTGACTTCTTCCTCTCTGATGCCTTAAAACGTCTATGGCAAAGACCTGTGCAGCACTGTTAATGGGGGAAGAGTGAATTTGGGCAACAAGATGGAAGTAAGACAACTTACGTTTCTGTGTTCCCTGTCCATTCCAGTTCCTGGTGCTCAGGCAGCCTCAGGCTTTATGCCAGTGACTGGCCTAAAAGGTCCCAAAAATTTCTGCCACCTTGGTTGCCAAAAATACCTACCTTTGGCCTTGAGAGGGGCAACATTTTCACAGTAAATGCCTTAGGGCAAAGACTGCTAATAATCAAACACATGGAATGCTAGGTAACTGCTGTTTGTGGAGAGGGTGAGGGGTGGGCAAGAGAAGCCATTCTCTAATCTTCTGCTTTTAAGTATGTTCCGAGCAACTTGACAAGTTCAAGGTAGTGAATGACAATGCCAATGAAAACATCTTGTCCCTACTACCAAGAAAGTTCTAGATATTCAGAGTGCAAGCTGCTTTCTGTCAGATCTGGACATACCGGGGGATCCTCACAGGCTTTAACCATGAAAAAAGCCCTATGAAAAATTATTTTTTTCACTTCTTTTACTATAGTTCACACTGCACAAAGCCCTCCCACACAGCAGCACGACTATGCTCTGTGGCTCTATCCTGTATCCATGCTCCACACTGACAACAGCCAAGGACAGATCCCATTTAAGCTTAGAAATTGCCAAAAAATTTGGTTAGCTATTGCTAGTAGAAGGGAGTAGGTGGAAGTTATTTCTTGCTCCTTCTAGGGTTTAGGATATAAACCTATAGTATCCTGTAGGATATATGATGGAACCTCTAGCATGAATCTACAGATATGTCAAGATCTACTTCGCTCCCTGTCTAGGTTTTCATTTCCTTTCCCCTAAAGGCAGAACAACCTTCTAAGTAAATGTATTTTATTTTTCTAGCACTGGGATCTGATAAGGAGGCTTACACAGGCACAATTTGGATGTATAAAAGAAAGTTTTCCCACAGCATTCCTGAACAGTTTGTGAAAGTAACATCTTTAGGACAGACTGATTTGGTGCATGTCAGGGAGGTCACTTCTCTAACTAAGGAGCGCACATGCCCAGTTACAGGACACGCTGTTCCCATTACAGGGTCCTTCATGATTGTTGTGTCTTGTTTAACAAAGTTTCCCATTCTACAGGATGAGATTTAAAATTCAAAGCTATTGCTGGAGTTTTAGCTGAAATGATTAAGTGAAAAATTGCCTTAAATGTTTCCTGGGTGAGGTGAAAGAATGATAATTAAATTCATGAATTGGAAATGCAATTGTGAGGTTGTGTGGCTGCTTTCTTGTGGAAAATTTACTTTGTAAAAACATGAAAAATGAATAGTTTTGATGAGAAAAGATTGAGAAATTTGTATAAATGATTTTAACTTTGGAACAGCTCTAAGTGACAGTGGATTACAGGAGATAAAATTCTTAAATTTGTGTGTAAAAACATCATGGGACAAATGATTTTTGTCTGACTCACGTGCATATCAAATTAAATAGAATTGTAAATAAGCATATGGGGTTTGGCCAGATTACAACACTTCTGTGCTGGGTGATTAAAATAAAGCAGCTATATCAGTCCTGAGAACTGCATGCTAAGCTTAAACCGCCCTTAAAATTTCAGGGTTTGTGAAGGAAGAACAAAACTACTGATTAGTAGAAAAGCAGGTGCAACTCATTGGGATTCAGGGTAAATATCCAAATATGTGTCACTGTGCAGTCTAGTTTGCATCAGGATGTAGCAGTAGCTCGATAGTGCTTATCACTCTGATAAAGCCCGCAGAACAGGGAACAAGAAACAGCCTACAGCCAAAACTGCCACGGAAGTCTGGGTGAGGAAAATGCGATGTACTTATCATGGCTAAGACTAGCATGGGCATTGGGGTAAATGTTACTATTCCTGCAAATGTGTGTAAGGGGATCTTTACACACCCATGATTTAGGGTTTTACAGTTCTAGAAACACAAACACCTTTGCATGTTACGCTGGGCAGGGTTCTGTTGGAGGCCCAGTTACTGAAGCACTGACAGACACTGCTGTATTGTTTTCTACACACCAGCACTGGCTTCAAAAACTCTCACACAGCCCTCTAGTGATGTGGGCCAGGACATGGGTGAAGTGGCTTTGCAGTAATGCACTGCAATCAGACATAGATTTGACAAGAGGCTGGAAAATATTTTTCCAGCAATAGGACTGATTAGGCATTCACAACTAGAGCTGAAGCACTGTAGAAATGCAAATAGATTTGTTCTCTATAATGGCAGCAATTACTGCTTTGCTTCATCCTATAGCTGGATCAAAGCAGAGAGAAAAGGACTGACATTTCTGCACACTAAAATTGCTCCTTCATTCTTCCCATGCTCCCAGGTTTTTAGGTGTACTGGACAAAGCACCCAAGAATGAACTGCAAAGTAGCCTTTCAGGGGTGGAATAATGAGCTCTACAGTCTAATAGCTCCTTTACTGCTCTAATTTCTGTGCCTCCATGATCTACTCCTTCAATTCATCACTTCAAAGATCAGACAAAGATTATATTCTTAAACGAGCAAGACTGAAGTACATTCCCTCATTGGGAGAACACCGAGACAAATTAACTGATACTTCATCACTAGGCATTCTTACTATGAACTACAGTCACTTTTGGGATTGATTTTATACAGCAGCTGTAGCCAAATTCGTTTAACACTGTATTGGGTTTGCGTGGTGGGGTTTTGGTAGCGAAGGGGGCTAAAGGGGTGGCTTGAAGGGGTGTGAGAAGCTGCTGGAAGCTTCTCCTGTGTCTGATGGAGCCAATGCCAATAGGCTCCAAGACAGACCTGCTGCTGGCCAAGGCTGAGCCCAGTGGCAATGGTGGCAGCACCTCTGGGATGAGGTATTTCATTAGGGGCGTAAAACCTGCACAGATGGAGACTGGAGTGAGGATACATAAGAGAAACAGCCCTGCAGACAGCAGGGTCAAGGAAAGAGGGGCAGGACGCGCTCCAGGTGCTGGAGTAAGAGACTCCCCTGCAGCCCATGGTGAGGCAGCCATGCCCCTGCAGCCCATGGAGGTCCATGGAGAGCAGACATCCAGCTGCAGCCCCTGGAGGACCCCACAGCAGAGCAGGTGGATGTGCCCGAAGGAGGCTGTGACCCCATGGGAAGCCTGTGCTGGAGCAGAGGAAGAGTCTGAGGAATCCTCCCCTGAGGGGGAAGGAGCAGCAGAGACAAGGTGTGATGAACTGATCACCACCCCCATTCCCTGTCTCCCTGTGCAGCCATGGGGAGGAGGGAGTGAACGTGTGATTGGTTAAGCTGGGGAAAAAGAGAAGGGTTTTTTTTTAGATTAGTATTTATTTCTAATTATTCTACTCTTATTTGATTGGTAATAAGTTAAACTAATTTCCTCAGGTTGTGTCTCTTTTGCCCGTCAAAGTAACTGGTGAGTGATTTCTCCCTGCCCTTATCTCGACCCAAGAGCTTTTCATTGCATTTTCTCTCCCCTGTCCAGCTGAGGAGGGCAGGGACAGAGCAGCTTTGGTGGGTCAGCAGGGTCAGCCTGACACAAGAACAATTTAACAGACTGTCTATTTAGACCTCACTGTAAACTGTAAGTTGCAGAAATATTTTTCCCCCTTTAATCTCATATGGAGAACTGATTACTCAAAATAGTTGCCAGTAGCAGTTTTTTCTGTACGTTGAACCTCAGTTCATCAGATACTGCTCCTGTCACATTAGAGGAGTCCTTCTTAAATCAGGTCAGGCCTTTGCAGATGGAAAACAAAATTGGGACTGTTCACAAAACCTAAGAGTGCTTCAGAAATAAGTAAGCATTGTTTTAGGCTGCCTGTTGGTATAGCTCCAAGCAAATAAGTCAGTAAGTATTTCTGGAATTTCTTGACAAAACTTTAACAATTTGTCTTAAGATCTCTACTTCCCTCAGTTTGGAGTTCTTGCCTTGTTAACTTTATATTATACCCTTCATATTACGTTTCAGGGGTTTTAATACGCACAGCCTTTTTTTTTCTTTTCTTCCAAGGCAATCTCTCGTGTACAAAATCACTCTTCTGTGGGAGCACTGACAGAGACGTTACAGATTTACTCACATCCCCAAACTGGAGGCACCACTCCCTTGGGCTGAACAAGGGAATGATGCCGATGTTTGCTCTGGTGCCTGAGTGAGCACGGCAGAGCAGAGCTGGTGCTGTTGCTGCAGCCAAGCAATAGCACCAGCAACCAGAGGTCAGGGGACACATCTGGATCCCACACACAGGCTGAGGGAGCCCCAGGGTGGGCAGTGCTGGTGGGATCGTGGCCTGGCCGTGGAACCCAGGCTGGGGGGAGCTCCCAGCCCACTCCACCATGCAGAGTACGGCTTGAACCAGCCTAAGGTGTCCCCTAGAATGCATTATTCTCAATTTTCCTGCTCTTCTCCATCTTGTTGCAACTTGAGCCTGAAGAATACCTGTGCCTTGTTTGTTTTAGAAGGACTGTTTGTATTTGCTTTTGCTGATTGAAAATATCCAATCTCAAATTAATTTCAGAGAGTGTTAGAACTTCTGAAGGATAAAAAACTGGTCCAGGGGCTCCATTTATATTCACTGAAGCCTGAGTCTATTCGGTGGCATAGAAAGCAGAACTGCCTGCAACACCTTGCCAGGAGAAAAAGCACAGATGAAAGGAGGAAGCACAGCACTAAGGATTTTACATTTCCATTGCACTTTGATGTTCAGCTCTCGCTCCCCTCCCTCCCCAAGCAAGCTAACACCAGTATGTGTGACTACACCCTTCTAAGTGCTTGAATCTGTCTCCAGGCACTCTCCTCCCAGTCTTCCTTGCTACATTTGAAAGATCATCTGCCTCCCCAGCATCTGTTCATGAGTGATGATGGTCAATGCTAAAGGGAGAGCAAGGCATCCCAATGGCAATTTTATCAACTGGAAATCATACACGAGGCTTTCAAAATGGGCCAGCAAGAGGAAATAAGAATGGGTTAGACTATAATGATCAAACAGATCAAAGAAGTGTGAGAAAGCAGCTCAGACATCTTTTTAGAGGCAGAAAACCCTGCAGGAAAGGAAGTATGAAGGCACAAATACCTCAGCACAGCATCTTGGCATTGCACTGTTACACATTCCCTTGAGATAGCATGGCTTACATAGTATCACTGTGGCAAGAAGAAAGTATTCCAGCAGGGATATTTGCTGAATAATACAGCAGTGTTTCCATCCCCAACATGTTAAAAACCCAGCAAAAGATAAATAATAAATCCTTAAACAAGATTTTTATTAAATGACATAGTTTGTATTCTTTGGATTATTCAGGTTTTAGTTTGTATCTGGATCATGTTTCCCAGTTTTCTGTCATAATGAGGCACTAAGAAAATAATTCAATATGATGTTTTTGTGCAACAAGAATATCCTCAAGAGTAGCACTAAAATTAAAATATCAAAGATAAGGAGGTTTGCAAATAAACCCAGGTTTGATAATACAGAGATGTGGCACTCCTCTGAAATGTGTTGCCAGGCTTCAGCCATCTGTCCTGGCTGTTATGGAAGAGTTTTGTCCTTGTAACACAATGGGGCTAGTTGTTGTTGAAAAGAGATATGTAGGCAACTTGAATAATTAATTATTTCAAAGCAGAAGCCACATAGGGGCCAGTAATGAACAGAGGAAGAACACAGAGGAGAAAAAGTTTTGAACAGTGTGGCTACAGACACCTTGTTTACAGCCCATGACAAGCTAACCTCAAGGTGTGGCATTTTTTTCTCCTTGGCAGAAAAGCCCTCCTGGGACTCTGTAATCAGGGAGAATGTTATCTGAGAAGCTTTGTGGAACTGTTTGTCCTTCATGGAGCATTTGTGGGCAATTATTGGGAAATGTGTTAAACTGCTACCTGTGCTCTACTGAAGTGGAAGGAGTCTGCTTGGATGATCTGCAGATCCCAGGTCGGCTTAATGGAAGAACAGCCTGGTTTAAAGAATCTATGAGAAAAACTGAGGCATGGTGGAGAGATAATGATGTTCCTTGACTACATGCATCACCACATGGTGTCAGGCAGACTGTGGTGTGAGGGACACCGAGGGAGTGCTTGGGGACGCTTGTGACAGACAAATTCCTAATTATATAAATTTCTTGTCTTAGTGGAGCAACTGAACAGGACCCCCTACTGCCTGCCTGAGAATGACTGCTATTGCCCTACAATAATGGTAGTGCATTTAAGTCAATCAGTATGTTGCTGATAGATAATTCCATTTTTCAAATTTAAAAAAAATGTACTTATATATGTGTGTGTATATATATATATGTATGTACAGCATCCTTGCATATAGAAGAATTATAAGTTATCTAGAGCATCCGCACCACTAAAGAGACGGTTTTGTGGGGAAAGGAAGCTACTTTATGTTACTGTATGTGTCTTGGCTCACTGGGAAAATACTACAAAATTTATGTGCTTACAATTATTATTAGATCCTAATTTTTGGCAGGTTTAACTACTACCTTCTCTTCCCATCTATTTTTAAGTGAGTTGCAAGTTTGTGAGTGCGCTGGTTTGATGGCCCCAAAGACAGAGAGCGTCTGTTTGCCTATAAAGGCAATATATTTACAACATTCACTTCCACAAACTGCTCCCGAAAGAGCGCTTCAGTGGCACACTTGAGGGGCTAACAAGAGGATCAGTAATGTAAAACTCCCGTCATGTTGCCAAGATTACTAATGAGGCTGCAATTTGCCAGTGAGGGGTTGCAACTGTAATTGGTTTTGCAGTCTATTCCTTTTACTAGGAGGGCATTGTAACAAATCCTGCAGGCTTCTGAGTCACTTCCAGTCTTACAAGTGTTCCCACAAATTGTGTAACTTTGTTAGTGATGTCCTTAAATTACTGTGTCACAACTCCAGCATCTAAGCCCCTACTTAGAAAACTACGTGAAAACTTTCGAAAATCAGACTGATTATTAACACTCTGATGTTTTTGCAGACTGGACAACAATTTTAGCTAAGAGGCTCCATTGTATCCCCAAGACATCCCTAGTTTTCTAATGATTGTTCATCAGAATTGTTTCATTTACCGCGTTATTCAGAACCCCTGGGTAGATCAGTGTTTGAAGAATGACAAGTAAAGGATGATGGTAGCTCAGTAACTTGTAGTAAACCCAGTACAACCCGTGCTCAGAGTCTGAGAAGATAGAAGTGAGAGTCCTGGCTGCTGCAGACTTCGGAAACTGCTCTGTCACAGGACAAACAAGGGAGCTGGTGCTGGCTCCTGATTTGGAACTGGAGCATATCCTGGATCTGGATGCCCCAGACTAGGCCCCCACGTGGCCTGGTGTCCCCAGGACCAGCCTAGGGAAGCTCTGAATAGAAACCGCGGGCTTGAAATGAAGTTTTGCTTGCGATGAGCTGAGATGTCGCTCCCCCGAGGCGTGTTTCCCCTCAGTGACCCAGGGCAGGCCCCGGCCGTGTCTGTGGCTGCGGGCCCGGCCGGGCGCGGGCGGAGCGCGGGCGCCACCCGGTGCCTGCTGCGGGCACTGCGGCAGCCGCGGCCGTGCGGGGCTCCCGTGCCCGCTCTTGCGGCCCTTCGCACTGCGGCACCGGGCGCTGCTCATAAACGCTTTGCCTGCACCTTCTCTCGGCGTTCGTTCGTATTTTAAAAGTAGTCAGGATGGGTTTTTTCTCCCCTCTCCGGCGCGTGGGAAGCAAAGCCGACGGCTCGGGCCTGGGAGAGGAAGGAGTTAAAACTGTACAGCCCCAGCCACGCGTGCTGCGTGTTAAAGTGCGACCGACAGCAGGATGGGATCATTCAGCGTCTGAACGAAACCAGAAGTGAGGCTCTTGCTCTGGTCTGATGGGGCATCAGACACTAATGATCCTTTGGCCACTGATAAGGGTGCTTTGGAGAGGTGCCAAAAGGGGATTAGAACATTTCTTTATGAGTGTCCCAGGATACTCAAACATCGACAAGGCTTCTGGCTCTGGCAGTGCTCACTGGTGCCAGCCTCTCTGAGGCTGATACCTGAATTTTTGAGCCGTATGAATGGTGATGGCAAAAGGATGCTTTTCAGATAGTCGCAGTTGTGCTGCAAACGCTGCGGCACAGCCAAGGGCAGGGCAGGGGGCTGTGAGTTGTCTCCCAGCTCTTACTGGCACGGTGTGAACAGTCACACCCTCTAACCTATCAGCAAGTGTTTTTCCACATCTAGAGTGAAATCAATATTCTGCTTCCTAGAAGTCAAGACCAGCTTTAAAGGGCTTTTAACATCTTTGAATGAGAAGGTCTGAGCAGCAGGCAGGTTAGGCAGGTACTGCGTTATGCTTTGCATGAACCATGGATTTCTGCACGGGCCAGACAAGACAGCTTTGATAGGAAGATTACTGAAAGCTGGTTAAGTCAGCTTTCATCTCAGAAGAACTTGGAAGGTGGCACACCCTCCCTCCTGCTGGGCTCAGAAAGTAATGACCGCTGGTTCGAAACCCAGCTGGCACTTGGATACTAAAGCTGCTCCTCAGAGATGGACACTGAGGTGCATTCAAAATGTGACCAGCAGGCCCCATATGACCTGCTCCAGCTTTTGAAACAAGCTTTGTTTTTGTCAGGGAATTGGACCTAAGGTCAATTCCATCCTAAATTATTTGAGTGTGACAAAAGAGTGGTGAAGAGCAATCTCACTCTGAATATTATCCAAAGGGCAAGAAACTGAAACCAGCTATATTCACATCCTGATGAACAAAGGAGGGCAGCTGCATAAACCACATGACATGATTTGTGAGAGAGAACAACTTCAGATAGGTTCTCCTCTTTCCTATTTTCATTTTATGATACTTATTTTCCATTGAGGTTGCATAAACACTAATTCTTTCCCCTCCCAAAATCAAATAAAAGAAGATTATTCGCAGGGAACACACCTGATGTTTTCATGTGTAGTCCCACTTGGGTTAAATAAAATAGGCAAACACATATTTTCAGAACTCTGAAAATAATTCCTATTCCTTGGTAAAATAAACCTTTCCTTGTTTTCATCAATGAGTGGGTAGAAAGGATGGAAGAAAGGAACGTAAGCAATTAAAAAAATATTGTTTTCCATTTTGAGTCTGAAGAACAGCAACCCTCTCATACAACAACACGTTATGAAAAGGCATCACTGGTGCAGCCTCTGGGTCAGTCACTGTGCCTGTACGTGACCTCAAATTCTTGTTGCAGAGGTTTCACTGTTAGTTATTGTCTTTTTGCAGATCAAGTGGGTTTTTTTTTACCAGTGACGTCATCCTGCTCAAAATTTGCAGTGTGCACATAAATACCATGTAAGAGATAAAAGCACCCATGCTCTCAATAATGGAGAGGTAAAAAAAGAGTGGCAATTGTGGTCTTTTCACATTTCAGTTTTGGTTGCTGCTAAGCTTCAGCTAGAGAGTGGTTAGATGGGGAGAGGTGGTGTTGCAAAGAGCAAGGAAGTGCCCAATCAGTGTATTATAGAAAGGAAAGTGATTGTTTTCCTTTTTAAGGTATGGAGCTGACTAAGAATTGAGGCTAATTAGCATTTTAAGAGCCATCTTCATGCATAAAATCCTTGCTTCAGAAGGAAGTGAAATAATCCTATTTTTTCTTCAGAAAGACCTTTTTATTGCAGATTCCATATTTCAACAAAAGGTGAGGAGAAAGACAAACTGCCTGGAAGATAACTGTTGGTTATGGGGTGATGGGGACCAAGCTAATTGAATCAGAAAAAGTGGCAGAAAATTGTAAGTAGAAAAAAGGCTGAAAGGGATGGACTAGGGGCAGCATATGTTCTGCTGTAAGGTTTGGTATTTACGGCAACATAGAATTTAGACTAACTCATGTTAGAAGGGACCAGAGGATGTCTCTAGTCAAAATTCCTACTCAAAGCAGGGTCAGCTATGAGCTCAAACCAGAGTATTCCGGGCTTTAGCCACTTAGGTTTTGAAAATCTCCAAGGATGGAGATTATACATCCAGAATTTCTAGACAACGTGTTCCAATGCTTGACTGTACTCATGAAGAAAAAGCTTTTGCTTATATCGTCAGATAAATTTTTAAAAGTCTTTTTAAATTACAATTTATGTCTGACAGTTTTGTCCTCTCACCATGCACTACTGTGAAGAGTTTGGCTTTTCTTTCTTGGTAATCTCCCCTCGAAACCCCTCTTACTTAGGCTAAATGAGCTCAGATTCTCCAGTTTCTTCTTTGTGGGGCAAATGTCCCAGCCCCTGTCCATCTTTGTGGCCATGCACTGAACTTGCTGCAATTTATCATCATAGTCACATGTATGGAATATGGAGTCAAATGCAGTGGAGTTCTTAGACAATCAGTATTTTAAAGAGAGCCAAGACTAGGGACACACCTTAGATAATCCACTGTCATCTTAATACCCAGAAGAAAAGCTCTGTGTACTATTTAAATGTCATCTGCCTCTCACTGTGTAGGATCTGGTTACCTGACTAGACCAGCTCTTGTAGGTTCTGTCTCCACCGAGTGCCCCTTATGTCCCAGGGCCATCATGAAAGCTGGTGTGTTTACAGAACATTCCAGGCCCAAACCAGTTGTGCTCTGTAAAAGCCTTGTCAGATACAAGAGCACCATTGGATCAACTGGCTCAGAAGCGGGATATGTAAAATGGTGGTGGGTGGGAGAACAAAGAAGCCTTTGAGCTGGCATATCATGAATTTTTCAAGGTAACAGGTAGGAGATCTGTCTCCCACTCTTTTCCTGCTCCAATGAGCTACTTGCTGCCTGTACACTTCCCAATGTTGCTCAGCATTTAATCTGTCTAAGAGTAAACGTGTCATTTTGAAGAGACTGCAGGCTGCAGGTAGCTCCATGCTACTGTAGTGAAATATATTTTTCCTCCTCTGTTTTAAATTTCTGTTACACCTTTCACCTGAAGCAGCTTGAAGCACTTTGTAACCAATTCACAAGTCCATGTGTACTGGGTAGAGGCCACGCTGTTGCCCGTTTTGACTCAGAAGGAAGCGTGGCCTGGCTCACTACCTAGCAAAGCCATACAGGTACGGATGGCCTGGAGCGATGCACAGCTTGGGCTGAAGTGGAGATGCCTTCCCCCCTTATAGGCTTGGTGTGCAGGTTTCTCATGCAGTGTGGAAAAATATCTGTAAGAGGTAGAAACAGAGTCAGTATACCTCCTTCTACTTTTATCTCTGTAGCCTGGAATAGTTCTGGAAAGATAAGATATACTGAGAAAGGCAGGGGATTTCAGGATAAGAGGCCGTGAGGGATGTGTATTTTCCATTTCACCAGCTCTATAAAGATGTTTTCCCTGAAAGTCATTGTAGACTGCAAGAGCAGACTTGCAGACTTGCAAACTTGAGACTGCAAACGATGCTGCAGCCAAGGAAGCTTTTTTGCACAGGGGTATGGATGATCCTTAGCCAGAGAAATAGGGGACTGGCAATCTTTGGAAGCCATGTTGTGTGTTAATTCTTAAAGGATGCATGAATATCAGGGAAGAAGACACTAGGAGCTCTGTTCCAGAGTATTCATTCCTGCAGTTAAAGCTTTGACTTTCAAGGCAACTGGGAAGACACTTTGTACAAAAACCCCACAAAACCAAACAAAAACCACACAAACAAACTCTTCCTTCCAGGGTAGGGTTTCTTGGGAAATATCTGGGCTTGAGTGTTTTGCCTGTTTTGCAACAAATGTTATTTGCATGTTTTTCAGAAGAGCGCATGATTTAAATTTTTTGATGGGTTCCTGGAGAACTTGCTGGGTATCAAATACCAAATTAAACATCCTTTTTATTTTAGATGAATCTACTGTTATTCCAGGTTCTGTTTGTCTCTGAAGCCGCACACCTTTGGTGTTCCCTATGGTACATTTCATTCCTTAGTATGCTGAGGGGTTCTTCTGGATGATACAAATAATTACACCCTGCTGCTTGGCACATCTGTTTATGAGAAGAAAAACTGTTTTCTGCATGATCAGCTCTGCTGCAGTAAACAATGTCAGATGCTTATTGCGAAATAGCTACAGATTCTGACTGAACCTGCAGCAACACGTATTTGAAGGCATCAAAGTGCTCTTGGAAAAACTTTTCACTCTGTATGGGTGTAAATGGTCTGAGAAACACTATTTTACATCAGTGTCTTGATTTAATCCAGCTTCTTATCCATAATTTCACAAGTCATACAAATAGGACATGCTTTTTAAAATACTTTATAACTTTTAGACCTGCCAGAACTAGGAAGCCTCTTCCCTCTTTAATCCCTGTGCAGGATTCCTCAACCCAGGTATCACAGTGGGTGTATATTTTCAAGCTCCTCTGAACTTATACTTTACAAACCCATTTTGGATTCACCACACACCTTTGAACAAAAGTGAGAAGCAGCAACTGCCCCTTGAAACTGCAGCTCTGAGTTGCAGGTGGCAACTCCACAGACTGCAATGGAATGACCTCAGATTTGGACTGACCAAAGGAGAGTCTGGGCACCTGAGCTGCACATTAACAACTAAACTCCAGTTCTTTTCCTGCCATGGCTCAGTGTTCATCTGCCTTCTTTGGAGAAATCTGGAGAGATTTAGCTTGATTTTTCAGCTAAATCGTCTCTGTTGAGTTTCCTCAAGTCAATGCAAAACTGGACCAATGCTGTCTAGTGACTGAAAGAAAACGCCTGAATTCACTCCAAGATGGGATGTGGAAGCAGCCAAAACCTCAGAAAGGGGTACCAGCACAGGCACTGAACTCGTACAACAGTTATAATACATTCAATGTATGAATGTCTGCTTAGTAGTTTTGTCTTTATTTCCACTCAAAGGCTGAATATCAGGCTTCAAAAGATTGTTAGAAATGGTTGAAGTCAGACATGTGATGTTCAGGCGGTTTTACCACTGAGGAGGGCAAGTGGTCTATATATGATTTTTCCCTCTTTCTCCCTCAGTTAATTTCTACAGCACCAAGATACTTTAACACTCCCTCTCACCAGTTTCTGTTTGTACCAAAAATAAAGCTTTTATTCTTGCTTGTGGGGAGGTTAAGCATTTGCTATTTACAAGTGGTGTGTGGAGGAAAGAGGGACCTGAGGTTTTTATGTGACATTTGATGGGAACATGCAGTAGAAAACAATATTTTAATTAGGAAAAAAATATTGCTTTCCTTATACATGAATTAAGCCTAAATTAATACAAAAGTTATCACCTGGGAAGGCAAGAGCTTTGTTGGTGCAGCAGCAGATAATCCTTGCAAAGTTATTTGCTTAATTTATGGAGAGCCCTGTAACAGAGAAAATTTTTTTTTTTTTTTGTTACCCTTATCCTGGCCCCATTTTCCCTTGCAGAAACAGTTCCAAAATCCAGAAGAATCCCACAGCACCTCACAGTAAATTCAAGCCAAACAATATTTGGCTTTGCTTTGCTGGAGCACATAGCTACAAGTGTTTCATTTCCAGGCTGTAAAGTCTATCCATAGCCCTGCAGTGAGAAAGAACAGCCAGATTATAAGCTCAGTACTGTTCCCTATCAGCAAACCCCGTTTGTATATTCCATTAAACTTCCGGCAGAAAGTAATAAACATACCCATAACCTCCGTAAACTCCCCTCTAGCCTTTGCCAAACTACCAAAATACCTATGAAAATAAAAAAATATCCCCAGTCTTGCACAGCTCAGCAACCACAACTACTGCCTGCTGAAGCTCTTGGGTGAGTGTCTCCTCACTTTTAGAATAATGTTTGGATAGGTATAGCAATGAGAGAACTAAATCTCTGACTGCAGAGTTGCATCTTACCCTGGTAAACTCTGTAAAGGAAAGTTGAACATTTCTTGGTAATGCTACATTTGAGCAAAAATGTTATTAATTCAGCTCGACCCATCCTTCTTTAGGAGGCAAAAAGAGGGACTGCTAAAGCAGTACAGTTGAGAGTGAAGAAAAAAAATTTCATGTGATGGTGGACTCTTGATACTACAGATATTTGAATGGAGAATGTCTACTTTCATAGAAAGTTATGATGGAAAATCTCATCTTGTGCTCAACAAAAATATTTGGATTTGATATTTCTTGATACTCCTTTATTTTTCTTTTTAAAAAATTGTTTCTTATATATGTGTATGTCTGTGTATAGAAACAAACAAAAACAATTGTGCTGGTTTTCAAGGAAAACCATTTAAGATTCAGTTTAAAAAAAAAGAATTTAGAAAGATTGTATTATATTATATTACACTATGCTGTTATAGTCTCAGCATTTAGTGATCATATGCAAAGAGCATTTGAATATTCATCTGTAGAATGGTGAGGAATGGCAAAGGAAAGGATTCTTGACTGCCTGTGAGAATCAAGTAGGATGACTTATTCCTCACGCTTGAATTTAAACGTCAGAAGAGACTTCTTTGTCCAAAGTGTTAGTCACTGCAGTTGAACACAGATGCACAAAAGAAATACCTTGATTCTATGAGGGTTTTTAAATTAGAAGTTGAATTTTGAGCACTGATTGTCATGAAGTGATCGGACATGGTTACTGTAAATCCAGCATCCATGTGCTCACAGACATACTGGAATGAATCGAGCCAAACTAACCACCTGTGGCTCCAGTTGAAATATAGAGAAGTCCAGTCTCCCCAGCCAGAGAAGGTTATGCAAACTGAGCAGCTGATAAAAACACCAGCATTGCTCCTCTTAAAACAGGGATCATCCTGGAATGATTTTTCCTGACACCACTACTATCAGTTTGCATTTCATAACTTCACTTGCTCAAAACTACAATTACTCTACTTTTTCTGATCCAAACCCCATTTTTTATCTCAGCTTTATTTAAGCAAAATTCTCACTGTAGCCACAAAGACAGACCAAACTTGGCCTACGTTTTCTGCAAATACATTTGTTATTTGAGTTGCATACTAAGAGAGCTTTAAATTCCAGAAAAATCAGGCCTTGCCAAATGTAGTAGACAGGCTGGAAAAAATATGAGTAAGTGGCTGCAAACATGCTGCATTCTGAATATTGAAAATGTGGTTTTGGCATTGCAACTTGAGAGAACCCAAGTGAAACCAAATAAAAAATCACAGATAAGCCAAATTTAATGATGTCAGTGCTCCTGTGCATAGGCATCTTGGCCCTGGCTGACACTGAGAACGCTGATCAAAGAAGTCAAAAGGATTTCAAGAGGGGAAAAATGCAAATAGTTCTATACCCTCTGCTGCTCAATATGTTGCTGTGATAGGTTGTTACCACAGTGTCAAGATTTTTCCAAATACTTAAGCACTCTTCCATTATCAAAATAGAAAATATCTATGACAGACATCAATTCTGGAAGATGCACCCTAGCACAGTTTCTTAAAAATAGGATCTAAGCGAAGAGAACACTATTCCTTGCAGAAGTTGAAATTAGGTCCTTCTCCCTGCTTCTTCCTAAGATGTAAACATTAAAAAAAAGACAGGAGGGGGCAGATGTTAATTTCGTACTTCAGCAGCCCAGTTTTCATGCACTCACTGAGTAGCATCAGCTCAGTGGTGCTTCAACTTACAGTGATCATAACACACAGCTAATACTGAGGTAAATATGGAAAAGTAGAGCAGCCCTATGTGGCAGTCCCACAGAAGCATGGCTGGCTACACAAGTATGTGCAGAAGAGCCCTGGAGTCCTGGAGGATATCAAATGGAGCACAGATCAGAATGGGAGTTCACAAGAGCAACTATGAAGGGTGACTGCAAACCACATTGCGTTCATGGAAGCACAGTGAGCAAACCAAGAGAAGCCATTAAGTATTTTCTTGGCTCTTGAGAGGTGACATCTGGAATAGAGTGTTTTGTTCTGGACTCCAGCACAGGGAAGACTGGAGACAGCTCAGCAGAGGACCACCAAGATAATTTGAGGGCTGTGATATACGAGAAGAGACAGAAGCTGAGCTTTCTCTCGTAGATGGGAGTGGAGCTAAGTGCTGTCTTCAGGTGGGAACAGAGAACACAGAGCCACCATCTGAGGGCTGCATAGGGAAAGGACGGGAGGTGAGGGTTACAAGGTGAAGCAAGGGAAATTCCAATTGGATAAACAGAAAGACAGTGTTTGTAGTGAGGGTGGTTAAGATTGGAGCAGATTTCCCAGAGTTCTGAATGACTCCAGACATCCAGACATTGCTTTCAACCTAAGTCATCCTCTGAGTCTATGAAACTCAAGAAGTCTCCTACAACAAATGACTGCCTGCCCTCTATCAGACTGAGCCTCAGAGAGACTTGGCCTGCAAGGTTTTTCTTAGGAAGAAAGAGCTGTCTCAGTGATTATCTCACACTACTCTTCAGAAGATAGGAAGCTGGAGCCACTGACAGAGAAAAGATCTGTTGAAAGACTGGATCTTATATGATCTTATGTCATGCAGACCTGGAGTCAGCAGAATGTTCACCATGAAGGAGACCACTTCAGCAATTCTGCAGTCAATAGGGCTTGGAGAGGGGGAGTTTCCCCTTTCCCTCATGGGATCTCTCAGCATGGATCCTTGGGAGTCAGATTTGGTGTGAAGGGCATAATTTTGCTTTGCTGGGAAAGCTTTATATCTTTCATGTGCATTAAGTGGCCGAGGACACTTAGAGCTAACATGGGCAGGCATTCCTCAGAGCAGTACTTAGCTGAAAGCAAGTGCGTTTTGGCACAATCTTCACTAAAAAAACCCCAATCTCTCTTACTCGTCCTTCCCCCACCCTCAGTGGGAATATCTGATTATAGCCTTTTCACTCAAATTCCACACAGCTCCTCTTTCTTGAGGCCTTTCACACAAAAGCAAAGACTCACAAAGAGGAGACAGGCACCATTGTATCCGTGTGTTCCATGGCAACGTTTTAGCACTCTAAAGAGTTTGCAACAATCCATATGATGTTTCTGTTCTTTATTAATGATATTTCCCAGCTGTTTCTGGTTCACAAAGAGAGGTCTGGTCCTTCTTTGTTACAGGCTGTGCCCTGCCACTTCAGCAAGCCCCTGGAGGGTTCACAAAGAGCTCTGTAACTCAGGCAGCAGGAGCACAGCCCCAGTGAGAGGCTGCAGACACACAGAGCTTGAGCCTTTGGATAGAGAGGTACTGTGAATGTGTGTGTTGTGCTCATGTAATGAGAAGAAAGCACATGTTTAATCATACCTGTGCACAAAATATTTGTCTACAGCAATGAAACCTATAAGTACCTCAGGGTTGTGCCCTTTCTTTTGTAACAGCAACTAGTTCTTCACCTTTTCTCCCTTAGGACATACTTTTCTTTTAGGGCTTACTTTTCATTCCCTTCAGTAAAGTTTTCATATCATCTTTCTTCTTCGTGCAGTCGTTATCTCCTTCTTATCCTGACATGTGCATTATGCAAACATGCTTCACATTCACACAAGCCCTTCTCTGAATATATTACTGCCTTCTCTGCAGTGATTCCAGTGGGGAGTGTGGGTTTGTACAAGAACACCGTGCAAGGCCCAGTGCTTACAACTGTCCCCCTTAAGGTTTCCTTTGGATCTTTATCCCTGACTTTGGGCTTGAACTTTGAATTGCTAGTAGGAATTGTTCCTAGTAGGAACTTTTTGTAGTAGATTCTATCTGCATTTACTCTGTTTTAGACAAAATAACCATGGATACAGGGATGAAAGTGTTTGGAATATAGGCTACATTGAATACATTATATTTATTTTAACAAACTTATCAAAGCTGCTCTGGAATTTTCCATTTACATGGGGAAATGCCAGAGTCATAAACCAAATGCATATTTAAAAGCATTACTGGGTTGGACAACCCTAATGCTTTCCTGCAATCTCACAGATTTGTTTGCAATTGGTATATGTTCAATAGCTGAGACAAGAGAGAGGAAGCACAGGAAGAGTCCTACTGAGATCCAGAACCCAGAGATTAAATGATGCATTTCAGAGTTCTACTGCCCATGCCCTCAAATAAGGCCTACAAATTACAGCGTGCTTCCTAGTCTAAAGCCTGAACACCAGAGACTTCTGTGAGTTTTTGCCAATTTTACTCTGCACAATGCCAGCAAGATTGAGGCCTCTCAGCAAGACTTACTCATTTCCATGCAGCACTGCTCCATCACCTCCCCAGACCATCCCCAGACTGAGGTAGCTCAGCTGTCTCTGTGTAAGTCCCCAGCACAGACATGCCAGGGGATGTCAGCGATGCTCAGGCTAACCTGGGAGCAATGCACTGCTCCTCTAAGTAAGGCTCTGGGCAGGCACAAAGACCCTCTTACTGCAGAGTCCAACTCTGCTCATTCGTTTTCACCTGCATCAGGGATTTTCCCAGAATGTGAGAGCTGAAGTCTCTGTGTGATATTCATAAATATTATGAAAAACTTGAAATTTTAAGGCCCAAAAGGATTTTTAAATGTTTTGTTTTGGTTGAGCTAATCACACAGACAAACAGAATTTTCACACAGTTCCAGACTGGAAATTTATAATCCATTTATGACTAGCAAATATTTTCTTTAGTTAGGTAAATTTTGAAAAAAATTAGAAACTTTTCCCTAAGCAAGTCTGGAAATAAAACAGGATATTTTGCCCCTCTGCTTTCTTTCCTTCCTCTTTTTCTGTAGAAGCCATTTAGTCACACCAAGGCTCAATTCACGCATAGTTCCAGACTGAGGCTTTTCACGTGATCTTCAGATAAAAATTTCACTTAGCCGTTTAAAATGAGGTTATTTTACATACATGCTTCAAGGTAACTATTCCTCCCAACTCTGAGATTTAAAGTCCTTCCTTTACTGTTAGAGATCTGCTCTTCTCGAGAAGAAATTCTGGTTAGAAGCATGGAATTTCAATCAAGAGAATGGTCCTTTTTCTCAAGACAGATGGTTACAGCTATGGAGTATAGAAGGCTGTTCATGCTTATACCAGTCATAGACCAAAACTGAAGGACACAATTTTCTGAATGCCTGGGACAATTCTTGGCTATCCAAGGGTTTTGCCTTTTCCATCTCAGCATTCTCTGAGAAGGAATAGTTCTATCTGTTACACAAGTTGCTAAGTATACTGACCAAGCAGGGTCTGCAATTATTTTTACAGTTTAGTTTTTAATTGAAAAAAATACCAAGCATGTGATAATAGCAGAAAGCACTTACTCACCCTATGACAATGCAGGAGATGGCGGTTCCCAAAAAGGCGTAGGTTAAAATTGATCCTAAGTTACGAAAAAAATGTCTCTGGGGAGGAAAGTTTGAAAGAAAGTCCTTTGTAATATAATGAATAAAAAAGCATCCAGACCAAGCAGAAACACATCTAGAACTGCCATTTGTTACAACACATATCTCATACAGAAGATGGAACAATATTGGCTACTTCAGTTATTTTGGAAAATACAATTTAAAGATGTTTAATTTTTTTTTTCCCCTGGTGGAATGCCATCAAAGTTCCCTCTTTTTTATGTATTTGGACAAATGTTTCAGGATCTTAGCAGAAGTTCACACTGGAAGTACCTGATGCAGGTGGTATCATAACCCCATCCCTTGAACAAAGTCCTGATCAGGCAGGATATGAAACACAGACAGGCTGCTCCTGCCTGCAGCTCACAGCATTCAAAGTGGTCTCTCCTGAAAACAGGGAGGCCTAGGTGTTATAAACTGCTCAATGAGATCTCTGCACAGGGACAGAAAGGGAGCAGAATGAGGGCCATGGATCATTCATTTTAATCCGTTCCTGCCAAGTCCTCCCCAGCCAATATCATTGTTAGCTGACTCTGTTCTCTGTCACTGGCTTCTTGGGTCTACAGAGCAGCAGCCACACTCAGTCCCTTTTGTCACATAAGGAAAAGAAACATACCTTCTTCAAACTATATCCAGCATGAAATATAATGGGTGGCAGCAAAATATTGAAGAAGATGGAAGGATCAAAGGTCATCTGCCAGAAAGGACAAAAGAGAGGGTAAGGACAAATAAGGTAGCATTTAATTTGATACCATGGGTTTTAATTGTATCTTCTTATCAGGACAGATCTCAGGCCCACCTCCACTGTCTGTGGGATTATTCTGAGTTGTTTTCTTGCAAGTATAAATGGGTAGTTCCTTACAGTTTACAGATGCAGATTCCTACTTGAAAAGTATTCCTTCCGGAAGGAAATCAGTCATGTGCTACATTACAGGGAACACATAAAAGCAGCATTACCTGTGACAGCAGCTGCCCTACCAGACATCCTTGACAGTCCCATGACATAAACCCTGGGTCAGACATGGATCTCCTGTTCACTTTCAGGAAAGACACATCAGCAATGTTGGGCCTCAATTCCCCATGTACAGAATGGTGATAAAAGGCCTACACCACCAAAACTAATGTAACAATTTCCTTTGAATGGAATTGTTTATAAAATAGCCATCAAAAGTTTTAAAGTAATGCTAGAATGAGGAAGTGCACTGAGGCCTTCAACTTCTGGCACAGAGAAAGACCAAGGACATTGTCCAGCCACTGTAAGTCATTACAAATAGCTTTCATTAAAATAGAATTCTCTTTAAAATTACAGCATTGCTGGGGGAAAAAAAAACTTTAATAAGCCTGTGTAGTGCTTAGTGTTCTGTCCGTGGGCTACATTATATCAATACTTTAAAAAGAGACAGGAGGTAATTAGTGCAAAGGCTTGCAGCTCCTTTGTTCAGATGAAGTGATATTTTAAGGCTACAGTATTCTAGATTATTCTTCTTCAAAAGAGTAAGACTGGCCTACAAAATCAGTTCTGCCTTCTTACTAAGAGACAGCTTGTTTTGATAAACAGGAAGTGAGAGCTGAGACTTTTTTCCATCTTGCTCACTTTGAATTATAAGGCTGAAAAAAGTGAGCTGAATGACCTGCCAACAACACTAGCCATGCTGGCACCATCATTGAAAACATGATGGAAAAAGGATTTTCTTCCTTTATGAACTAACATTTTCGAATGTTAATTTTGGAATTAATTCAGCAAATATGTTAAAATATCTTTTCAGAAATCCCGACTGCATGTTTTATCATTCAAAACCATGTTCTAAAGAATACATGTTTGTAAGTCATGGCACAATCTATTCTCTCTGATAAAAGGCACTAAGTAAATGCTTTTACTGTGGTCAAAAGGGAATTACAGTTGTACAAAACCCAGAGCATGGTGTGATCATGCTCTCTGTTTTTTACATTAGTGCTTTTGCCAGCCAAGAAGGCTGCCAGGCATTGTTATTGTCTCCTAAATACAGCTGAATTTATCCCTTTTCCTTTTTTATTTATTTTCTTTTCAAGAGGGCATCTGCCAGGTAATTTTAAAGGAAAAAAAGTGAAAATCCAGGCAGACTGAGGTCTCTCCAACAATTTAGAGGAACTACAATTCACAGTTGAGACTTTTAAGGGCCTTCCAGCAAAGGGAGACTATGGAAACAAGATCGGGCAGTTCCCTGTAAGGGCAACAGAAATTTCCGTGCAAGTCAGTGCTCCTCCTTTCTCCTAAGTCAGCTTCAGTACCAGGTCTGATGAAGATGAACAAATGTAATGGATTAGTACATATGCCCTGGAAACTAAACACATACTTTGGCTAAGACAAAGCTGCAACTGCAACCAGGAAAAAGGATGAAGATTCAGCAAAACCTGATTAGTCTTACTGCTACAGTATTTTCCTGTCTCCACCCACCACAACTCTAATGGTCCTTGACAGTCTAGCTCTTTCTGAGAAGGGCAAGTCTGGCAGTAACAGCAGACAGGCACACAATGGTGCTGCATCAGCAAAGAAATATGAACAGATGGTTAAATCCTAATTCTGCTGAGCTCCCCAGTGTACATTCTAAGCATAACTTAAAAGTTTTTATAACGATAACAGTATAATACACAGGACCATGTATTACAGTGCTAGACAAACAATAATACTTGGAAGAAAGCAAAATAATACATTGCAGTATTTTAAAAAGCCATTGGTAAGGGCTTAGAAGCTTCATGTGAATATACAACATCTTTGAGCACAAAATCTAGGTCTTAAAAAGTGCCTCTGCACTGCAGTGTTCTTCAAATGGCTGCCATTTTTTAAAAAAAAGTGAACATTATAAGAAGCAAATATTACATGGACAGGAAAAAAACTATACTAACAAAGTAAAATATTTTATTATATACTGGAAAGGAGAAAAGTGCATGACATTGTGAAAGACCGCAAATTTTCTCCCACACTTCCCTTTTCGCATCCAGCCTGAGTTGCCACAATGCTGTCTCCCCACGGCCGTGAAGCCCCTGCTGAGGACCACAGCAGGAGTGGAAGAATGTATGAGAATGCTCGGATGAATTTAAGTGTACATTAAGTACATATTTACGAGTTTGTGTTTTGAAAAATGTTTAGAGTTTGCAGTTTCCTGTGCTGTCCACAGGAGGTAACCTCCCCTCTCAGTATCCAGCCAGAGCAAGTCACTTTGAAGACAAAGGAAAAATAAGGATATCAGTGGGGTTTTTAAAGGTTTAGTGGCAATGAATTCAAGTTAACAGCTATGTCTGCAATGAGCTCAGTGCCTGCAGGAGATGGGACTGCCATTCGAAACAGCTCAGGCAGCCATTCCGCAAGTGCACAGTCGGCTTAGAGCTAAATGATGGTCAGGGTTCTACCACACCTCATTTCCTTTACTGTTCTTCCTCACTTACCTTGCTCACCCTCAACTCAGAATAGAATCCCTCTCTGTCTCATTTTAACTTGAAGCTTATTTACCTCTCTCAAGGATGAAAATAAAATAAATATCTTACAGAGTTTAGAACAAAAAGAAGATAGGTTTTACCTTTTGAAGCATTGCATTGCCCTGGTGACCATTGACATTGTGGTGGCTGATCTCTCTTTTGTATTGATATTCATAGACCTGATTAGTTATGTTAATAAGCAGAGTGGATGGCCCAGAATTCAGCTTTTCACATTCATAAACAGTCCCACTTTCAACATCTGGTGATTTTGTCACATATCGTATAATTAATCCCATTAAAAGGCCTGGAGAGTAAAGAAAAAAAGAAAAATGAAAGAGATTCAAGTACTTTTAAGTAGTTGATGCTACACATTTACCAATTTAGAGAAAAATTAGCTCTTCCAAAGCTAGGACACCTTCTCAAGGTTTCTACATTTATGGAACCTCTCTCATTACTTCATGGATGACCACAAAATATCCTTCCAAAAGGGTCATTTCATTAGAATGCAGATGCTGGTTTGACATATGCACAGTCATACTCCTATTTTTGTGATCCAGTTGCTGGCATAATAATTAACTGAGTTTTCTCATCTGCTGCATTTTCAATAGTTATTTAGAGCAGGGAGATGCCTGCACAACTCATGTGCTATACTGAGCATACAAACATCAGCTGTGCTGTTGGGGATTTTACACACTTCATTTGTGGGGACAAAACTCTGACACATCCTCAGGCACATTCTGCTTTCGGTAGAAGAGTGCATTTTTGAGACTGTATAAACATAGAAAAATAAAATCAGGAAGAAGGGAAGGAATAATAAGACCATCTACAATTTAGGGCGCTTACCTAAGACAGATATTTTGTCTCTCCTTACATTTAACAGAAAGGAAAATGTACTTCTGCAGCCATCCTCTGGATGGTATGGCTCTTTCTGTTGGCTCTAGCGGGAGGCTGCATGTTAACTTTGGGAGAGGTGAGTAATATTTAGCTAGATAACATTACTGAGATTATTTCCACCCTCAGAGACTTTAGTTTGGTATAAAATTTAATTTCCATACTTCTTTTATGTCTTGTATGCTTTAAGTCTCGTGTATAGGATGAGCAACTTTACAGTTACTAATTATTAACACATGCATAAAATGCTAAGAATGCTCAGATTAAATATTGATGGAAGACACCTAAACATCTCAATAGGCATACTTACTATTGAAAGATAAGAAAGATATTGAATTACAGGAAATGTCAGAGAAGCATCTGCAAAACATGATGTTACAGTGTCAGTTTGATCCCATAATCAGATGATGATACAAGTGACCACTAGCACCTTGAGAGTCTTGTTACTGTCACATCTTCTCCTACGAGAGACTCTCAGAACTGCACATTCCTGATGTACCTGTAAGTCAAGTTTGTAGCTTCTTGGGGTGATGCTGAGTAACAGCTGAATTTCCTGTTTTGGTGTGTGCATGCTTTTGTGCTTGTTTAAAAGCTATTGTTTAGTATGGTTGCTTTCTTTAAATGATAGAGGATTTCAATAAAGTGTAGAAAATCCCAAGACCACTTTCTTAAGTTACACGGCATTCGTGCAATAAATCAGAAAATAAATCCAGCTGTAGTAAAAGACAGAATTCCTCGAAACATTAGGGGAAAGCATGTATAGCATGTATATGTAAAGGGAAGCAAGCACTGCATGTGCTACTATGAAATATGACTTCCACAGTGGTTGGCCCAGATGTCCAAAATCACGAGTCAGAAACCAGGAAACCATTAATTAGTTAAAACTGTCAGGGTTTTCAACTTATTTTTATTAGATTTCCTCTAGAAGAACCACATATTTAATTTTTAAATTCAATTTCAAATACATTAAAAATTCAACTTAATTTGATGCTTGAACAAGACTTGATTTTTTCATTCTCCGGAGCAGAAAACTTACAGGTTTTCCTTTGCCATTTTTGTCCCAATGACTCAATGTTTTAAGCTACAGCCTTTGATGTGCTTCTATTACCAGGTATCACTTACTCTGTCAGGAAACAGAAATATTTTGCAGACATTCACCAAGGCCTGTGAAAGGACACAGGCAGAGAAAGACTATTCAAAAAGTGTTTTTAAGCACGTTTATTTAAACGCAGCATTGAAACAGAAAAGGGTGTCACTAATGTTACAGATTTCTTTAAAAAAGTCTTAGCTGTCCTTCGAAGTCAGATCTTGTAGCAAAATCTCACTCTGACTACAGCTCAGTCATGTTTCAACTGAAGGCAGTGCAGGTTTTCCAGCTTCTTCAGTGGAAGCAGGATAAAATCCTTAATCATAGATGTGACAATTGGAAGGGATTTTTAAAGTCATCGTGCCAAATTCCTGAGCTTAAGGACTGTTTTTTCCCCAGGATTTCATATGGTCAGCTGTTAAATGCTTTCCTTAGTAATGACACTCAGAGATGCAGTCTTAGTCATTACTTGATTTTCCCAAATGTTTAAGATTTTCTTTCAAATTTTTTTGTTTGCTTCAAGAATGATGTCCCTCTCTTCACCTCACCACCACAAAACGTGAGTTTCTGACTTAATTGTGATTTTCCCATATAAGTCTTCTGAGTCCCACCAACCTTTTTTCATTGTGAATGCTGTAATCAGGAAGACAATAAAATACTCTGTTTTATTGAGGTCCAGAGATTCCTCTTTCTGGAACCTGTTAGGTCCATTTCTGCCTGTGAGAAATAGTGATACTCAGAACACACAATTAGAAGGCAACTACAATTATTTCACACAAGAGACATACTGGATTTAGAAGGGATCATAGTGCTTAATCATTAGACACCTCCCCCAAAGCTGAATCCAGAACAGATTGTGCCTCAGGTCCAAACACACTAATGGGACCCTCAGAAGGGGCTGCAAAGGGCTACCGTGAGTCAGCTTTCCCTCTGCACACCCTCAAAACCTGGGGAAACACCTCTAACCACTGCAACCCAAAACCATTTTATGTGAGCACCACAATGGCTCTTCTGTCATTCAGCCTTTTTATGTTTTCCTTCCAGTCTCATTAACTAATCCCATGGAGCATAACTTTGAAGGCTGGTACGCCTGCAATCAGCCCCACCTCCACCTAGGGGGTACCACCCCCTCCCTAGGGGTGACAGTTACTCAAGCTGCGAACAATTTCAATTAAATTTGGTAATTAACCTCCCATATAAAAGGCGCAGATTTTTCTTGCTGCTGGTTTGGGGGTTTTTTTGTTGTTGGAGTTCAATTCTAGCTGCCTACTTGCAAGAGTGTTTTAGCCTCTTACTCCGAGCTGAATGGTGGTACCTCTGTGTGAGCCTGATACCTGAGCTCTGGGGAGAAGGAGGAATTTGGATACTTGCACCCAGTTTGTCTCTGTGTAGCTCTGGACTATTGCTGCACTAATGTGAAGGGCCATGACTCACATCTTATATGGGGAATTCGGTACCGAAGGGTTTGTGGCTGAGGCATCTAAAGACACCTGGCCTCGCAGGAGGTGGCTGCAGGCGCTTTGGTGTTTTATTGGCTTGTGTCTTTAGCACTAAGAGGCCACATCCTGGGGCCTGGTGCTACCAGAGGGATCACCTCCTCTGATCCCAGACAAGTGGCTTTGTTTTCATCAGTGCTCATGTAGATCATCTCCCACACTGTTCCTGAGTGTATAGGAAACTCTCTCATATCCACCTGACTCCCTAGTACACAGGAATCAGGAATTAAGTTGAGTTTACTCTTTGTGGTCTGTTTATCAAACCCAACTACAATGTGCAAAGAAACTTGCTCTCTGAGACCCAGGAAAAACAAGGAATAAAAGAATAAACAGGTAAGTCTGTATTCTTCCTCATTGTTTGTGGGTGATTTTTCAATTTGGTCCCAAAACAAAATATTTTGAGTCTTTAAATACTTTCAAGATAAATGCCTTCCAATGTATATATATACATATACACTCTGTGAAATAATGTTGAATTCCTGTTGCATTAATTCTTGTGCATTAATTCTGCATTATTCAAAATGCTTTTGGTTTTTTGACTTTGTAGAAAGATTTTTGAATTAAATTGAGCTATACTTAGTGTTGAACCACTGCTTTGATAAAAAAATAAAATTAATACACCTCAGTTATTTAAATTTCTAAATGGACAGTATGGTTGTGTTGGTTTGTTTTTTTTTTTTCCTAGCTGGAACTATTCAGCCCAAAACTGAATTTTCCTATGGAGCCTGTGCAAAGAAAAAAAAAAGCCAACTCACCCTTCCATTTGTTCTGTACTTTAAATAGAACTCTCTATCAGGCTGAGTGCAGTTTGTGGCTGTTCAGCACTTTGCAGTAACTGTAAAACTCCTTCCTGTTTTCGTCTTTCTATATTTGTTTTTTTGCCCTGGTGTTCCTCTCGCTTTGCCTTCCCTGTCCTCTCCACTGCTACTCCCCTAAGGACACAGCTGAGGAATATGGACCCACTTGTCATCCTGTGGGACACACTCTGCAAAAGGTGCCCATATTCTGTCGCTTGAAGCCAAATTATCAGTTCATTGCATTGCTATTCACATGTCTAATAGATAGCTTAATGGGCTGGAGCAAAGCAAACTGTAGGACAGAGACTTCTTTTTGTACAGAAAAGGTAGAAATCAGAATTGTTTGCATAGGGAAGGCAAAATTAGGTGAGGGCAGGACTTGTCTCACTGTCAGTGCTTGGTGCCATGAAGATCTTCTCCCAAAGCTGCTGCCTGTTGACCTGACACCTCTTTTATGACCTCTGAAATTTCACCTTCTTTTCCATATTGCCATTCCACAACATGAAAGAAAACTACACCCATATCCAAAAATTTGAAGGATAAGAAGGACATCATTAGCTTTTTGGATTCCACAGAGAAGCTTTTTTCTCTGTTTGAAGGTTGCCATAAATAATGCAAGACTAAACAGATAGTTTATTTACAATCATGAGGACTGTTTTAATAATTCAAAAGCTCTGTCTTCTGGAGCACTAATCCCTTAACCAATCAAAAGAATATGAGCAGGTTATCCTCATGATGTGCAGTGTATGTTCTGAGCAGGCAGCAAAACGGAACCAAATGACAGATAAAACTCTAATTCAACAGTTATTTATTTTTGTTTTGTTGTATTCTCCCACATTTCATTTCTGTTTTGACAGGCTTTTGTCTAAACCTTCAGAAAAGGTCATCAGCTGCACATGGCAAACAGCACAATTAGTGAAAAGGAAACTATTGCAGTAGAAGCACCCATGTATTTAGAAAAACAATTAACAAGTTGATCATAGCATATTGCACAATGTCTCATGGTTTTTCCTTTTGAGAAACGTTAACAGAAATGCCACAAGCAAATGTATTCTCAGTTTTATGTAACTTGTACCCCATAAAATTGTTAAACAACAATTCAAGTGATTTCTGACAGTGAAAACTATTACATTTAAGAATCATGTGATGTGTATTTCAGTCTCAACTGATTCAGTTCATGTGTTTTTCATGTGTAACAGATTTAAAGGTTAGAAAAAGGGTAGATTATTGAATAAATACTTTTTCAGAACTTTAAAATACAGGCAAGGCAGAGGAGAAGTAAGAGATGCTGCAGACCCAAGTGATAGGGGCTCAATGACTGGATTAATACAAGAGTTTCTTTTTTGCTTGCTTTCCTTTGAAGTATCAAGTTACTTGTGAAGACAGTGAGCCAAGAAGAGCAATTAGTTTGTTCTTAAAATTTCACAGAGTTAATTTATAAAACAAAATATTTTGTAGGGTGCACAAGAAAGACTGGGATCTGTTTCAGTCTTCTAGTGGAACTGAGATTACCTTAAAATGCTTGACATAGACGACGGAACTTTTACCTCAAAGTGTAGGTGTCAGTTGCCTTTGCTATTGCAGGCTTGTAGATGAACTTCCATATGTAGTTTTTTGTATGTGGTGTGCCTTGATAAACAAATATTCTTCAGAATATGCAATCTTAACAAAATCAGTTTTGGGTATTACGCTGCTAGAGGATGTGGTGTGCACAGAATGTGTCAGAACAGGCTGGCACTCAGGTAGTGACTGAGCTGTTGATTTCTATCTTCCATTTTGACAGTTTACCCTCCTGCATGTATTTTATGGCAGCAGAAATGGCAGTAGAGTCTCTCAGAGTGAAACAGCAGTAAGAGAATGACAAGAGAAATCATCACACGTGTAAGTGCGTACCATTAAACTAGAGAGTACTTCGGCGACAATGCGGAAAGTTCTGCATGAAAGTGAAATGCAACATGGCAAAACTTCAGAAGAGATTAGAACTAGACAGGCAGACTGAAGTTACCCTACAATGACAGCATTGAGAGCAAACTTGAGACGCATTCTTCAGTGTGTTTTTCAAAGGCACAGAGCAAAGCCAAGAGAAAGCTCTCAAGATCATTTAAACTTTATTAGATAACGTCTGTATCCACAAGGCTCCTCAGACTAACAGCTTTGAATGTTATGAAAACCCAAGCAAATGAAATAATCTCTGTCGCTGAGGGCATTTCATTCTTTTGTAAACAGTAAACTCCCCAACTCTCTGCTGTCTGGCCGTGGAGGAGCAGAACATGCACATGCTGGGGATAACCAGCTCATGACAGTCGCTCCCCCGTCAAGGCAGCCTCTGGCTACTTCAGGGGAGATGCTGTCACATCATTATTTTACCGTACACTTATGGAGCCGCTGACATTTAATTCAGCACATTTTCTGAGCTTTGTCAGCACTTGATCTCAAGTGCCTGATCATAAATATGCAGCTAGTCTGATGTTATGCTGGCACTTGAATTTATACTCACCATAAAGCATAGCTCCTCCAGTTTCATGCAGAAAGCGGAATCGATGGTTTTTAAACAACCAAATTGTTAGTATTGTAAGAATGAGTAGAAAGTTAAAGATTAGCAGCTCCACAGCTCCCTGATGATAAAAGTGATCTTCATCTTTCACTGATACATATTTCTTCAACTTCTCCATTTCATTCCCTTTATAGAAAGTATGTGGAAAATAAAAGAAGAAAAAAAAATTCACAGGAAGGAAAGTGTTGTCACCTTTGGTACAAAAAGTCCAGACACTACAGACATTCACAGCAAGCACATCTGTTTCATTTGCAGCCTCATGGTAAAATGCCCCAGCTCAGAATTCAGCTGGATTCTAGTTACAGCTTCCTGTTCCTCTCTTAAAGCTGCCCTGTCTCATTTTTAGCGTTACGATTGTGTTGCTGGACTGCGCTTGCTCTGGCTGTGGATGCACAAATTGCCTCCAAGGCTCAGACTCTCAGTTTCAAAAGTTCTGTTGTAAAACTCAGCGTGTGTTCATAATGTTTTTTTTTCCTGTAGTTTAACAGCACAATCTGAATCCTAAAAGTCATATTTTGTCTTCACAGTTTAGGATGGAAAAAATTATGTTAAAAAATGGCATAGCAACCTTTACTACATTTTGAAAGTTAAAGAACCTTTCCTCTTTCCCACTTTCCCATATTTAAATGTAAGTGACATGGAATAAAGGTGGTGCTTTACCATAGTGCAAAGACAGAAGAAAACAAATCAATGAATAAGGATTTCAAGACTTAGGCACTTGTATTGATCCTGCCAGAAGACTGATATCTCTGTAAAAGCAAGGGTCCAATTACCTAGAATTAGAAGTGCTTAAACCCACCTATTGAACTCAATAAAATGCAGTGGAATATACTTTTCATAATTTCTGCTGTTCACAGGCTTTGATTTACTCAATTCATTATTCAATTAAGCCAGAAAAACAGTAGAAATACTCTATGTATAACAAATACTCCTGCAAGCTTTTCTGTCTAAGCTCAAGGCTGCAATGCATGTACATACAGAGAATAATCTTCATCAGAAAAAATAGCAATTCTGCTTCTCATTATAAAAAGATAATCTTCTCATTATTTAATGTTAAAATCTCTTATTTTTTTGGATACATTTTGGAGGAAACTAATCTGTACAGAATCCATTCCAAGTCAGGTAAGTGTCAAAGGTGAATAGCTCAGGAATACCCAGCTGTCCATACTCTCAGTAATTTCAGGGCTGTAGCTCATAGCAGAGAACATTCCTGTGGAGGCACTGTTGCTTCAATCAGTCTACCGTATTTTAAAACATTTTTTTCTTGATAATCAAATCTGTCCTCTGCATAAGCTAATTTCTTCCCCTTTACAGGTTTCCTGTTTTTTCTTTTGCTTTGTAAGAAAATTATTTTCCTTCTAGTTCTTTTTAATTAATGCTTTTTCTTTGCTTACCGGATATTCTTTCAGTCTCTGTCAGTGGTTTCACTTTGCTCTCTACATTGTTTCGCTGTTTTCTCTCCTTTGTGTTTCCTTCATTTTCTCTTTCTTTTTGTAGTTTTACCTGATAATTTGCAAACAGTCAGGATTGTTTAAGTCAAAACTGTATTTCTGAAGTAATTTTCAAGGGCATCTCTGTGAGATGCAAAGTTGGCAGAAACCAGATGACACCTCCCAAAATAATGAACTGTGCAACTCAATTTTAAGCAAGGGTAACGATGCTAACCTGTATTTTTTGAGAATTATGCAATGCCATATTTTGAATTTAAAAAATAATGTAAGAGAATTAGGTGTAGCAACTTCGTTATACAACTGATGCAACTGTTTAAAAAATGTTAGTCACATAGCCAAGGTATGTATGTACTTACTTATAACTTACTTATAACTTACTAATAAGCTTATAACTTTCATAGAGGAGAAAAAAATAAAAATGAAGGCCTGATTTGGTTTTCATATTCACAATTTAGAAATGACAGTGACTTCAATTTTGTGACTCTTATCGTCCATCTCCAATGCAGAAGTATCAAAATCAAGCAAAAAAAAAAATCAATTGGAAATAATCAAATTCAATTTCTTTGCAATAAAACACAAAGATTTGTTTATTATGAAAGCCAGTTCTTTTCCACCCTGTCAAATAGGTAATTTGCAGGCACTTATAATAAAAATCAATGGAGAAGCAGCATGAAACAGGGAAAGAAGGTAATTTTATTCCATTAATCTCAGTGATTGGACTATTCACTTAAGATTTGGGAGACCAGGCTCAGGTTTTTATTCGAATTTGCCCAAACTCATATTTTTCACCAAACAACAAGGAGTTCCTTAGTCTTACTGCTAGAGCAGGTGTGGTATGAAATATTTGAAACACATAAGTGTTAATTCCCAAAGCTGCCTTTTCTCTTTTGCAAAATAGGGTTATGATTCTGCCCTCTCTCACAAGATAATCTGATACCTGTTTGTGAAGCAATCAAGTGTTACAGCAATTTGCACAAGGCCAGAGCTTAAATGAAAACAGAATTTCAGGTTTAGTATCAGGCTTGCAGGTGTTGGACTTGGGGCTTAAATTCTGCCAAAGCTGCTTATATAATTTTGGGGAGGTCTGGTTCTAAATAGCGCTCAACTTGTTACAGGATTGGAGTTTCAGGTGTTCCTTTCCTCTCAGAGATGTAAGACAGTTTCAAATCAGCTTTCCAGACACAGCCACTCATCATAGTTGCAGCTTCTGAGGATTCCAGAAATTACATCGAAAAACTGATGTTTTTCTTTGCATTCTCAACCATTGTATTAATTATTACTATACAATATCTGAAATATGCAAAAGGTATGATGGCTAAGGCAAGATAACTGTTGCAACATGTTTGTAAGTGAGAATTTTATACATGCATTTTTTGAGGAAATATACTGGAATTAAGCGGTGCAAGACCTTAAGAATGCTTTTCATAATCTGGTGATATTTGGCACCTATAGGCTACTCAGAGGGATGCCTCAAATGTTCAGGGTCGTACATGGAGAAGAGCTGATGTGAAACCTGTAAGTAATAGAAGAGCCTGTATGAAATGTTTCAATCCAGTTAATTTTGTTACACTTTGTGCTGATTAGTGGGGCTGCATTATTGTTCTCTGCATGCCATGTGATTTTATCAGAGGCACACAGGGCCAGATACCTCTTGAGCTAAATTAAGCCAAACCACCTCTCCAGTGTTTCTTTAGCAAATGTTTGCTATGGACAGCTTTGTAAGCAAGGATGAGTCTGAGATGAGGAGCAGCTCTACTGACAAAGTAGAGCTATCCATGAAAAGTACACAGAAAACCAGTATGGCCTTGGAAAACCTAATCTGGTTTGCAATAAGACCTCACTTGAAAAACTGTTGGCAGTGTGACCCGGTATCCAGTTGTTTTCGTGCTTAGGTCTTTCCACCATTTTCAGTGGTATCCAGGCCCTTCAGCAATTTCGCTTCCTAAAAATGGAATAACTTCTCTCCAAGTTTTGGTTGGTTTGCAGGTTAAATAGGAAAACTGTTGCAATAGCTGAATCATATTTCCAATATTGATAACAGATGATAAATTAAGAAGGAATGGAGCTTGATAAAATAGAAAGTTACATTTTGGCTGTAAGAACAGGCTACCAGGTGAATAAAGAAAGTTTTCATGAGGAAGATATTTTGAATATTAATTAACAGGCCAAGGACAGAGACAAATCAAGTGAAAGATTCTGTGGAAGGCAGTATGTTAAGTCATTCTCATAATACTGTGTTCTTACTACAAATAGTATTTGCTTTATCTCCTCTGGCATGTAATTTTAATGAACAAGAGGTAGTAGTCTTGCTTATTTTCTATGTTCACCTTATCAACTCTATGGATTTCACAGGACAATAATCCTTTCCTCCCTTTGCTTGGCAGATGTAGAATTCTGTTCTTATAGAAACTATCAACATGGAATAGAAAGCAAGAGGAGTCTTGGAAATCACTAGAGGGATTCTCACCTTGGAAGATATAAAGTCAGAAAAGGAATATAATGTAAAAATTGTAATTAATTATAGTTAGTGGGAATTCCAAGCAAAGATACAATGCTTTTTATACCACTAGCAATTCTGCAAGCATAGGAAAAGTATAGACAAAAGTAAAAGCAAACATTGAGTAAAAGTGCATCTGTGTATATATAATTAAAAGACCAAGCAAAGCCAACTCTGGAACTGAGAAATCAACCACATTGTGAGCACACAGATAACAAATGTTCTGTCACAGCTCGCTTGCCTAAAATCCCCAGACAGACTGGAACAGGATTAGTGGGATCACAAGTGGTTATCCTTCTCTAATCCATTCCAGCCAAGAAGATCTGCCTTGCTAGCTCCTGTTCTGATACACAACTGCCCAGGAAACACTGGGGGCTAAGGCCACTTAAGGCCACTAAGCCCCCAGTGGTGGGCTCAGTGTCATTTACACCTGCCAGGCCTCTGTGCATTTTAAAAATCTCTTCTTCTACTGCTTAGAACAGTCTTGCTATGAAATCAGTTTATTTGCTGGTCGCTATTGATCTTGTTTTCTTTTTTTCTGAGGTCAGACTCTGGTTTTACTATTGTTTATTTGATATTGCTGGTATTCAATTTGCATGGGTCACAGAGCCTCTAGACACAGAAATAAATCCACATAATTTATGTATCTTTTATGTTACAGCTATTACACTTAGCTGAAAAATAGCTTTAAAAATAATTTCTGCCTACTGGAATACAGCTTCCTATCCAGAAGGTGAAGTCAGTTTTGGTTTTTTTTCTCCCTCCTTGGTTGAGAGCCTGTTTCACCGTCCTATTAAAATACAGTACTAATTATGATGAATATACATTGAATTGAGTGGAACTGGACTTTTAATCTCCCAAGACTTGTGATAGTTCTGCTCATATGTCACTGTCTCCAGGCATTCTATCAACACAGGAAAGTCTTTTCTCTCTTTTGAGCATGAATGAATTTGATGCACCCTGTGATGTAACAAGCAGCTCAACACACTGTAATCATCATGCTGGAATCTTCCTCCAGAGACCAAATTCAGTTTAGACAGAGTTGAAATGCTCATGTGTGCTTTTCTCACTGTGAAGACAGAAATGCTAGCATGCCTGAAGAAATGAAAGCTCTGAAAGACAGAAATGAGTTTCAGAAATGAGGTTGGTTCTATGAATTGTTACAGGAGAGTTAATCTGTTCCAGTTTAGACAGTTTTAGCCAATAGCTTTAGAACTAAGATGAATTCTTACAAAATTGAGGGAAACTGATATTACCTGTTTATGTAGTTTAAAATAATCCACACAATTGAACATCAGGATTATGAAGGAGGTATTTCCAAGTTTACTTCTGTGGGTTTAATGTTCATTTTCAGCTTGAACTTCTGTCTCGTGGTATTTTAAAAGATATTTTAATAGACTGAAAAACGATCTAGATAATTTTTATCTTTACCATTTTAAGTTAAATCTTTCTAAGTTACAGTTTCCTGGTTGTAGACTACTTTGGGGAGTTGACTCATGTTCAACTCTTAGAACCCTGGACTTGTGCATATCCATAGGTTTAACTTTAGTTTCCTATAAGAGCAGGCAATGCATCAGTCTCACAGACTATGCTGCAGGCTAGTATGCACTAAAAACTGATGCAACAAGGTCATTGAATTCCTTTGTCTTTTCCATGCCCTTGTCACTAGTTTCTCTGCCCAAGAGTCTGGGTCTACACTTGCAGGAGCCACTTTTGCTCCCCTTTTCCTTCTATCCATACTGAGTTACAAGCAAGTTTCTCTGTTTGCTCAGGAAGTGTCTCTACATTCCTCCTGTGTTACCTGTTTCTGCTTCCATTTCTCTGCTTCCTTTTCCCAATGGAGCTCAGCCAGGTGTTCCTTCTTCATCCACACCAGCCTTCTGCCATGTTTGCTTGACTTTCTGCATGTTGGGAGGTCTTTGTGGTTTGAAGCAGCTCTCATCGAGATCAATCTCTCCAGGCATGTTAATATTAATACTCCATGCTTCCATATAGATGGTGATATCGCTTCACTGACTCAATTGTGTTGGGTAAACATCAACTACAGAAACACAGCTGAATTCACCATTGCCACACCACAGCAGCAAACATCCTGACTGTCATTGCCATTTAAGGCTTTAAAAAAAACCCCAACAAAACCATAAAATCCTCACCAAACTCAANAAAAAAAAAAAAAAAAAATCAACCTCAAAACCCAAAGGCTGCCTGAAAAAGTATTTTGGTACAGAGCTTTTTGTTTTACTCATGTGCGTAGTCTATCGCTGTGGCATTTGGTGACTTCTGTTTCAGATACAGCACAGTACAATGTAATATAATTTATAACAAAATGCTAGTAAAGAACGTGGGGACAAATACCTGATTTAACTGCCTTGCATGTCAAAGGCTACTCTTTTCCACGAGTAGACTCTGAAAGCAAATCCCACTAGAGGGCTCTCGTTACACATGAAATGGAAATCTGACTCCAGCACTACCAGGTCTTAATTTTTCAGGTTAAAGATAGGTTTTGGTTTATTTAAACAAAGCATTGTAGTGCATCAGTATACTGGATTGGATCCCATTTGGAATACATAATTACTTTTGTGACTTTATTTTTAGAGGAAGCGTGCTGATCCAACTGAATTATTTTTAATTTGTGAACATGAACATTTTGGATAATTCCTAATTAAATTAAACATCGTACACAAATTCTTATTTCCATTAGATCAGTAAAAATCAGATTATTCTGAAGTTGTTATTTTATAGATTCTTCCAATATCACGAAATTATTTTTTGTGGGGACTTGCGTTTACATATGCCGGCCTTTATTATGTGCAGATAACCCTGCTATCTTCCTCAGAGCCCTAAAGCATATTTTACAGAAACAGACCTGTAATTAACAATATTTTCATCCCTATCAATATCCAAACAGTAGCTGTTCCTTTTTTCATTTCAACACTGTTTAAAAACTTGTAAATAAGTAACATTAGGAACAGTTAATCATAATTTCTACATAATTGTACTGTGCTATCAGCAGCAGTGTTTCAAGAGAACAGATTGTGTTCTTCCATTCTGAAGAGAAACAGGGCTATGTTTGTAAAGGAATGTGGGCACAAGAAGCACAGGCAGGTGCTTTTGAAAATCCTGGTGGACTGTAAATCCTGTTGCAGACAAAGTTTGGCCTTGCTTCTTTTTTGCAGAAACTAATTTTTCTTTAAGAGAATTATGTCCGAAACATAATTAATTTAGATCTGCAATATCTCTTTGGAGTGCCACATTGCTTTCCTTACCCAAGGGAAAGCCTTCTCTCATTTCCAGTTGAGCTCTTGGCCTGTGCTCTCTCTTCCTTTGCCATTCTCTCTGTATGTTTGGGATAATCATTTCTCTTTACTCCGAGCCATGTTTTACCCTTATGTTGCTTTTGCTTCCAACCTCTTGATTCACAAACCTCTTTTCTTCCAACTGACAGTTTTCAAATATTTTTCTCTTGTTCTCTGGAAACTAGTTGCTATAGAGACACCTGATGATTACAGAGACCGTGACTACCTTTGTTAGAACCTCAGTTGCTATAGCAATGACTGTTGGCTGTGGGTTCAATGAAATCTGCTACATGGTTCATGCCCTTTTACACAGCAATATAACTTGTAAAAGCCTCTTTTAATTGTTATGCTCAGTAATGAGACTGTGAGCCAAATTCTGTTCTAATTGAAGTCAGTGGGAGTTTTGCCATTAACTTTAGTGAGACCACAGTTTGATCCTAAACTCCTCTGTCCATAAATAACAAAAGGAATCCACTTTCAGCACTGTGGCCAATGGAGTATGGCTTCATTCAGTCACTAACCACTGAACCTGGGAACAAAGCTTTGATGTCTGTGGCTGTATTTCAGTAAAGTCTGACTTAAATGATCATCTTTCTCTTTTGAATATCATAGAAATTCTGTGCCTAAATAGTCAATTCTCAGATCAAACATATCATAGCCCTTGTGGGGACCTATGTGTATTCTTTCAAAGAGAGGAACTGTAAAACAAAAACGTAATCTTTAAAATACTTAGACCATTTGTTTTTCTTCCAGGAGAAATGCTTCCCTTTTGTTGCTTCGTGGAAACAGTGACAAGAAAGTAAACATTTTCAAGGAGATATCATCACATCACAGAAGAAGAATCCCTACTGGAAAGGTAGATATAATGCTGCTCTTTCAAAGGACATTACTTGGCAATTTCCCTGAATTTTTTTTGACACTATGGGAATGACCTCTGAAGAATGTCTTGAAGTCAACTTCGCCTTTGAGCTATTTCTGTTCTATTTAAGGTATCCTGGAGATACTTTTAAAGCCAGAGGAATCCAACTCAAGTAGAAGTTGAGGTTAGAAAGCACTTAACTGTGGTTGGTGTGTCCATCCACAAATGTTTGTTTTGTTAGGTTATACCTAAGTATCACATATTATGACTGTCGAAGTCTTATGTGCCTTCATCTGGCAGCCTTTTTAGGAACTCATTATTGTTCTCTTCTTTATCCACTGTTTCTGTGAAGTTATGTGGAAATTTGCTATGAGTTTGTGTCAGAGCAGTTCTTCCCCTTGATCCCCTCTATAAGGGTTAAGTTTTAGGCAAGAGTACAAAATGTCTAAGTTTCAGCATGCCCAGAATAACAACTCTGACATGCCGACTTAACAGCTGCTGCCAAATTAAAAACCTAAGAAGTTCTCTTACAGACTTCTACCATGCATATTTTGTATGAAAATCTGCTCATTTTAAGCAGTCATGACTAGATGAAAGAAAAGTACCTGAAATAACTGCCATTGATCTCTTTAGAAAGAGCTAGGCCAGAATGAACAGAGTAGAGTTTTTCATTTATTAAGGGAAAAGGAAGAAATGGAGAAACATTGCCATTACAACTGAAAAACTCAAGTGACACCTGGTGTCAGCACATATTGTGTATGCATTTCTACAAGAGTCGCTCCCCAGGTATTGTCAGACACATGCAGAGCATCAGGACTCTGTGTGTACTCCCATGCTTTCAGTGTCCTTTCTGCTCTGTAGCATTTTTTATACCCAGACCAAGATACAGAAGGAGCCCAGACTCACTTATCTCTTCTTTTCCTTCATATAATTTCCTCAAAACTTGACATTTCTTCTTGCTGCAGCAGTAATTTTTATTTCTCCTTCTTCTGCTCTCCAAAGATAAGCCATGGAAGACTCCTAAGACGAATCATGAAAAAAATCCTTTCTTATGAATTCTGCTCTCCTCTGGTGATCAGTCTCATCTGCTGATCAAAGTCCATTTAGGCATTTCTTTGTTTTGACGCAAGCCTGTTGGCCAAAGTGGTTGTTCCTACTGTTTATGAATGCCAGGCTTTCTGTGAGTAGAGGCTCGTAAATTGTCAACAATGGTCAATTGTGAATGCTGTGCAATTATCTTTTTGAATTTCTGATTAATTTAGTATCACAAAATCAGAATGAAAGGATAATTCAGATTGGAAGGGACTTCAGGGGTCATCTGGTCCAAAGTCTGAACCAGCTTAGATCAGGCTCCAAGATGCTCAGTGTCGTGCTGTGTTTTTTTGTTTTTCTGGGTATTTAACTTGTAAGTATAATAGGGAGGAAGCAAAAAGTACTACCTTTAGTAACGTTAGCATTTTGAGTTTTATGCACAAAAAACATTTATAATGTAGAGACGAAATTCAAAAGTCATACATAAACTCCATCATACTCAAAGCATCTTACGGTGACTCCTGCATTTTCATTCCTCTGTCACTTTGGACATGGAATAACATTAGAACTCTCGCTTTTCTTGCTTAAGTTTCACTTTCTTCGGCTTTACATGAGCATCTTCCACAGGTCTGTTATTGAAGATAGAGGAGACTGAAATAATTAAAAATTCTTGGGGACCATTAATTTTGGCGAGATTTTCTGCCTTGCATGCAAAAACTTTATGAATTGTGTTCTGTTCCATTTCTGAGCCTTGTGAGGAATTTTGTCCTGTCTTCTAACATGCTTACACAATGTATTTTGGATTATTCATAGTCTGCTTGTATGTCTAGTGCATTCTCATATGATTTATAGACAAACCATGTTCTGATATTTGAAAGAGAGATTATTTTCATATCCTTCTAGTAGAAGTACATTATCTGACATGAGCAACAAATAAACTCAAGGCTGTGTTTGTTGCTGTCAGAGGGCAAACAGATACTAATTCCCTGTTCGAGGCTGTTCTTTCCATCCATGGCCCATGTTAAAACTTGCAGCAGTTCTCTGGCCCTGGTAGGGAGAGGAACTGCAGGTGCTCACCATTCCAGGGTACTAGAGGCTTGGAACAAAGCTAGATTTGCGTGTCTTCAAATCACACCTGTTTTCTGACAAGTGCTCCCTAATAAATGCTCAGCTGATTAAACAGCGCACTTCCAGGACACTGAGACTGCTGTGGATGTTCATGTCTCTCACAGGTTAGACACTGTTTAGGAAGAAACAGCATATCTGCTCAGCATCCCTGAAAGTATGAGGAAAAAAAAAATAGGATTAATCAGCTAAGCATCCCAGAGAGAAAGTGGGAGGAAGTTATTCAAGCTGAGCCAGCACTTGTGGCATCCCTGCTTTGCTCTCAGAGTTGCTGTTAACATTGTTCTTTATCCACCTTGTCCTTTCTCTTGCCAGTCTTCTGCCTCCACTGCAGGTCAGGAGAAACAGTTGTTCCTTATAAAGCAGCTCTGGCAAGAGAAGAGGAAGAACGGTGTTGGACCTAGATTTACATACTGTTGCTGCTTGATATGGCTTCTCTGGAGCACAGCCTGAACGCTTCCACGAATGTTGTGTCCACCATGTCTGTCAGTCTACACCTGGCAACATTCTACCTGCTGAGCACAGCCCTACAGGGGTGCAGAAGGAAGCAGGGTAGGGTCTCACCTACCAAAACCAAGATTCTCTAAAATGCGAAGAGCCATAAATAAAGGATTATTAGATCAATGTCTCACACCAGTCCTTTTAAAATTTGTTTTGGTAGCAGCAAACCCCAGAACTTTTGTGCATCCACATATTCTGTCACTGTAAAGAGGAATCAACTGAACTGGTCTTGGAAAAGAAGAAAAATTGGAACTTACTGACCAGTTGCCTTTTACTGGATGTGAAGGCAGAACAGTCATAAAGACTGAGCATTTATCTTGTTGTTGCTTAGATCTTCTTCCCACCTCCTAAATGTATAGAGAAATAGTCTTTGAATGTAGTTCTTCATATATTTCACAATATTCTCCATGAAAAAAACCCCAGGGTACTTTTGGGGTGTTAAATGGGATATATTACATCATAAAACATGTTTGCCACATTCCTGTGCAGGCTTAAAGGTTCTCTTTGTGACTCTGGAAGACTCTGCCAGCAAAACACAGGCTATTATGTTTATCTGTTCTCTGTTTTGAATATGGCCTTTTGTTGAAAGATACATTTCAACATGGGTGAGCAAATGGTCACTTACTGCCTCTGAGAGAAAGCAATTCCTTGCGTTCCACTTGCATCTTGGATATCGATTTAATTCTACGGGTTTTAAAACAAGTAAAACTGAAAACACCATTATCTGGCTTTGGGAGTTGTTCCTCTATCTAGGAATTAGGAATTTAAAAATATAATATTAATAATAAAAACATTCAGAATGTGGATATCATAATGTTTTATGACAATAGGTATTTTTCATATCTTAAAATAGTAGAAGAAAAACAGTATGTTGGTATTCTGACAATATAGTGGGTTGCATTTTCCCACTGAAAATTCAGATTTCAAAACCTCCTCCTGAATCTCCCATAGAAAACAATTCTGTGGAATTTAATAATTCACATCTCACATAAGAGCTGGATTTTATGGAAAAAAAGTTAGCAAAAATGTTCTAATATATTATTTAAAGTTACTGAAACATCATTCAGCATATCCCCAAAATGAAATACTGCATGCTGAGACATACTTCTTACCATATTGCTTTTTTTAAAAGAAAGTGTGTCATGTACCTTTTCATGTAGTATTTCAACACATAGACAGCATTTTAAAAGGTAGGTTGTGATTTTAAACTGAATTGCCATCATGGTAGACAAATAGAGGAATATTTGGATACTGAATGTGAATTGGCAAATTTATATGTCCTTCCTTAACATTTTTTAGAATTTACATTAAAATTATAATTTTGTAAAGGAAAATAGTACAATTTTTGATATTGCGAGAGCCCTCCCGAGACAATCCTGAAATTTATCACTTGTTTTCAGTGGATGGGAAGGGACCATAAGAGTAGCTAGCGAGATAAGCAATGTATTTTAAACAGAACTTTTGCTCAGGAATTAAATCTAGAGTTAGCTTGATTTGCCATCTGCTTGGCCATAAATTATTGCTGTTTTCAGCTCGGCTTTTTCTTTTGGTGCAATCTAAATATAAAGCAGACACGCTTGTTTTGCAGTTCATAAAGGTGATATTGCCATGAAAACAAACAATCGCTACTTGTTACTTGTGTTCTTATTCTACCTGAATTCATTATAAAAGTCAATCCCATTTGACATTTTTACATATGAATTTAGCCACTTTAGGCCACCTTTTTTTTTTTAAAAACACCACCTAACATGGTTAAATAGAGTATGTACTTTGTCCTAAGGAAGCAGTAAAATTACCTTATATAGTCCAAACATCTTCCTGTAAGTGAGATAACATTTTCAAAAGAACTGTGAATAGTGGGTTTTGTTTCCAGCTTTCATATCTGTAAGCAAAAGTTGCTTTTTGAGCTTCCATTGCAAAGCAAATAGAAGTCAATACAGCGTGACTTACTGAGTAAAAAGATATTTATTTCTTAAATAACAGTAAAAACTTGGGGCTTTATAAATAGGACTTTTTCCTCCTACTCCTTTTCACAAGATAAGATTTTCTTCCAAAACCCCAACCAAACAAAAAACAACAACAAAAACCAGCCAGTAATTAAGAAATCCTAAAGGAAAATGTAAACGGCCTTCTGGAATTAAACTACTCTTCCCAAAAAATCACCATGAATTTTTCCATCTTGCTCTTCTTGAGGCATGGGACAACAGTTAGATCTCATGGTAGTACATCTACAAAGAAAGAGGGAATTGGCCCCATCTCTCTTTCATGAAGAAGCAGAAACCATTTCCTCCAGGGCAGACACATTGCCTTGTAAGAAAACTCATACAGGAAGGACAGGCAAATTCAGCTAATATGTAAAATCAAGGAAAAGCTCGGAGCCCTCAATACCGAGACTACTGTTGAGATGGATTTGGAAGCAGGCAGCATCATTCAAAAATATAGATCCTGTAAACCAAGAGAAAAACTGTCCCAATAGCACAGAGAGGCGTTAGGAAGCCACTTCTCAGTAACTGAGTAGTTTTGCTTTTTCTTTGAACACGTTATGACTATTTTGGGGGCTATGGCACTTTTTCAGAAATTGATCTTTTTGGTAGGACAAACTCAGAGTGAAAATTGCTAATAATAATAAATTTAGAACTAACGATGTCAACATCTTCTAAAGCCCAGAATGAGAGAGTTGAGACATCTGAATTCCTTGCCTGACTTCGCCATGTACTTTCCATAGGGTAGTTATCATTTATGTCTTGTTGTGAGATATAATTTACTTCTGTTAACAAATGGTTTTGGGATTCCTGAGTAGTTACAGTACAAGTGTTCTGAAGTGTAATTGAAGAATTGCCAGGTAATTCCACATTTGTCTAAAGTAACACATCCAGCTATGGAGGGGCTTAATAGTTTGATGTCACCATGCCCAACCCTTAATTTGGATATGCCGTTTAAGAAATGCTGCCAATAGCTATACAGAAGACTTTCTTTCCAACTGCCCTCTGCTTCGGTCTCATTTACAGTAATCTAAGGTGCCTTTGTTCTCTAAGCACTTAACTATGGAGTGCAACTCAGAAGCCTCCATTTTTAAGTTGCTTCCACAGTGTACAGAGGTCTCCATGGCAGAATGGCATTCCTAAAACTGCAGAATCACAGAAAGCTGGAACCTTGCGTGTAGGAGTACAAAATTATGGCTGCCAAATGTGAGCATACACAATTTCTTTGTGTACCGCTAAGTGTGAGATGTATATTAACTCCGCTAAACAATATTTTATCATAAGCGGGTTGAAGGAGAGCCTTCTGTTCACTTGAATACTGAATAATGTACTGAGGAAGATGAAATCAACACCAGCCTGTGTCACACTTAAATAAGTGTGGGGAAAAAGTAGGATGGAATCTTTGTAATAAAAGGTATTTTTCAGAACAGCAGACCTGGATATTTAGCACGTCTTAATACATGATGATTTTACTATAAACTCTGCAGTCTTTTTTTTCTCATGGCATTAATATCTAGGAAGCAAGATTTTCATCTGCAACAGCAGCATTTAGACTGATCAATAAAAAATTTCATTGAAAGAAAAGATGCTGCTGCAGTGAGTTGGTTTTCTGTCCTGTCTCTGCTGGAGACACAAGGTTGGATTCTGAGTTGAGTTACAAATGAAAGAGTAATTTTATGCCAGTCACCATCTGTGCAGCATCCCAGCACTACCACACATTCGAGCATCATTCCGAATGCTCTGAAATCAAAGTTACAAGGACACGCATCCCTGCCTCAGTAGCGAGAGGTACTGACAGTGCTGCTTGGGAACACTTAAGCAGTGGCTGCATGATGGTTCATTCTGTTACTGCTTCACTTATTAAAAGCAGATCCTCATCTCTCTTGTATCTGAGGAAAACAAGATCACAATTTGGCACCATAACAGTGAAATAACTCATCTGCTGCCTATTGCATTATTCTGTTAAGCACCAATATACCAACGAGTCCCAGATATAATCCCCTATTTTTTGTTTTAATCCTCCTGCACCTTCAAAGGTACTTCCAATGTTGGAGATTTTTTTCTGCATGGAAATATAATTACATCTTTAAGTTTAGGCCATGAAACATTTGCATCTGGCATGATGACTTTGATACCTACAGATAGATTGCATTAAGCTGACTTTGCTGCTGAAAACTGACAGGGCTTACAATTATGCCGTCACTGGATCTGCAGAAGCAGAGCAGGGAAGCAGCATTTGTGAGGCTGCTCTGTGCCAGATGGCATACCATGGCAGAAAAATCTATTTGAGCCCTTGTGTTCTTGCATTACAACCAGCAGATTGTCAGCTGGAGTAAAGTACAGAAAGTATGTAATTTAACTGACCTTGTCTCTGTAGGAATTTTCAGAATCAGAAGATGAAACTACTGATGTTTTTCCTTGGTGAGGCCGTTTCCTTTTTTCTTCTCTCCCTTGTACAAGATGTATCAGTGGTTGATAAAGACTGCTGCAAAACTTGCTCTGAAATGTGAATGATTTGTGAACTTGAAAGACATGCCATTTTAATGAAATAGCACTCTATAATACTGCTGCGCAATCGTATGACCTCAGATCCCTAAAAGTAAGTTTCTTTGGACTGCAAATTACAAAGTACATCTCTATTCATTTTCATGAGTGCATGCTAGAAATTGTGTTTTTTCAGATTGTGGTCTTTAAGTGAAACTTCAGACACAAAGTCAGGCTGCTTTATAATTCATCTGCAAACTTCCCTGGATAAACCACTTCAGTCTGAAGACCCAAAGCACCTTGTGATGTAACACAGAGTGGCCAGTAAGTACCAGTCTTTGAGCTGAATTTGCTGTGGTTGTGTGGACATAACCAATTTCAGGAAAGTCTGAGGTATGAATAGCCATGATCTCTTTATTCGAGTCATCCTTTTTACAAGGTCTGCAAACATGTAGGCCTTGTTACCGTGCCCATCTGCAAAGCTGGGTAAGCACTGTATGTTTTTCCATATGTGAAGCCGTTGGCTGAAGCAAGAACTAGCTAGAACTGGCTTTCAAGTTACGCCAACTTGACAGCAATTTGTTATTTATTTCTCAGCAAAGCCTCAGTAGAGTGTTAAGCAGATGACTGTATATATCAAATACATTTTTCTCCTTCCGGTATATCTACTATCGTAACATATGAAGTTGGGTTGCATTTTCACAAGCTTCATAGCTTCCTAGAGCAGAAAGGACACTAGATCATACAGTCTGGTGTCTTACATGCTGCATACAATTAAGTTAAAGAAAGTTACCCCTTAGTTAAGCTAAATCCATTGCTTAACCGACCAACAGTTTATTCTGCAAGTGTGAATTGGAAAAATCACAGAATCACAGATTAATTTAGAATGCAAAGGAAGTCAGAAGATCATGTAGTCCATTTCCCTCACGAATGCATGCCCAGTGTGGGTTGCTTTCAGCTGATTCCATGAGAACCTAACCCTTCTAGGCTTGTTATCAACTTGTTATGAGACCTTGGGACAGCAGTGGAATGGCTCTGTGGGGTTTTACAGGTTCATGGGAATGAACAGTGCCTCTGTGGTGAGAGCTGGTGTCAGTCAGCTGCAGTAGGTGCTGACTGACACAGTGGATTCTACCTCTCAGCAAAATTTTTTTTTTCCAAACTTGTAAACCAGCCTCCAACATTGAAAGAGAATTCTGCTTCCGGTATACTTTGGTTGTTTTATTGAATTTTTAAGAATTTTCAGTGGTTGCTTGACTAAGAAGAAGGAAAAATCTGCCTGCATAAGCCAGAGCAAAATTGTTCTAGAGAATTACTTCCTTGCTGGAGATAAGTTTATCTTTTATTAGACAAACACTTTGGAAAGAATTTTTCCTAGATTAAACTAATCCATCTCATGGGACAATGTGGAACTTTTCATAGCTCCTATACAGTAATGGTGCTGATTCAGAACTAAGTAACATTTTTAACAGTTAAGAAAAATAATACATTCTTTTTTGAATCGTACTTTTTGGGGAAGAGGAGGACTAATTTCTTATGTGGTCTGGCTTTTCTTTGAAAGCATGGGCCTTACAATTTTTTAAAATCTGTGTATCCTGGTGTGGTTTATTATTCTCCAGGGAGTGTCTCTATGTGTTCTCTCTCATATAAGAGTAACAAAACTAATTTGGTTTCATCCACTATTGTAAGAGGTAAAAGCCTCATTTCATCTTTTGTGGATTTTGTCCATTCCATAGAAATCAAAGCTTTATCCAACACTTAGCATTAAAGCAGAAATACCTCAATTCCCTTTGATAGTGCTGTTTTCAGTGACTCAGCCTTCCATGCCTTTTCAAAATCCCTCTGCCATTTGTTGCTTTAACACATACTTCCTTGATGCTCTCACTTATCAGATATAATTGTGTTTAAAATGAGTGGTTCATTTATCATTGACACTTGAACCTGTAAGGAATTAGTACTGGTGCCTCCAGAACACCGCAGCAGCGCTGACAGCTGAGTCGTCTGTGACTTCAGTTACGACTTAGGCAGGAGAAAACAACTTGCGAAGAGTCCTCACAGGAAAATAAGTAGCCTTAGTTAAGGAGGGAGGGGCATGTTGGCTGTTAGTAGATCCTGGTAACACTTTCAACATTTAATCCTTAACTTTGGAAATCTGATCTTGACTGCAACATTCTCTAATTAGTAGCTAATTTCAGAAATTCCCTTCCAAGCAAATATTCTTAAAATGGTGCAGTCCCTCGACTGTAATTATTTACAGTAGTTTGCAGCGTTTTCAGACGCTCTGCTTAAAGACACAGTCATATTGGCAGTCCTGTGCTAAGGCTTGAACTTATTTACCAGTTCCTACCTGTGTTCTATCTTTTCTACATCAAATCTTAATTTTTAAACGTATTTATTGCCATGTGGTATGTTCTGTTTTCATTCTTTGTATTTAACACACCTTACAAAAACTTAACTCCTATTATCATAGTTTAAAATTCAGTTTTATACTTCTCATTACTATTGTTCTCATTAGCTGTCATAAATGATTCTAGCATGTACTTCGTGCCACAGTAAAATTTATTCAATTTCTCCTTTACTTTAGGTAATTATTTATCTGCTAGGTGAAGCTTTAAGATTGTTTGGCAAGTATAGCATATTCAAATATTTAATTTTCTCAAAGATTTCTATATTGGGTTCATGTGGCAAGGTTTTGCTTGCAGGGGCGTGGTGTGAGTGCTGCAGGAGTGGTATGAGTCGTAAAGAAGTAGAAAAAACCTCAGCTATTAAAAAAGTAGCATCCTTTGTGGCAGCTATTTCTAAGTTCTGACTTTCATTACTGTGGTAAGTACTTTCAGACACCAACTGTTTCTTTGTTTCTTCCAGTATGACTTAATTTTAATGAGCTCCATGATTTCACATTATGTTCCCTATTCTTGCAAGTTACCAAAATGCAGTTAAGAGAACTTCAACATCCTTTAGAAGATTCATCCCAGTGGCAGCAAACTTTCAATTAGGTTTTAAAAAATATATTAATAAATGGACATGAAAAGCAAGTGTTTAAGGCCTTCAGTTTATACTGAAGTTGAAGCATTCGAAGATGCAATGTTTTATAAACAGAATAATAATGGACCTACTGTCAAACAGTTGATCTGCTGACAATGTTCAAATATTTGCATGTCTCATGTGTGAAAACAAAATATAGCAAAACTAAATATCTTATAGTTGTTTTATACTTCAAAAGGTGATGCTGTTTGCAGGGTATGGACACTTAGGGACAAGCTTACTGGGGCAAAGCAAATATCCCTGTAGCCTCTCATTAGGTGTATCCTGGAAATGGATGTGTAGGAAGCAGCAGGAATAGAGTGCACATGCACTGCCACCTAATACTTCTGCAGACTTTTTGCACCTGAGCAATCCTTTTCAGCTCAGGGACTTCCAAAGTCAGTTTCCACATACTTGGTTAGCCCCTATGTGCTTCTCTTTTGTGAACTGTCCATTCTTCCTGAGAACCAACCAAAATTCTGGGCATCTGCAATGCCCTTTGGCCTGGAGTTCCACAGCTCTGTTACACATTGCAGCAGTCATTGCTCAGAAACAGGATCCTATGAGCTTAACTTGGGGAGCCAGGGTTAATTGGTTCTTTTAGTTCTGGTGATAGAGAAGCTGAAGAACTTCTGAGACATATCCACCCGTTCCATCACACTCACCATCTTGTACTTTATCATATCCTTCCACGATACCTTTTCCTCAAACTGAACAGCCCTAGTTTACTTCATGGCTCCTAGGGAGGAAGTTGTATTCTTGGTCGACCTTCAGCTCTTCTATGAATCTTTTCCAGTCCTAGTTTATGGTTTGTTTTTTAACAGGACCAGCACAACAAACTGTGAGTTTGGATTTTAATTCTTTCGACCCTTTTCTATGCCACGTAACATTCTATAAGCAATACTAGAGTTTTCAATCAGACTTGTAATCTCTCTGTGTTATATTTTCCTCATCTTTAAGGACGGGATAACATGAAATATTTCTCTGACTAGATTTTTAAGAAGATGAAAGTGATTATTTTACTCTTATTGACATGAGGAATACACTTCATATTTCTTCTGCCCACTGGACCAAAAGACACACTGTTTAGGAAGTGTCTCAATGGCACAGCAGAATGGCATAGCTTAGACCTAAAGACATCTCTGAAATGTAAAACAGAATACAGCACAGAGCTGGAGGACAACTGACTGGATCTTAGTTCTTGGAGTATGGGACATCAAAAAAATGGAACAGAAGCCCCAGTTATAGATGCCTCCCAGAAAGGCTGGCAAGGGAAGAAAACTTCATAACTACTGACTATAATTGCTATAACAATCAATAAGTATGGATAACAAAGGCATTTTCTGAAACTGAATTACTGGAAAATCTTCTAATGTTTTGAATTTGACAGAACAGTATGGAAGAGTAACTTCTTTGGCACAAAATCATGTTAAAGCTAACATTTTAGCTAGTTTTCAACAACTCTAAGACTGAAACAAAAAACCGAAATAAACCTAACTCACAGATTGGCTGCATTTGACATCAGATGTGTAGCTTTTGAAATGCTGGTGCCTTTTTTTCAGGCTACACATGTTAAAATTGAATGAAGAGGCATTGTCAGCTTTAATGTATATATGCAACAGCAGTGAAGAGCAAGCAGCTGCTGTTGTGGATCCCAGTTACCATGGAAATGCATTCCCATAGACATTTTCAAATTCATTTATAATAACAGCGCCTTTAGTAAACAAGAATGCAAAGTTGCTGATAGCATTCATGTGGTTTCCTGTATCATGGATTTTAGATGTTTACAATAAAATTACTTCATTAACAGATGGACAGTCCCCACTGAAGGAACATGATACAGTAAATTATATCTTGAATCAGTTACTTCAGACATGGGACAACTTGATAGAAGTCCCAGCCAATGTCCAAACAATGATATATTAAATTTGGTGCAGTCTTACCAGGTTCATACTTACACAAAATAATACAAAAAGAAGAATAAATTTCACAAGCCCACAACTTTAATGCCACAAAAATTCTGATTTGTATAATCTAAAACAGTCTGATCATTGAGTGGTATAGAGGAAGAAAGAAATAATCCAACCTGAAACTCCATGTTAAGCAGTGATACTTCTAAGTAAACGGATGTCAGATGCTATGTAATGCACATAGAGCTAATTGAACAACTAAAAAAGTTACACATAGAAGCAGCAAAATTCTGCACTGAAAGTAAAGATATTATGTGTTTATGGTAAAACTACTGTATAAAGTTCAAAGATAAAAACAAATAATTTCATTGAGAATCTCAAAATTTCCACCAGAAACAAAATACTTAGACTTTACACAAGGACATAAGCACTGTCACCTTGTTTGTACACAAATATAAAGAACATACTGCATGAAATCAGGATAAAAATAGATGTTGACTTTAAAGGACAAAGACCATCCTTAATCTGTACTTGAAGATGTATGGAAAGAGGAAGGAGAACTTGAAAATACTTTTGCAGTTTTTGATATTCAGTTTCAGTGAATTCAGGCAATGTCCAATTCATGATGCTAAATTAGCACATTGCTAGGATGTTGATTCAGCAAAATAATCTGTAATGTTGTTCAGCTGCTCAAAGGCTGTAATAGGCAGCAATTAAAAGGAAGAAGAAATTGAGGAAAAATGCCCGATTACTAAAGGCAAAAATTCTACAGAGCCAGTATTTCTGTTTAACAGTGCACCAAATACAGTATGTTATGTGCATAAAATTCAACACAATTAAAAATTTTATGATTATTTCTAAAAATTGTCATCTTGCTGCTTTTTCTCATTTTTGCTTGTATTCTAAGCAAGAATTAGTATTGTACATAGACAATTAAAACTCCAATTTACTGAAATTTTTTAGTGGTTAAATAAGGACACTCCCTTCCACTAGTAAGATTAACAGACTAACATAACCCACCTATTAGGTGTTATTTTTCCAGAAGCATAATACTTATTTCATTTTGTTATGAGTAAGTGGTACAACATAAAAAAACAGATTTTCAATCTGCAGAAGGTAGAGCACAGAACAGAAATTGTACAATACATCCTCAGACAACTGCAGTGTCCTTCCCTCTTAGATGAGTGTGATGGATTCTTGGTTGGGCAGATCCTTTACACAGTCCAGCCATGTATCCAGATTCCTTCAGATATGTTCTACTTTCTGCTCAAGGATCAAATCTGAGTGATGTCTGAGGATACTGAATATTTGTCCCAACTTGTGGCTATCCCCCAAACATAAAAAGGTAAAATATTCAGAAATCTCAGGCATGCCCACTGCAGCCCTTGCTGGGACACAGGCTTCTGAACTGTGGGTATGCAGTCAGTCTGAGGCATGTGAACATAAATATGTAAACTCTGGGTTATTAATGTATATATATATATATATATATACAGGTGCGGAACTTAAAGTTGTTCTTCCCAGCACATCTTTCAGAGCTGCCTGGTTAAAATGACAAAGATCCCTATTTTCAAAGTGGCAGGGTGATTTGGTGATTGAGTGTGGGAATGAGTGTCTAAACAATTAAGAAAAAAAGGATACTCTAGACTGTTTTGCAATATCTGCAAGGATTTTGAGATTGCTGCATTTTGAACAGCTGCTTATTCTGTAGTTTGAAATAAGAGCTCAGAGTGGCATACCCTAGTAAGGGAGAGTCTGTTGTCAGACCTTTCAATGGAGCTGCTGGATTCTCTTTTTGCTCTAAACTGTTTAAATTCTGGGTGGTTGTTTGCTTTCTCATTACGGAGGCCTGGATCTATTCAAGTCTTCTTTCAAATCAATATACCAGATAATTTAATGTTGTGCAAGACATCTCTGCAGCTGAAGAGTCTATGATCACCATGAGGCCTCTTGACATCTTCAAAAACAGTGGGAATATATTCTGACCGCTTGTATAAAAGGTCTGTGCATAACTCCAACACACCATTGTTATGGGAGACGTAAAAAATCCCCGGATTGAGGCAGCAATAACAGGTAATTGCTGGAATGGCACTTCACACCACACAGCAAACTGAGACCCTGCTGCTGTGCTACAGCCCAGCCCTTTGTAAGAACCTGCTGCACGTCAGAGAACGTCATGTGCTGGCACTCCACTGATGGCCTGTGTTTGCATCCCAGGCACTGCAACCTTTGATGAATTACACTGTCATATATAATGAAGTCTTCACAGGAGAACTACTGTAGTTGATTTTGAAGGCTAGTCAGAAGGTGGCAATTCCAGAAAGACAGGAAATGCATGCATTAAAATGCATTATCTAGTTTATCTTGCATTCCCCTGCACTTTGAAATGGATCATTCACAAATCAGGCTTTCTAAAAGCTACAAGATATATGTCATTATTTCAGAATTAACCATTTTTCACTCAGTTGGTCCCCTTCCTTTGCTTTTTCTTTCCAAGTCTGCCTCAACCTTTTCCCCCCCACATTTTAGTCTTCCAAATGGTTGCATTTTCCCTTCAGTCTCCTTTTTTTCCTTACCCAAAATTCATGAATCTGTGAAACCAAGTTATAGACACATTGTATAAAAAGGCAGCCTCCATGTCCCCTTATCCCTCACAAACAACCCCCAGAGTCTCCAGTAAATGCCAGTGAAACCAGAAATAGAACGAGTTTCCCGATCTGTTTAGAAACAGATTTATTTGTTTATGAATTTGCAATGTCAAATGCTTTAAGAACACTACATTGTTGTTGAAAGAGCGTATTAAAGTATTTAAATGATTCTTTGTACTTTAAAATGTTTTCATCTAGTAAAGATTAAAATATTCTGTTCATGTTCAGAAGGATCAAGATGTTTCCCTATAAAGGAGCAAATGAGAAAGCTTGAGAAATAAACAATGCAGAAAATAAACATTAATTCAGTATATTTGTTTATATTTGGATTTGTTAGTGATTTAATAACTTTAGGATTAGATATTGTTAGATGAAAAAAAACCACTACTGACATGTAAAGACCAAACATGTTTTGCTAGTGAGTTTGGAGTTTACATGCAGAAAAAAATTCACTTCATCTTTCAGGATCAGTTACGATTATTTGAAATACGGCACCCCCTAATGAAGACTTAAGGGAGATATGTATTTATTTATGTATATACTTATTTTGTAATAAACCCACTGGTTTGTAGACCAGAACTTGCTGATGGAATGATTTGAACCTACCAGCAGCATTTAACAAGGCATGTTGAATCAGATATAGTCAGTGACAAAATCTCGGTATGATAGATACTTTAGACAAGACATGTCAAAACACAATATATGTAGGGATATCAGTACATGCTAATATAAAAAGACAAATGTATGTCCAATGTTCTAGATACTAAGCAGTTAGATTTTTGTATAATGCATATGAAATAACTGGAAATTATGCCGTCTGCTAAACTTCTTTTCCAACTATCATATCCCTACTACACTTTTGGGACGGAACAGGTAATAAAGTGAGGTACTTCCCACAATATGAGTGTTGTCTTTAATTGGTGAGGGCACAGTGTCAAACGAGAATAAGATCTTCACCCTTTTTTAAAATCTCTGTTACTGTGTCGTGTGTTGGTTTCATGGAATGGTTCTGAGCCGGGGACACCACTCACAGGGACGCTGTGGAGGCAGCCTCACAGCACGGTACATTCCTCAGCAGGGCGACTGCACGGTTCTTGCCCCCGGAGTGGGGATGGGGTGAATGCATTTCGAAGGATCGGGTGTAGTGTTCCAACGATAAAACCAGACACACGAACTGCCCCTTGCCAGCCTCGGGAAACACAGAACCTGTCCCGTGGCACGAGCAAGCCCAGCTGCGACGCGGCGGTACGGCCACGACGGCGGCGGGAGCCGTGAGGGCGGGCGGCGCGCGCCCGCAGCGTTGTGAGGCTGCGGCGGCCGCGAGGCGC
>VZRR01014012.1:469596-644591 GCA_013398015.1 Oreocharis arfaki | reverse complement strand
TCAGTAACTTGGCCGCCTTTTATCGGGCGGGCGGCGAGGCGGGGAGTTTATTGGAGCCGGAGCCGCGGCGCGGCCGGGGCGGGCAGCGAGCGCGGCGGAGGGCGGGGGGCCCGGCGCGGCCCGGGACGATGCTGCGGCTGGTGTCGCTGAAGTTGGGGCGGCTGTACCGCTACGTGAAGCTAGCGGTGCTGGGCAGCCTGGCGGCGGCGCTGGTGCTGAACACGCACTCGCTGCTGGCCTCGCTGCAGCGCAACGAGCTGTCGGAGCGGCGCTTCCTGCAGCTCAATAAGTGCCCGGCCTGCTGGGGCACCAGCTGGTGCCGCAAGTTCCTCAACGGGCAGCTGCGGCTGGAGAGCTGGGGCCGCCTGCGCCTGCTGGACTTCTTCAACGTGAAGAACGTGTACTTCGCGCGGTACGGGGAGCCCCGCGAGGGCTCCCGCCGCGTCGTGCTGAAGCGCCTGGGCTCGGCGCAGGAGCTCGCCGACATCGACACCAAGATCTGCCGCCGCGCCACCGGCAGGGGCCGCTGCGACCTGCTGCAGGCGCTGCCCGCCACCGAGTTCGCCAGCCTGAACGGCGACGTGCGGCTGCTCACCCCCGGCGCCGTGGAGGGCTGGTCCGACCTGGTGCACTGCCCCTCGCAGCGCCTGCTCGACCGCCTGGTGCGCCGCTATGCCGAGACCAAGGACTCGGGCAGCTTCCTGCTGCGGAACCTGAAGGACTCGGAGCGCATGCAGCTCCTCATCACCCTCGCCTTCAACCCCGAGCCGCTGGTGCTGCAGGTAAGCGCGGCCGGCAGTGCCCGAGTGGGCGCCCGCCCGCCCCCGCCGGCTCTCCCGGCGCCGCCCGTCCCGGCGGGACCCTCGCCGGAATGGCCCTTCCTGCCCCTCGCCGCTGCCGCCGTGTCTGCGGGCGGGGGCCGAGGGCTCCCGGGCAGCTGGCCCCAAACCCCGCCGGGTGGCGGGCGCCGCCGCTGGCTTTGTGCTCTGACTGACTCTCCTGCAGAGGTACCGGCGGGGCGGGTCGAGCAGAGGGTCTCCTGTCCCTGCCTCCGGTCAGGAGGCGTTTCTTTAGCTCGCTTAGCCTGATCAGCTCTCCTCCGTCCTTCCTCCCTCAAAGACTGCATGTGTTTTCCCCATTTGCCGCCCTCCTCCGGGTTTTAACTCCATCCCCATCCCGCTGTGCTGCCGGGTACCGAGCGGCAGCCGCCGTCCCGCGGGATCGCGGCGGGTCAGTAGTGGAGGGTGATGCTTCTCTGCTGACTTGTGCCTTTCGCACAGTGTCAGCGTGTTCCACAACCCATATATTCCGAGGCAGGTATGGATGCCCATGATTCATTTCTTACGGTCTAGTTCAAGAGAGAGTGCGTAGAGACTGAGCTGCGATGCTGTTGTGCTTTCCTTGTCAGAAACTGACTCATGTGCTATGTCATGTTCTTAATGTGAACTAAATATAGTTACTGCTGGTAAAAATTAGAGATGGGTATTTGTAGTCTGGAAATAGACCGTCAAATAAATGAACAGTGTTCTATTTTCAGCGGTTACATATTTTCTAGTCTTTAATTAGGGGGATGGGTTATGTGCACAAACCTGAAATTTGTGCTTTAATATGCTATGTAAATTTTTAGGTGAAAAATGCGTAGGAAACTTTTATTCTGTGGCACCACTCAGTTGCTTCTGTTCCATATCTATTCAGATGGGGTGCTTTGCATTTTGGCTTTCAGCATTATCAAGGGAACTCCCAAGTGTGCCTTTAGTATGTAGGTTTGGAATCAGAACTGTTTTGTATAACTACTGAACTGTCCTTGCCTTTATCCAATTAAAATAATATTTGCAAATATGTTTTGAAAACATCACCTCATGATTGCTATTAACATCTGCTGTTTCTCTAGTGAGAGGCCAAGAAATGCTCAAAAACCAGTGCTGCAGGCTTTACCCTCCAGAAAGTTTGCCTACTGACTAATTTCTAGAAAATCAATTTATAAACTTAGTTAGAAATATGTTTTCTTGGTAGTATGTGTTCTGCCTTTTTTGTCTCTTCATGTACAGCTCTTCAGTTTTGTTTTCAAAGTGTGTTTCCAGTTTGCTTCTCAGCAGACTTGAGGGAACATTAAGTTTCTTCCATTTTGCTGTGAGGTTGCTCCTGAGCACAGTGAGAAAGGAAACGCCACTTAAGTAAGAAAATCCAAACTGCTTTGCTCTGCTCAGGATATTTGGAAATTCTTTGAGAAGTGATTTGTTTTGGCTGCGTTTCATACAACTTACTTTTTTGGTTTTGAACAGTGGTTCCAACCTACTGAGTGTAGACCTAGGTGGCCAGAGAACAGCTGTGTTTCTTCATAATTCACGGGGGCAACATATTCTTTACAGACAAAGGGTATGGCACACTTGGCAGCATTACTGTAATGGGCTGGATCGTAAGCAGTGGGTTGATTAAGAGCCTTGATTCCTCTTGGCTTCTTGATGAGCTGTAGAAGAGTCCTGAGATTGTCAAGCAGATCTGCTGAAGAGAATAAAATTTTGGGTGGACTTAAGCCCTGTGTTCGACATTTATCGTAGCAAAGGTGCATCTGAGAGCAGAGCAGGTCAAATTGGTGGGAAGTGAGGCAGCCTTTAGCGGTTCAGAGCGTAGTAAAGCAAGTCTGCCACCTTCTAACAGATCAAAAGTGTTTTGTTGAGTCTTGTAAATTTTGGTGTTTGATATGATGGCATATCTTGGGCAATACTTCTGAGGAGCTTCATGCCGACTTTGTGTGCTTAAACACTCCTAGTGGTTTCTCCAGAAGAGTGTTAATTAGCTTTGGTAATGGGTACCTGAGGTTTGAAGGCCTTTCCTCAGTTAGGAATGAAATATTTAAAATACATAGATCTGTATGAACTCTTCCCATTCCACCATACTCCAGGCTCAGTGTCTGCCTGAGAAACACGTAAGGAATGGGTAATTCTGTGTTCTGCAGCTCTTGCAACAGCAACATGTGAGACACTCAGAGGTGGTTACTTTCTAGAATTGATAACTGACTACTGAGAAGGTTGTTTGTATTTGTACATAAAATATATAAAACATTTTATGGTGTAGTTTCTGCAGTATCGATGAAGGCAGGTAGTGCTATGGGAATGAAACTTGTTGGCTTCTTTTAAACATCAGTTGCTTCCAAGAAAAGAAACCTACATGATGTTGTATGAAGAATCAGATTTTAATTTAAAATAAATCAATAAATAGATGTATTGAACTCATGCTGTCTGTCACCAGAGGGCACAAGGAAAAATATTGCTTATTTTTGTCTCGAGCCTTTTATGGAATACTACAGTGACTGAGCACTGTTATTCATAACAGTTTTGGTTTAGAAGTGGAGATAATGTCTAAACTCGTGGTGTACAGTGTATTCAAGTTCTGTGTTGCTTAATTGTGTTATAGCCAAATGTAAATAGGCAATTTAGTAGGAATTCAAAGCTTGGTCTTTCATTTATAATAGAAAATTGACTGTAGTCGTCTACAGGAGCCACCAATTTGTGGATTATGAGGCTTTTCATCAGAGACTGGGATTTTAGCTTGAAGCCTGTGCGGAGTATGGATTATTCTTGAAGTGGTGTTGCTTGTGAACTGCATCATCACAGCCGATTTACAGCTTCTGCTGTGGGAATTTTTCAGATGGGGCTTTAACCCATAGCATATTACTGTTCATCAAAAGTGTTACTGCAGTTTAGTAAAGATTACATATTGTAATCCTAACTCACTATTTGTATTTTTTATAACTTTCTTGTTAATCTTCTTTGTTCACATCTATTGTCTAGGTGTACTCCGGGAAGAAATCAGACCTTTTTGCCATTTTGCTTCATTAAGCAAATGGAATGATAGCTGTAGTATTGTTCAAGTACAGTTTCCTTTTTTTTTTGGCCATTGAAATACTGATTTATCTTCTGTAGAATCTTGCTACACTACTCACCAATTAAATCCTTTCGCAATTTTCGTCTGAATTCACATTGAATGAAAGAACTTACATGCTAAAGATTTAACTTCCGATAGGTTTGGGGTTTTTTCCTTTCTCCTCCGAATAGCTGTTTTCTGCAATAAAGATGAATGCTTTTTAGTAAAATAATGTCATATTTGTAATCAAAATGCTACATCTAAACCAGTGTTTCATATAGGCATGAACAGCTTGTTTGTACAAAAGCAACAACAAAACTTGCTGCTATTTCAATTCATTCAGTGATTAACAGAGTGTTTTAAGTGGGAATCACCTGGAGGATAGGATCTATGCATGGTATCTTATTTTCAACTGAATATGATGATGGTGTGCATCAAACACTTGCAGAGATAGGTTGGCCGAAGTTGCCTTAGGAAGAAATAGAGAAGTTATTTTTTAAACTTGGATTACAGACTGAGTGCAGTGTGACTGTTCGCTCTTTGCAGAATTCATAGAACCACTGTGGATACAAGCAGATTTATCCTTGTCCTGGGACTTTCTATAAACCACCCAGCTTCTAGTTTGTCTTGTAAAATAGATGTAGTGAAGAAAGTTTTTGAAATTTTTCAAAGTGATATGTGCTTAAATAGGGAATATTCAGCTTTATCGAGTAACTTGATTGATTTTTATGTTCACTTGCAAGTTGGAACGTAGATTTACTGTTAATAGAACCGACAGGTGTGATCCCTCTTATTTTTCATAGAGCTCCTGCACTGATCCCTGTCAGCCTCCAGATTTCCTCTTCGGAGGCACTGTGGCAGTCTCCTAACAGTTATGGATAGCAGTTCTTGAGCTGCTGCTGTTGTGCCACTGTAGCCACTGTGCTGTGAGCTGTGGTGTGCAACCACACAGTGTCCAACACATTTTGCCAGTGGCAAAGTTTTAAGTTTTGTACTTAAACATGGAAAAAAAACCAGTGCCCCAAATCCAGGGTAAAGCAGAGAATTCCTTGTTCTTGGAGGTAGGGAAAGTTCAATGTGACTCAAGACTGCTGAAATAAGAAATTGTTTCTAGATAAGAAAGCTGTTTTTCAGTAAAGTGGTTGTATTTCTCCTAAGATCTTATACTTACTTGAAAAGACACTTTACGTCTGTCCTGGTAAAACTGAAATACAGGATATATAAATTGTTGTGGCAGAAGTGCACCTAGAACTGGTCTTGCAACCCTCAATCTTGCCATTGTGTTGGCTGTGTTGTTGATTTACAGTGTTGCCAGGTGCCAAATGAAAATGCTCAGCCATCACCAGGACAGCAGGGCTCCGTCATATGGAATGGTGACTTGGGAAGACAAATGCTGTCACTCTGGATGTGTGTCCCCCCTCCTTTCTTCTCCTTCCCCCAGCTCCACGTGCTGATCATGATGCCATATGGAATGGAATATTCCTTGGATCAGCTGGGGTCAGCCATCCTGGCTGTGTCCCCTCCCAGCTTCTTGTGCACCCCCGTTCCCCTCGCTGGTGGGCTGTGGAGCAGAAAAGGCCTTGGCTCTGTGTAATCACTGCTCAGCAGTAACCAAAACATCCCTGAATTATCAATGCCATTTCCAGCACAAATCCAAAACACTGCCCCATACCAGCTACTATGGAAAAAATTAGACCAGCACACAAAGCAAACTTGAAATTTGCACACATACTTTGCCATTAAAATAAAATGCTTGCACATAATGAAGATATTTTTTTTTTCAAACAATACAAGGTATCTGTCAATTAAATCCAGAGTGCATTAATGCAACTTTGTCTCGAGCTGTAGCTTTTAACAACCTGTGTAAATGAACATTGTTCGAGGAATAATGGTGAACATTTTTGTCTGCTATGTAAATTGCAAGTCTCAAGGACTTTTATTACTCTGACTCTAAGAGAAATGCCAATCTCTATGTGCCAAATAGCAGTATTTCTGCATTTTTAATAGACTGTGTAAATCATTGCCCCTCCCTCAGATGTGGTTTTAGCTTTCTAAATGCTTAAGCTTAATGACTTTATTTTTCTCACAACTTCTGATCATTCTTATTCCTTGTGGGGAAAAAGCAAAACAAAACAAACCCAACAGCTGTATCTCTATTCCTAGTATAATTACTCTGCATGAACAGTCTGTTGCCACATAACCTAAAATTCTATTGGTTTCTCTACATGTCATCATTGGTCTTCCTGTTTGGTTTTGTTATGGGGAGAGCAATAGCTGACATCTGGTAAACATATATTAAAACTTTAACTGATCAATTTGAAACAATTTCTTGCACAGAAGTCACTCAAAGTAGCAATTTAGCCAAATGTTCTGCAGAATCTTTTTGCTGATCTGTACATAAGAAGTAAATGGGCAAATTCATCTTTTATATTTTTTCATACACACTCTTCTAATCATAAGTTATTTTCTGTAGTTCTATTCTAAATACATTGGTAGAATGTAGAATGGCATTTCAGATTTAATACTTGGTACCCTGTAAACTTTTTTCTTTACTCAGTTTGGTGTTTCTGACCTGTGATTCTGCTGCCATAAACCAAGTAGTGGATTTAAGGCAGTTATCTGCACTACCTGACATCTCCTTGAGTGGACTTGTGTTATTTAAGTCCTGGCTCATGCAGTTACTAGGATTTTAATAGACTGAATTTCCATTGTAAACCTTTTTCAAAGGAACGGAAAATTGTTCTTTGTTGAATTAAAATTGAGTGGCCTCGTGTTACGTGAATGTTCCACTGATCTGGTTGTATTAAAAACTGAAGAATCATTTTTTGCATTGAAATATGACTGCACGTATTAGACCAGAACTGGCTTGTACTTGTCATGTTAACTGTCATATTTAATTATGTTCCTTAAATTATCAAAACTGTTTTCATCTTTCTTTTTAGTGAAAGTTCCCTGGAGTGAAAACATGTAGGGTAAATTATAAGGGATATTTTAAAATAGTCTAGAAATTCTTGAAGTTATTGTGAGGTGTGTATTATGATGAATGGCTGTCTGAATTTAAAGGCTGCTGGGAAGTCACTATACAGACTTAAATAGAAATTCTCTTGAGAAATTCTCGCTCTTGCAGTTTTCAATAGCAGAAAAATTCTTGTTATCCCATATTAGAAACATTGTAATACCAATATTATGCTGTTATGTCAGTTGTATAAGGGGGAGCTGTGTTTTACTTCCCTGAATTAAGTAATTGAGGCTTTTTTTTTAGTCTCTAATTTACAAAGCAACTTTAAAAATAAGGCCATCTCTGTTAGGACTCCTTTGTAGTGATATATTCCAGGCTCATTACTGATGAGAAGTAAATACACAGTGATTATTTTCATCTGTTACAAATTAATTCTGAACAAAATTTTATGAACTACAAACTAATTTGAGCAGCTGACAACCAATAATGACATTAAATTTGCTTTGCTATGGTTCTTAAGTTTAATCATTGTTCATTAATTTATTTGGAAAAGAGGTGTATCTCTGCTGGCATTGTGAAATACAGCTTCTACAGCTGAAGTGTTCAACTTAACGATTGAGTATTTAGAGTTTTGTGTATTTTTGTCCTATAGTGTGTCAATTAAGCCTGGTATGTGCCTCTTGTTGGCCTGAATTGTCTGTAATAACTGGTTGAAATGTAGTCAAACTTGAACAAAGGTCAAATAAATAAAAGAAACATGGTTTCAATGGGAACACCGATGTTTGGAGTACTCAGTGAAATCCACTGTTCGTTCTGTGTGCGTAGGCTATATATGTATACCTTCTGTGGGAGTTCTAGGAAAATGTCAAATGATGTGGCATATAGTCGAGAATTAAATGGTTTTTGTTGTACTCACTAGCATTCAAAAAATCATTTGAATACGTATCTTCCAGAATGCAGATGAATACGTGACAAAAGGAGGCATCTGTGTTTAGACTGTGCTTTATAACCTCCTTTGATCTAAAGAGCATCATTGTAAAATCTGCTCTCCAGCTCTTCATGGTTCCAGAGCTTTGCTTATTTGCCTTGGTGACTAATACAAGTGCAACTTTTGTTTACACTGCAGAATCAGCAGTACTTTGAGTGAGAACTAATTTTCCTTTTGAGGAAGAACATGTTATTTAAATTCTCCTTGCCATGCCCGTTTGTGCCTGGGCAGACGCAGTTTAGCAGCATGATTTAGTGAAGGAGTCAGGGAGAGGATAACTTCATTTTGCCATGAAGTTCTTCAGGGTCCTACGGAGAGAGGTCCCCACTCTGTTGTGTGTGTTTTTTAAAAATTCATCACATATTAGATGTAGCTCTTTGTTTGGTCAGGTTTTGTCTGTGCTGCTTTTTCTGAGCTGGAACTCACTTCGTGCAAACGTTGGAGGTGACGTATAGAGCATCTTCTGGAATAGTTTTGAAAATGAAAAGCGTGGATTTCAGTGATACAGTGGAACAAAAATGTCAGTTGTTACTTAAACTGGTCTAGCTTTTTGGTCTTGATTATGAGGATGAATTATATGCTTCATTATGATAAACTAATATTCTTTTAAGTGTTTAATTCAAAGGAGATTTGTGTTATTGCAGAATACAATAGGCCTTATCAGCTTCAAGCTGGTGAGTCTTCGCTGCCTGATCTAATTCACAGCTCTGAACAAAAAGCACTGGCACATTAGTGTATCTTCTCAGGTTTAGACAGATGGAAGTGAGGAAGACAAATGCACTGGTAGAGTGTTTTGTGCTTCACTGAAGTGATAAATTCGCTCTGTTAATTCTTAATATTTATTCTGAGACTACAGTGTATTTTTTTTAACGCATAAATGCAGTATTATTCTTTCAGGAACAGCATGTCCATTATCCCTTTGACAGGGTTTATTTAGGGTTTTAAGCCTTGCTTAGAGAGACTTTGGAGCTACGCTAATTAGAGCAAGCAAAATGTTTTGGGGATGTGTCACTGGGAATGGAGGTAGCAGAAGTTTTTGGCATGTTTACTGTTTTCCATCTTTCCGTTAGAAGATTATACACATTTCTTTGAATACAGAAAGATAACAGCTTTAATGAGAGGAAAGTTACTAATCTACCTATTTCTAGGTTTTCATATGTGTTACTTTATTTTAAAACGTATAAAAAAGTTTAGTTGTCTATGGTTTCCATGGCATTTATGTGTATGTTCCCAGATAAAATATGAGTGGGTGCATCAGAATCAGATTCTTTTGTCAAAAAGCTGATGCTGGTTTTGAACAAGAGCTTAGTTTTTACCTTAATTGTCAAATGCACATTTTTAAGTCTGCAAATAGCATATTCAGGTACAAAACTATCTAATTAAATATTTAGAGTACTGATAATTTGAGAAAATAAAACCTAAAACAAAGTTATGCATTATTCCTCAGAAATCAGATTTTTGACAGCGATCTATGAAGGTTTTTGTTTCTAAATGCAACTTGTTCATGGAAAACATCTTTATTAATCATACAGATTTGGTTTTATTTCGTACTGGCTTTAAAAATTTTAATACATGAACAAAAAATCCTTGTGTTAAGTTAGCTGCAGTTTCCTCTTAGAAAACAGCTTTCAAAATAGAATAGTACAAAAAGTTACAAATTGCTGCTTGCAAAGACAAGAGATCTGCACTTCAATTAATATTCTTGTCAAATTTACCAAGTGAATATCAAAACTGCTGAATGAGGCACTTGTACATATTTTTATCCCCTTCTTCTGCTACTGACTTGGGTAATGAAGTGTAGATGTGGCTGTTACATGCCAGTTGGAAGGGAGCCAAAGCAGAGATGTTGTTTGTACATGTGCAGATGTTGGCAGGATTCCCTGCACTCCTGTTGTCAAAAGATGTTTTTATTGCCACAGCGTTATAAATGTATCTGTTACAGCATGGCATGCAGATATTCTACTGGAAACGTGAAGGTGTGAGCTTCTGAATAAACCAAACTGCTCCTAGGATTTCTTGCCTGAAATGAAATTCAGTGTACACAGTGCAGGAACCATAAGAGATGTGTTTGGAAGATCAGTGACTTAACAGTGTACTTTGAAAATCAGTTTAATCCATTACATAAATCCCTGCTGCTGCTGGAAGGGAAAAGTCCCCTTAACTCCTTCCCTCATCTGCACGTGGCTTTTGAGGCCTTCTCTCTTCCTCTCACCAGTACATCCCAGCACGAGGTGGTGATGTGATATTATGGATCAGGCTCGGACCCAACAGAGCCCCAGCCCAGCAAGCACCAGCCTTGCTTTCCTAATGATGTGCAGGGGATTGAACTGAGTGTGCTTGATGGGTTGGGAGGGAGGGACACCTTTGCTTCCAATGGTAGCACATCCTTTGCCAGTTTCCACTGTTTGGGCTTGAATTTGTGTTTGGAAAGGGAGGCAAAGTCATAAGCAGGGCAAGATTGGAACATGGAAAAGGAGTGGGTGGTCCAAAGTAATATTTAAATAAAAATATTTAAGCATCATTGAATTGAGTGCTGATAAAGTGCAGCAATATGAAAATGTCATGCACAGTTGGTGAAATTAGTTAAGCCCATGTTTATCAAGAAATCTAATCAGGTAACTTTTCTCCAATTTAAAGAGGAGTTTATATGATGTAGGTAAAATAAATAATTTCATTTTATGGGAAACAGCCATTTGCTTCTTGTTGTGTTTTGGTTCAGGACTGAATGCAGTCATGATAAATGCACATTAAATACCCCTTTGGTGACATTTATTGATGCCACAGCCATGTTTTTATTATATAGTCCATTTAGAATACGTAAGGAACACTGAATTAGCACATGCTTCAGTTGTTGGAAGGTTTTTTTGTTAACCACAAAACAAGGGAAAAAAAAACCTAAAACCTTCCTAACTGTGGAATGTGACACTTGACTTGACCTGAACTGGTGGACATTTGGCTGTACTTACCACCTCCATTAATTGCCCTGAATCCTGCAGGTAAATAAGCCTGGAGGCTGGATAATGTCTTCCTTATTTCATGGTAGATTTAATTACTGAGAGAGATTTAGTTCTGCTGAGTTATGTGGTATCACAGCTTGAAAATACCATACTGGTCTCAAATCTGTCAAATAAGTTCTGTATTATCCTCAGGATTTATCACAACCTGTTTTGCTCATGTGAGTAGATCACGTGATAAAAACAGAGTTGAAGTTCAGACTTGCAGCCATGTCAAAAACTTTGAACCTATTCTGTTATTAACGTGGCTCTGGTGTCCTTTTGCCCGAGCACAAAGGTGGTTCTTTGCAATAGTAAGTATGGTTACTTATTGTCTTCTACGCTTTGCAGCCTTAGAGAGCAGCTTCATGGCTTCTGCCAGAAAAATGGCAAATGTTGTCAATTGTGTGTATTCATTTTGATTTTAGTTTCTTCACCTGTGCTATATAGACCAGGTTTGCTATGTTAGGCACCTCTTCCCTGCATGGTCCTGTAGTTGAGAGCTGTTCTACATGATGTGTTTCTTTCCAGTCTCTTTCCCCAATTTACAATAAGTGTTTTCTTCCACTATGGATTCCAGGAGGTATAAAGCTTTCATGCATCCTGAAACCCACCATGCTGTTCACCCCAGCTGTGGTAAAACCTTTGCTACATCATTGCTGCAGAATTGGTCATGAGTTGTGTTAGCGAAGTAGAGCATGAGGAAGGGGCCTGGGCACATGGTGGTTTCTCCTAATAGTTAAAATTGGTGTACATCACATTCTTAGAGTGCTAACTTCTGTGAATTTGGAGTTTCTTAAATTAGTGCTTTTGTAGTTTCTTCTTGTTGCATTCCTATTCAGCATTCCTCCACAATTTGGAGGGTACCTTTTAAGTGCTTGTCTGTTCACACTGAAGTCCTAGGGCACATTCAGCACAACTGAATGAGGAAAACCATGCTGGTGTGTTGTGCGTTGCTTTGTAATCGCTTGTAGTGTCATTTCTATTCAGTCTCTTGTGTTAACTTACAGGAAAGGTACTGTTGGAGGCAGATTTTACTATTGATAAAAATGTTTTATGCTTCTGTGTAATAAATACACAGTATATATATAGCAATTAATCAAGAGATAGACCGTTAAGGTACACTAGAAAAATAAGAAACCTCGAAAGAATCCCATCAGCTGGGAAAAAGGGAAGGGGTGGTGGTGGAGAGAGGGAGGTGCCCCTTTGTAAAATTTTTTTCTTTAGGTTGTTAAAAGAATTGGTTTTAATTAAAAGATCAAATGCAAGAATATCTGGATGGGAAATATACTTGCATTACTACAACAGATGTGTAATGAAATACCAAGAGAAAAAGATGGTTTGTGGAATTGTGTGTGTGACTGTATGTTTGTGTGTATATGGAAAGCTAGATACGGGTTATGTATTGTTTCAGGTCATCCAAATTTTTCCCTTCACTCGTCCAGCAATGCCTCTTGCTCACATAAATATATGTTGCATTGTTTTTCCCTTTCCCTTCCAAAATTAGAGATATATGGATTATAGTGTTGCCGTGTTGCAGCTGCCTAAAAACAGAGGCTAGACAAGATTAAGAGAATAAAAGCGGATATATTTATTGAAGGGCCTTCAGATACACTTTGGGCAGTGAAAGGGCTATACCCAAAATGGACGCAGGTTTTCATACTTCTTTGAGTTTGGTCCATTTGCATATCGGGGTTAATTCTCCAATTACAACTTCAGGTAATGAAGTCATTACCCCAAGTTTGTTCCCTCCATAACCCACTGTTGTTTACATTTCTCGGGGCCTGAGACAGTAGTGTCCTTGAGTTTCAGGCCTAGAGAGGACTTGTTTTGTCTGACCAGAATGGAAGAACAGTAGCTAACAGGCTATATGGAGTTTTTAGAATTATACACTAAAGAATTACAGGATATGAAAATATAAAAGCTAAAATCCTAAGGCATCAAGAGTGTTGATGGGTATTTACAGCTTTCTCTCCTAAGTTTTGTTGAAAAGCCTTTTAAAGTCTAAACTGTTTTGTATTAATTAAAGTGTTAAAAATTTTTTATATACAGAGTTTTCCATCTGATGAGGGTTGGCCGTTTGCAAAGTACTTGGGAGCATGTGGAAGAATGGTGGCTGTCAACTACGTGGGAGAAGAGCTGTGGAGTTACTTCAATGCACCATGGGAGAAACGAGTGGATCTGGCCTGGCAATTAATGGAAATAGCTGAGCAGCTGACAAATAATGACTTTGAATTTGCACTCTACCTCCTTGATGTCAGCTTTGACAACTTTGCAGTGGGACCAAGAGATGGGAAAGTTATCATTGTAGATGCAGAAAATGTTCTGGTAGCAGACAAAAGGTTGATCAGACAGAGTAAGTGTCTTCTTTCTCTCCCCTCACCTGTCTCACTTCTTTCTCTGCAATGTTTAAAGTATGTGTGGTTGCTAAATACATATTTTGTTGGCTTTACAACTAGACTACTAATTAACAAACTAATTAGCTTTCTTCTGCAATTAGACTACTAATTAGCGTGACCAATTTGTCAATTTCATGAAGTGTTGAGCATACCTGGACACTTTTAACTACTGTAAAGCTGCTTGAAGGAAGAGGTGGGGGTGGGAAGAGAAGGTGTTGGTGCTGAGTGTGTTTGGACAGATGTACAGATAAGGAGCCTGGCTGTCTTGTCTACCTTAGCTAAGAGACAGCTCTGCCTTTTCCAGGCACTTTTGGAAGTCCTGGAGTTCTACTTTCTGTGAATGACAGTGTTAGTGCCTTAAAAAGATAGCCTGACTTTGGTTCAGTGGTTCCAGTTGGTTCTCTAATAATGGAACTGAAGGAATGGGTAATTCTAGTGCTGTTCCCAAATCCATTTTGTTTCTGTCAACTGTAAAAGCTCGAAGCAGTTGTCAGCAGGAGAGGTGTTTGATGAAGTGCCATCACATAGGTTTATATTCTTTTTGAGCTTATAAGGAAAACTTACAGACCTAAGGGCTGGAGACATTGAACACAAGACCCTGGATTCTGCAGGAGACATTGAACATGAAACCCTGGATTCTGCAGAAGTTCATGGCAACAGGCCAAGTGGTTCCAGTTGGCTTTGAGTGAATGGATTTATTAAGCTTTGCATATAGGCTTCATATGTTGTGCTGCAGAATTAACTTTTAGGCTGTGTTTTTCTAGCCACACACTTTTCTAAAAGGAAGTGTGTTTTTGAGTTGTTTGGTTTTTTTTTTTTTTAGTTAGATTTATTATACATTCTCAAGCAGCTTAGATTAAAACTGTATGAGCCTACCAAGGAAGCCTTTTAATGTATTGGATATCCAGTACGTTTACTCGAGAACTCTTTGCTTTCTGTTCCATCCCTTTCTGTTCCATTCCTGTCCCTCCTTCTTACAATAATATTACTGAAGGCTTTTATTTTTGGAGCATGTCTGAATTGCTCAGGCAGAAAGATGTCCAGAGGAACTCTGAAAATGTTGATATGTACGTGGAATAGGAGCGAGTAGCTCCTTGCAGAAGCTGAATGCTGGAAGTGTCACATCTGTTGTCCCAACCAGGATTTTGGTGTGTGATTTATGATGTAACAATCAAGAGCACAAAAAACAAATGAGGAAACGAGAAAATTCTTAGTCTTTGTATAACTTGTGTTGTGGTTGCCATTTAATACTGGTTTCATGAGTCTTTTGGAAAGTTCCATTAGACAATCTCTGTCCAGAATAATCAATATGCCTGTTTAGATATTTCGATGTGTATTTTTTTTGCAGTTGCACTGTACAGTAATACCTGTGTGGGATATCATATTTGAGTTTGCTGAAGCCCTTTTTTCCCATTCTCCTTTGCTGGATTTTTTTTCCACCTTGAATTTGCTGCTAATTCTACAGATCTTACATAATTTTCTAATGGTTTTAACTGTCATCCTTCAGTACTCTTTTTTTTTCTAAACTGTCAGTGTGCCGTGAATGAGAAGACCAATAGTCAGCTTAGAGACTAGCCAAGCACTGATTAATTTTTTTTTTTTTTTGTATCTCACACTGCTAAGAGAGATCTGCAAAACTATGGGACTCCATGACAAAGACCTCTTCTCAAAGCTGGCAGTGGTCTAGAAACTTAAGATGAAAGTTTTCTAGCAATAAGTAGTAAGAACTCAGGAGAGCTCACACTTTTAAGTGTTATTACTACATTAGGTATTTTACGTAGATCAGGTTTTAAGTTAAAGAAAACTGCCAATGAGAAAGGTTTGTCCTTGTACATAAATGCCATTTGCTCTGCTGAATTTTACTTTCTTCGAAGATTATAAGTAATGCATCTGCTTTTTTATATTCTTTCTGATTACTGCCATGTCCAAAAGTAAGATAGAAAATAAAGTTTCAGAAGTTTATAGCAATTACTTTGCAGTGTTGTTCTAGGCTTTGATAGACCACTTTCCAGCAGTAGTTTCCAGGGCAACTGGAGAAGCCAAATCTATGTTGCTAAAATAAATCATGTTGCTTGTTTGTTTTTGTCTCAGCTTTGGCTGTGGATTGTTCTCCTGTACTTGCTCATGCTACATTTTTTCTTCTGAGTATGTGTGAATATAGATCTGGTGTTTATTCCGCTGCTTTTTTTGCTTCCTTCTCTTTGCTATCTATTTTGCCCTCTTTCTTTCTTTCCCCAATTTTTTGTTTTGTCAGGACCATTTCAGCAGAAGGATGTATCAATCTGTCAGATGCAGTTTTAGGCTAGAACATTTCAGAATTTTTCTAAACAAAATTGGTTTGTAGTTTAAATATTACCAGTTTGCTGTGTATTGAGCTTCTCATTGTATTCAGACACATATGCTCCTTCCTCCCCTCTTACTTCTTTTCCTGTCTCCTTATATTTCACAGATAAACCTGAGAACTGGGACGTGTGGTACGAAAGCAAGTTTGATGACTGTGATAAAGAAGCTTGTCTGTCCTTCTCTAAAGAGATTCTTTGTGCTCGCGTCACTGTGGACCACAACTATTACGCCGTTTGTCAGAACCTTTTATCCAGACATGCCACGTGGCGTGGCACTTCGGGGGGGCTGCTCCACGACCCCCCAGCTGAGATTGCCAAAGACGGGCGCCTGGAGGCCCTGCTGGACGAGTGTGCCAACCCAAAGAAGAGATACGGCCGATTCCAAGCTGCCAAGGAGCTCCGGGAATACCTTGCACAACTGAGCAACAACGTGAGGTAGTCCGCAGTGAAGTTCTTTTGCAACACTGGCTAAAACACTATTGCAAAGACACATAGAAAAAAGAAGTCTTGGACTCGTGTGTTAAAAAGAGAGAATAAAAAACCCTAGTTTATCAGTTTTCTAAATACTGTACAAATAGAATTTTATGGTGTTACAAAGTTCCTTTGCAAACGAACAAGGTACTTACTGAATTAAAACTTGAGCTACTATTGACTGTCCTCCCTAACTGTTTAAAAGGGAGTAGGTCACAAAAGACTGTGATAGCTTAATTGACAGCTTGTGTGTCAAAGGGTACTTTACATAAAACTGCATTAGTGTCACGGTTTTGTGAAACTGATGTTCTTACTTGGAAAGTCAAGTTAGACTGGTGGCCTGTTTTAAAGGCCTTTTTCCTGACATCATTGTCTCATTTTTGTGTTTGTTTAAACACCTTGAAGTGGCATTTACATCCAGGTAAATCTAGCTGTCTGCATTGTTTCAAACTGAACAGGCTTTCATATAAATGCTGTGCAGAACATTCCTACTGTGAGTGCAGGATTCCCAGGTTTACTGTCTAATTTTAGGGGGTTTTACACTGTATTTTACTATGATTAGACATTGTGGTTTGTTTTTTTAAGATCATCATAAACTCAAATCTCACTTGAACTAACATTCATTTAATGTCTTCTGTAGTTCTGCCATTGGAAATATCACTTAATGTAACAATTGTACAAAACTTACCCTTTGTGCCAGTATATACACATGGCTGTTTAACAGGAAATCATGGTATGAGAAAACCCTTATTTTTAACAATTTGAAAATTGGAAAGACACTACAATAAAAAGATATGTATTAATTTAAATTGGGGATAGGAGATTGACTAAAAAATTAAAAATCACTAGTCTGGTGTAGTTAAGCATAAACCAAAGAAAATGGTTTTGTTTATTAGTTTTTGAACATAGAGTAAATAAAAAATGCTATACTATAGTGAAGCTAATAATTTTCAAAATTCAGATTTTGATGGTCCTAGGTTGCTTTCTGAAGAACTTCTAAAACTGTGTACTTATGCTAGAGAAAACCCTAATTTGAATAATAATGTCAAGCAAGTTAGCAGTTTGTTTTACATCCTTCCCAAGTATGTTGAATGGAATTTCCTGAATATTCATCTTTTGGTTTACCAGTAAGCTGTACTCACTCTAGGTACTTTTTCTTGAACTAAGTTGGACTATTCCCAGTGCAGTTGAAATGACTTGTTGAGGTTTGTGTAAATATGGAGTTGTTCTCATAAATTACAGTTTTTGTAAAAGCCTCAGTTACTGCTACAAGAACTCACTTGAAAGCTTGCTCCTCAGTTTTTGTTTTTTTTTTACAACTACAATGCTTCCTTTTCCTGAAATCTTGTTCATACAAAGATACTCTTAGGAAATTTGCTCATATTGCTTCTTGTAACAGTAATGAAGGAAAGTAATATTTCTTAAGTGTGTGTATAAAACACTATTTTGTACAAGCTAAACATAGTTCTGAGCAAGGTAATGTGGGCTACTTCCAAGAGCAGAGCTGCTCTGCCTCCTGTACTGCATCAAAGCCTGATGGAAATTGTTCTGCCAGTGCAAGTGAGGGAAATGGCAAAGTCTCTGACTTGCCCTTCTTTCCCAGAGCTCGGAGCGGAGCCACGCAGAGATGCAGAGTGCTCTTTGATTGCCTAGGTCACTATATTTTAACCACACAGTTTAATGGTGAACATGGTGGTGGTGCTGGATTACTGGTTGGTCTTGATGATCTTAAAGGTCTTTTCCAACTTTAAAGATTCTATGATTAAGGATATTTTAGAATTGGAAATTCTCACTCTTACATCATCAGTGCCGCCATAGTCGTAATTTGTTCCCAGTCCCTTGTCCTGTTTTCTGAAGGTAGAATGTCCAGTGCAGCTTTTAATTTTAATTTCTCCCCTCATTTGAATGGTTTTATGTGCTTGTTCTGGCACAAGCTCTTGGAGAAGGTTCATGGTTTTTTTTCTTCATAAAATTCACTTATTTGAAGAAAACAGACTAACCCTCAGACTAGGTACTACCACCCTATCATAAAAGCCTTGACTTACCACTACAGTTGATTTTTAAACATCTACCACATTTCCCGAAGAGAGAGTGGAGTATGATTGTTGAAGTTGTGAAAGAAACAAACACTGCCAGTTTTGGTTACTACTTGAGACAGTTCTGTAACTGTCAGAATGTTCTGTTAGATGTTGTTTGGGGTTTAGTCCCTCCAGAAACAAGTTACTAAAGCCGCTTGTAAAAGGAACTTGGAAGTGAAAAGAAAACAAACCCCCAAAACCCCCACTACAACAAACACACTACAGGGAAAACATTGTGGAGAGCAATAAATCTTGTTCCATTTGCACCTGTCAGATATTTATTGTATAATAACAATTTATATTTTTAGTCATTGCCCATTATTATTGATGAACATGGTGAAATATTTTTGAATGAGATGTTTGGGGTTTGTATGTGCATTAAAATTGTCCTTTTGTACTGTAAGTTACTGTTTGTTTGGAATATTTTATCAAAATTGTCTCCCTGTGCCTTTAATATTACAAGAAAGTTGTTTCTGCAACTTCTAATGATATTAATAAAGAATACTTTAAGAACCTCATCTCAGCTATTCATTTTAAGATCAGTAAGTCTTTTAAGATTAACTGAGTCTTTTAGGATTGTCTTAGTCTAGCATGCATTAAAATATACTTAGAACTAGTTTTCATAGTGTTTCAGAATGCACCATCATCAGCAGTGAGGATTTTTGGTAGTTTCATATATTAAAAAATTTGTTTACTGTTACAAATTAATTTCCATTTTCCCTGTGAGGAGAAGGGCCTACCTCCTCTTATCAGGAGAGAGCATGGAAAAATATGACCAGAATTCTGAGGAAAAAAATTGGGGGAACATTGCTGGGGAATTGAATGAAGGGAAACTTGCTGACTTCAGTGCCTCACAGTAGAAAATTAGTATACCAGTAATGGGCCTAATTATTCCACTTCTTGTAGTATACCGGGAGCAATTCTAATTGTTTATTTAGATACACTCATTTGAGAAACTGTATGTGGAGATGGTCGAGCTTAGCGTACTCATACTCACTTTCCTGAGGGTAGATTTAGAGCTCTGGCAAAAAGCAGATTTAGTTGTCAACAACTTTTAAGAGTTGCTGTCTTTATTGACAGCCAGCACACTTTGTGAGGAGTGGAGTTTGTACAGTGAGTGTACACAGATACAGGAATATGGCAAAGCACACTCTGGGTTTTAGTCTTGAAATTCACATTCTACTTTTTATCCAGTTCTAATATGAATCAATATACTGTAAAAAAAGTCTCATTTAATTTGCTTACTATTTTATATAATCAAAACATGTAAACACCTGTCAGCTCTCAGTTTGTTTCAGAGGAAGGTGAGACTTGACAAAGGTTAGGAAACCGCATTGCTTTCTCAGACCACCTTCTTATGTTCTTTGACTTGGGTGTTCTCGGTTGTGTTTATTTTTATTGTTGGTGATGTTTTGTTTGAAAACTTCCTCGTTTACAAAGGAGGAGAACTTGCCAGGGAAGATAAAGCCAGTTTAATAGCTATCCCTTCAGCTGTTTGCCTTCCTGTCCTTCTCAGCTGTACGTACTTTTGCAATTCTCCCCAGTCTCTCTTGTAGACACTGTCAGCAATCCATTACAGTATTGTCCCAATTCATTTTTTAATTACTTCTTTTCCCTGAAGGAATTATGCAAAACTTCATATTAGGGTTATTGTTAACATCTTCCTAGAAGAGGTGGTATTTTGTCTCTGCCAAACAGTAACATTATGTATACATATGTTATTAAATTATGTTTGTCTTTGATCTTTATATATCCTGTTTATTTTCAGCCTAGTTCAGCATTATTAAGGTATAAATAGACTGGATTTGCTTTATGCTAACATTGTCTTTTTTCCTAAATAGTTAACTGGCAGCTGAAATAGAAGTATTAGGGTCACCTCTAATTCCCTGTTCCTTTCAGGAAGGGGGGTTTTGGGTAAAAAGCTGGCTGGTGGAAGTGTGGTGGTGTTCACTGTTTGAAACGTGAAAACACTATGGAAGTACAGACAGCCCTGAGTGTTATGTGGCACATACTTGCCATGATGTGCACCTGCCCCAGGACCAAGTATGTTATCAGAAATGCTTTTTATCACTTTTGTAGAAATTCTTTGCTTGTGGACACAGCTGTCTGAATTCATAAAGGTTTGCCATGTCATGACTGCATTATCCAGGTGCTTGACCAGCAAGTGCAGTAGGAAGGAAATGAAAGCTGAGGTCTCTGTGCCCTGAGCAGGGCCTCTCTCCCCTGGCAGTGCCCTCTGCTCCTTCAGGATCGTGGCTGCCCTATGGATCCCTTCAGTGCAGGGTTCAACAGACTGTAGCCAAAGCCTCTGCATGCTCAGTGTGTGTGTGTCTGAGATCTGCCTCAGCCTAAAGGGAGACTTGTCTCCTCTACTGGATGTCTTCAGTGTGTTTATGCTCAATTAGCAGTTCCAATTTATATTTGTTTGGGCTTGGAAGACATTTGGTGTGCATATGGGTAAGAACTGCTGGCAAGGAACCTGGTTCATGTGTGTCTACATTGCTCTGCAACCAAACCAGCACCTGGAAGCAGGAATAGGATTGAGAGATTCATTTCAGATCTTCCTTACTCCTTCCAAACAGGGTTAATGCAAACCCAGACTCTTGAGAGCTTAGTGTGTCCTTCACTAGGCCGAATGAGGACCCTGCATTTTGACTGAGCTTCCTCAGAGTTAAGGTTATATATTATTTATCTGTTACTTTTTGCTAATGTCATATCCAAATGTTATCTGTATATAGAAATGTATATACATGTATAGGCCCTATATGTGTATTTAGCATAAGCTGCTATTGCAGAATGCAGATTGGATTTCAGGTTCTCAACTAATGATGTTTTACTCAGTTGAAGTGTTTTACTTGTGGAAAGTCTGGTAACATAATTTCCCTACCTTGTTGTCTTCATCTATGTGACTATTCAGTAGATCTGATGTCTTAAGGACCTAAAAACTGATCTGTAACCAGCTATTATTTGGAACAAACCAATAATCTTTCTAATCTTATTTTAAGTTATTTTCATGTTTAAATTTTGGATTTGCAGTGTGATAACTGAGCTTATATAGCACTGTTGTATTTATATTTTGGTGCCTTACTGAAAAGGAACTGTGGTTTCTGACTGTTTTGGTGGTTACAAAGGTGTTTTGATTTTGAATGCTACTCTTACAGACTTTCAGACATTTTGTTAGTGCTGTGAGAGAAAGATTGCAGCTCTGGCTTTTAGATGGTCCTGCATTCCTCAGCAGAGTCCATCGTAGGAATTCTGAAATTCCTACACAAGTACCACAAGTACCACATCTCTTGTAATTCACTAGATGCAGAATTGAGAGAGACTGTATCTTTTGATGCCTGGATTTTTGAGGCATGAGAAACTGTAACCCATTTCCCTTAAGGCAGAAGCATTCTGAAAAGAAGAAAATATATTCTTATAAGTGATTTTGTGTTATATCTTTTTTTTTTCCTTCATTATTCTGTACTTGTCTGGAGTTCAACTGATTACATTTTGTGAGATGAATCTAATTATCCTTCCTTTATAGTGTTAAAATCTTGCAAAAAGTCACTTTTTGGCAATTTGTATTAGTGCCTTTTAACTTGAATTTTTTAGTTATAATGTGATGTGTTTCTGTAAATAAGCAGTTAATTACAAACATTTTTGCTAAATGTAACCACATTTTTTGTATTATGATTGTTTCTATGTGCTTTTTCGAGGGGCTAGCAGTTTATTCTGTACACTGAACTTTGTCTGCCCACCAAAACCATCAGTAGTATCACACTTGGATTTACCCGGGAGGCACTCTTTTTTCCTGTCTGCTATCACTAAAATTGATGTGTAGCAAGGACACAACTGCAGTTACACATGGAGTAGTGTCTGTTCCTGGTCTCTAGCACAGCTATTTAGAGGTAGATTATCAGAACTTCTCTATTCTACAGATAAATAAAGAAAGTGCTGCACTATTTGGGTTCCAGTACATGAGCCACAGTCTGAGGTATATTGGTGAGAATTGAAAGTAGCTGGTAAGGTTAGAGGAAGTGGGTTAATGAACAATATACAAAAGCAGCGGGTTTCAAGTTAAACTCTCACTTCACATGCATTGCAGGCAGAGTGAACCATGCGTAAAATAACCCACACATTGGAAAGTCATCCAGAGAGAAGAGCTTTTGTTCCCATGAGCTACACATGGCAATTTGCATGTGGTATTCAATGATATCAGCATATGAATTGCAGGAAGAGCAGGTATTGGGGGGTCAGGATCTGTTTTTAAGATTTATTTGTGCTTAATATTTAGCAAATAGAAAAGAAGTATAATTAGAAGACCATGAACCAGGATAAGAGTTTTTCTTCCAGAGCAGAAACAATGAAGGGAGGATGTTTGCTGAAATAGCACCTCAGTCCGGGCAGCTGACAGATGTCTGCAGAAGGAAATCTGTTCAGCAGCCCATGATCATCTTATGTTCCATGTAGAAGTTCATTTCTTGTTCAACTGATTTCATTTTGGTAGCTATTTCCTGCTTTGCTTTCAAGAGCCAGAATAAATCGACTTACGCTTTTCCTTACCTGGTGGCAAAGGGGCCTCAGGCCAAGTGTTGGTGGGTGCTGGTGGCTCTTGTGCAGCGTCCTGCAGGAAGGGGCACTGGGCTTCACCTCCACAGCCCTCCAGGCTGCAAAGGCCTTGGGGGAAATTATTTCCTGCTTCAGGCTGGTGTGAAGTAGTAGCTTGCTAAAGGAAGCTTTGGGGCAGCTTATCAGGTACCAGTGCGCCTTGTCAGGTACCAGTTAAACAGAAAATGGTGTTTAACTGTGGGATAGCCACGTGTCTTGAAAATTCTTTTGCAGTTCCAGTAGCTGGACTGAGCCCAGTTTCCAGAGAACTTTTTCTCTACCAGTATCTGACTGTCAGGGAATGTAATTCAGTGTCTGAAAGGTCTGGTCAGATGATTCCCCTAAAGGCAAACCGCTTAAGGGTATTCAGACCATATGTTCGTAATTCAAATATCTGTGTTATTTAATGTTATATTTATTGAAGCCTATTCTTCTCTAGGCTTTTGTTAAGGCCTCTAGACTCTTGCTAGTTGTCCTACTTACAGACAGCTAAGTAGCCCTTGATGTTTGTAGCAAACCACAGGGGGAAACAAGAACAACAGCCTACCAATGCCTTTTGTAATTTGGATAGATGTCCGAGGTGTCAGAAGTGCTTTGAAGTAATTTGGTCTCTTAAGCAAAATGTTTCATGCAGTCAGGGACTTCAAAACTAAGCAGTGTTCCTAAAATTTATTTATTTTATATATTGAGTACAGTTTTGGGGTCAAAATGTTCATTCATATGCTTTGTATTCATCCTGCTTGTACATCTGCAGGTATTTTCCCCAGTGTGTTTGGGAATATTTTAATACTTACAGACCACATTTCAAAGCTGAATGGAATCTGGTAGCATTTACCTAACTTGCTGAATATGCTAAAATCCAGTAACATTTAATTGCTTTAGTGTAAATTCTAGACTACAGCCTCTTAACTGCCAACTTGTTTTCCTAGTGAAAAAAGATAGAATAAAACAACATGTGCATTAACTGCTGGTTAAATTGTACAAAAGGCTGTGATAAACCTCTCACTCCTCCTATCTGCTGTGCATAAGGTCTCTATACTATATATTCAAGACAATACTGTGTGATAATGTTCTCATTACAGTTAGTCAATGTACAACAGTAAGATTTCTGTAAAAAAAAAAACCCCAAAAATTGATACCACCTTGATTTTCAGTGGAACAAAACAGGGCCTGGAGAAATTAAAAAGTGAAAAAAAGATAAAGAAAAAAGAATCTGCTCGAGTATTGTTGTGGCTGTGGATGGATCAGCAATTGTTGTGGGAGGAGGTGACAGTAAAACAAACCCGATGAGCTCTGGAAGCTGCTGCTGTTTTTCACTGGCTGAACTGCTGCCATGTTGTCCTGTCCATAGGCATCCTGGCTGTAGGGAATGAGGGAATCTCTCACCACTTCACAATTCAGCAAGGAAAGGGTGAGCTTCCAGCAGTGAAGGACACAAAAGAAATCACTGCAGTTGTTGTACAATGTGGGGATTTTAAGTAGACTGTTCTAGGCCAAGTCTTTCCCTGAAGGGAACTCTTGGGAGCTGCTGAAGCTGTGTAAGGCTGCTAAGCAATCCTTTTGGGTGAGTAAAGTGCCACACTCGGGGCTTTAAAGTGTGGCTCAGCTGTGAAAATCTCTCACAGAGGACTGAATGTTCAAGGTTTGTGCTACAACATCTGTATACGTCTATTTTTGGAGAATGAAGCAGGAAGTGTTTCCAAGCCTGGTAGGAAAGGCATAATAATCTCCCCTCTGGTTTCCTTTGCATGTTCCGGGTTTCACAGAAGGAAAATACAGGTGTGTGGGCTCAGAGGAGTCCAGGAGTCCTCTGACAAGAGGGCTTGAAAATACTTGGTTTATTGTAGCGAGTAAGTCGAAGTGCAGGAGAGAGGCTGAGAAGTGGCAAAGAATTGGTTAATCCTGAAATGCGAAGCACAGGGAAAATCTGGACTATGATTCTGATTTTCAGAAAATGTTTGCTTCTTCCCCACCTTTCTCCCAGGCTAGGTGTGCGCATTTTTCCTCATAGTTTTTCTTCAGCTTTTAAATCCAGATGTACAATGCAGTGAAGAGAATGCATTTACGTACTGTGCTGTAATAAGATAATATTTGCCCCTACAGAGTTTCATAATGCAAACCTCTGTGGGAAAAGGTACCTCAAGAGTTCCAGCAGGAACTTTGCCTTGTTCTGTTTTGGGAAAAAGATAAACATTTGTGCTCTCGATTGCATTTACTCCAGTGCTTTCCAGTCAGCTTGAAAGGATCAGAAGGGTTCTCTCCTATTGGAACTGGTTTTGAAAGATTAAGATTTGAACACTGTAATCTGCCCTATACCACAGTGCTGCATGGGTTCAGCAAAGCACTTAAACACACACTTTAAACTGAAGTTTAAATGAAGTTGCACAAAATGCAGTTTACATTTGTGTTTGATTAAAATGTGTTTGAGGACCATTAGCACATTCATCCTTTCAAGAAACCTGTATTAGACACCAGAGAAAATTGATTACATCTAGTTTTTATATAACCTTAACATGCACTGAGATCACTGTCCATTAGTTTTTGGGTTTAATGACCAGAATAGAAAACTAAAAAGAAGTGAAATATTTAGGAAACTATTATTATGACTGCATCAAGCTAATCATGCAAGTAAAAGGCTTTAATAGTAGTGAAAAGAATATTCTCTGTAAATTTGAGAGTCTGTATGTTACATTTTCAGCTGTTAAATATCCAGAAGCTGGCAGTACCATTCAGTTTTGCTTCTCTGCTAACTTAAGCCTATAATCAGACAAACATTTAAAGAAAGATTCATCTCCAACTTCCTCTTACAGTTGGGGTAATATTTGACTGAAGGAAGGCAGCAAATTGAGTAGACTGATTTAACAGAATGCATCATTCTTTTAACATATTTGAAGCACCTTCTTAGTTAGGAAAGAGCTCCTGTGTCTGTGAAATAAACTTGCAGAGGAGGAGAATGTCTCCTTAGTAGGCAGTGCAGGGCTGTTTCTCCTTGGTTTACAAAGGAGACATAGTTTTGTTGATTCAATTTTTTGGAACTGTCTTTTTAGTAGTTATTGTAAAATTTTAGCCTTAGTGAAACTAAAACTTGTTTTATATTGGCATGATAGCAGTTATTTTTAAAATACTGGCCTCGTGGAGGGTGCGTCTCAGTATCACCTCTCAGCAAAGTTCTTATACTCTCGTCCTTTCATACATAATGGAGAGGCTCTTTCAGACAGTGATTTAAAACCTACTTCTAGAAATACAAATTATTCAATGTTATCTAAAAAAGAAAATAAATTTAAAAATAAAACAATAATGTTCAGGAAATTTTGCTAAAGGAATAGACAAAGCAAAAATTCTGGTGCATGGATATCAAGTTTAATGCCATGGATTGTCTGACATAAGAGATATGTATGAATGTGGGACTGTCATTTAGTATTTCCCAAATGAAATTGAAAAGGTAAAAGTTAAAAGTGATTGTTCTAGTAGTGTGTGCATAGGAGAGCTGGCTAAAATTGAAAAAGGTGCTTCACTATTTTGAACTTCGAAGATGAATGTTTCCTGAAATGTCACAGTTCCATTACATATGGCTCATAACCTTTAAATGTGGTTACAGTAAACCAAAATGTATTTCAGATTCAACACACTAATCCTTGATGAGAGATGTGCAGAGCTGTCATTTTCTCTGAGCATTCGTGTATGGTCACTGGGGTTTCCACGGGTCTGTTCCACAGAGACACTCTGCCTTTTAGCAGGTAAACACAGATTTTTTTTTTCCCTAAGGAAACTGAGAAAAATCCGTCCTCAAAACAAAGCAGCTCCATGCAATCTGCAGTGCTACCCTCTCGCTTCTGTTAAACTTTCAAGAGCTAAGAAACCATTTTTGCAATGCTGCGGTAAAACTTTGCCTTTATTTGTTTGTAGTTTCTTTTAAACATCTTTGGTAAACATTGCCAGTGAAGCTGCATATTTTCACACAAGTGCCATCTGGAACTATCCATCTTTCAACCTGACTGCTTGAAAACGAGGAGATTCAGCCAAGAAATCTATTTTCTCTGTTGGTTTGAAAATTCCTGCATAATATATGCTAGGCTGCATACCCCCAACCTTTCTCAGTATTTTGGAAGAGTGGCTTTTCTGATGGGTTCATTATTTGCCACGTGTTCTCTGTACATATATAGGTCATTGCATAACATGGCACTGAAGCTGTATTGCTTTCGGGGGACAGAAGCATTTCCAGAAATATTTTTGAAAGAACAAAGACAAATTGTTCAGAGGCGGAAATTTAACAACAGTTGGATTCCTCTGCCCCTATGACTCTTATTCTATAAACTGTGATAACCATTTCTGAGGGAGGAAGGAAGTTGAATGCAGAAGCATCTGTGCTAAATGTCCAGTGGCTTTGGCACCTGAGCAGCGAAGTCTCATAATATGAATAGACCTAGGCTGGTGGAGAGAACAGGGAGAGCAAAAGCAAGAAATCTCCTGGGCTGACATAAAGACATTTTAATAGGTGGAGGAAAACCCTCAGTGACACAAAGGGAGTCACCCACCACGTCCCACCAGCCAGTCCCAGAGCAGCAGCTGCCTTGGCAAGGCAACCCCAGCTCCACCTGGGGCCACTGTGGTGCTGGGACTCTGGGGTGTCCCCAGCTGTCCCCTCCCAGCCTCCTGCTCACCCTCACCCTGCTTCCTGGGAGACACAGTGGGGACTGGAGAAAGCTTTTCCAGGATGCCAGCAGTGCTCAGCACCAGCTGGAACACTGATGCACTATCCAGCCTGGTCTAGTCACAACTCCAAACCTCAGCACTGCATGGGCTGCCATGAAACATTAACCCAGGCCTGGCCAAATTTAAATTAATCCAGGTGGAACTGTGGTAGAGAGACTCACAAAGGAGGCTGTCACAAGGGAAAATGTGTTTATTTCAACAATTTATGCTTAGTTTAATTCTCTTGGGTTTTGGGGGTGATATTGTCCTGTTAGGAGGGCTGATGATGTGCTGAATGAGCTCAGATGATGAGTGGTTTATTGAACATGACCTAATTACAATGAGTGGAATGGGAAATATTTTCTGACAGGCTCAGAAAACCTGTGTGGGAAAGAGCTACCCAAGGCTGTCTTGGTGTGGCAGGAGGGGATGAATGGAAGTTAACCCCTGAGAGACTGGTTCAGGCACTTGGGCATTTGGATGATGGGTACTATACAGGAACCCAGATAGAACAGTTCAGCTGTGTTTGAACTCATTGAAGGATTCAATCCCCTTCAGAGCAGCAGCATGATTATGAGTTTCTTTGGAGTGCCCTGCAGTGAGTGAGTTTATATCTCTCAAAGACAGACAGATAAATCAGTGCCCACAGTAGTTTTCCCAACTGGGTTTGAGTTTGTAGCAGTTCTGATTCCCTCCACAGAAATGAACAATTACCCATTACCTCAGCAACCCCAAAGATCTGTGCTGTTTTTGAACATGAGGTTCCACGGGCTGCACAGTTCAGTACTTATTGCAAACAGCCTGGAATATGCCAGTAATCGGTGGTGGAGGATGTGATCTTCCGCTGAGTCCCACACACGATACACATTTCCTACTGGCTGCATGATAATAAAAGTGAGGGCAAACGGCCCCAAAGCCCTGCGAGCTGGACTGAGGGAAGAGTGAAAAGCAGTGGCTGTTTTGGGGTTCTTTTGCTGCCAGCTCTGAGGGTGTAACACGGCCGAGGAGCTGCAGGAAAGGAGCACGAGGGACTTTCAGTAAAAGCGTTGCTTGGTTTTTCTGGCCTCTATTGTTTATCAGCTAAAGCTGAAAAACCTATAATCGCCCAAAGGAATTACAGCCTTAGTCTTAAGCTCTCAAGATCTCTTGGTTTAGAAGCTTTACAACCGATTTCAGGAGTGTGACTGGGAGAAATAATATAATACATAAGAGACCATAATTCTGGAGTCATTTGGGGGAGAGAATACAGTGGAATTGGTTGCAAATGTCCCCCTCCTTTATTTTTTTAAGAATACAGTGTTCATAATGCCTTGACTTTTAACCTGTAGAATTGCTATTACTGTAAGCATCACTAACATGGCCAACAAATATATTTTTCTTTTTGTCCTGATTTTATAATAATGATATAGCTATAACAAAACCAATTGCACAGAATAACTGCAGATTCTGAAAAGAATTTTGATCACTGTTAATATTTTGAAAAGCAAAAGCTGGGATTTCTGGAGAGCTGCACTGTAAATTCTTGTTTAATTTATCAATTATGGACATTTTAAAGCTCCTATAGACCTGTGTTTGAATGAATTTCTAGAAGCTACTGTATTACCATTATGATTACTATAATGTTATTGTGATGGCTTGATTTCTGTGTCACAAAATTTTGGTTTCAATTGTTGCCCATGTAAGATCATGTGAGATTAAATGGCAGTTTAAAAATTGATTCTGATAATTTTAAATATGGATTCAGGAAAAGTAAGGCTGGAAGAAGTGCTAAACACAGAATTCCAAAAGCATTCTTATTGTGGAGCACAACATTTTATCTTTCTCAAATTTTTAGATTTTTTTTTGTATTTGTAGACTGGAAAATATTTTTTTTTTTAATCAAAGAGAAACAAGTTCTTTCTTAAGGTCTTAAGTGAATTGAACATATTTGCTCTGGACTGTGTTGCACCCTCAGCCCCCTGAAGCTGGTTTCCCTTGTTTTCCACCCCCGCATGGGGCAAGAACAGAGTGCTGGGGTTTGGAGAGAAGACTGCTGACCCTCCAATGGTTGCTGATGAGCAAGTATCTTTAGTTTTTGATTCTGCTAATCTTTCCTTTTGGGATTTAGTAATTTGGGTCTCTCTTCTCTACAAACCCAAGTTGGCAAGAAACCTTGAGAAGTACAGGTAAGTTTGAAGCCACAGCTCCTTTACAAAATAAAAATCACTGTTCTCCCACCAAGTGTGGATTGGATGGCTCAGTGCTGTATTTGGTTGACAGTTTGCATTTTGCCTGAGCTTTAGGTGTCTTATGGCATCTAGGGAACCAAATGTTATCCTCTGTTATTTTAGTGAACTGGCTTAAAATATACCCTTTTAGCCTCATGGGGAGATTAAGGCTCAGTGTGTTTTGTAAACTGGACATTATTTCTGTTCAAACAGTAGGGAAGCTCAAATATTTTAGTTAGCATTCGGAACAATATTTTTGTCTTTTCTTGTGGTACTTTGATTTTTTTCTTACCATAGATCTGTAAATATTTTTTTTCTCTGAACAGGTAAGTAGATTTGGGTAATATGTTAGAATAGATGTGCCTCCCCTAGTGCCTAAAATGAGTTCTTCATGATCCTGTGTTAGAAGTGTTACAGCCTCTCGTCTGCAAAAAGCACATTCTGTAAGAAGTTATTAACAGTAGGGAATTAAGCTAAGGTGCCAAATAACCCAACTGTACTTTTCACAGTAATGAGTAATCTGTGCTTCTTTTCCTAATGCCTTGACTAAAAAGGCTTGTTTAGTGTGTGTGCTTCGCACTGTAATGTAGTGCTTCATTTCCTTCATAATTTCTGGAGCTGGGAGCTGAAGTAATGGTTTTCTGGGCCTTAGCACACTGCTTGGTCTTGCAAAGTCTATTTCATGGTCTGCTAGATCCTAATGGAGATTGTTGGTAATGAGATAACATTTATTTATATAAAAGGAAATTTACTGCCAACTGCCTAAAACTTGCAAGCAATTGAAGTAATGAGTTAAGTTTTTAGTTTAATTTATCAGTATGTAAGGAAATATACAGAGGTCACAGCTTCAACTCCCTAAAATGCCCAAAATACTATATAGGTCAGGATACCAAGATAGAGTGTCTTTGCAAACTTTTAAATGAGAGGGTACATTAATGGTTCTGTTGGAGACACATTTATGTCTGGAGCTTCTGCTTCCTGAGCAATTAAATAATTTGGCAACAAATGTTACACCTCATTCGGTGAAATCAGATATTATGTGCATCTGTTAATGTAATCAATCTTAGAGCTGAAGCATGTGCAAAAAGGCGGGGAACTTGTGCAGCTGCTCTTGAGAGGCTCTGAGGGTGACCTTGGTATCAGCTGTGCTAATGGGGTTTCTAGCAGAGCCTCTGCAGGAGGCTTTTGCCTACAGCCACACTGTGAGTTATCCCTGCACTGGAGATTGCACAATTATTCTAGAGAAAAGGGGAAAAATTGCCATTCTAAATTTGCAAGTGAGAGCTACAGCACGCCAGTGAAGGCCAAATGGGTAAGTCTAGCATGGCAATAGAGATGCTGTGCAAACCAAAGAGAATCAAAAGATCGTTCCCCCAAGAGCTTGTGCGCAGTGCTCACCATCTTGGCTTTAACTGATGGGATGTGTCCTCCTAGTACGCACACAGAGCTTGATTTTCAAATGGTCGTGATTTGGATGCCCCATTTCAGATGTTTTGAGGAGGCTTTGTTTAGATATTGCTCATTTTTGGGTGGCAAATATTTTCTAGTCAGAGATATTTCTGGTTTGAGAATCATCGAAATTGCCTTCCTTTTACAATCATGAAACAAATTATAAACAATGAAACATTCAAAGATCTGTCAGCCCCTGTATACATTTACAGTAGGGGAGAAAGAATATTGAGAAAGATTTCTCTGTTGCTCACAAGGTCAGTAATTGGATTATATATTGATTGGAAGTTCAATTCTGTATCTGTAGAACAGAGTAATAATGTAATGAGTTCAGAGGTTTCATGAGTTCAAGTTTGAAGTAGTGAAGCCATGGCCTAATTTTGTAGATCATATCAAATCTGTGCCAATAATTCTTTAGGGGATGGCACATTAGGTGTGCACCTACCACTTTTAAAGGGTAGAGACTCTTAAAGATGTCTATTCGCTCTGTTTTAATAAAACCTTCATATCCCAAGTGTTGGAGACACTGATGATTAAGATTTCCAGTGTAGTGGCCTCAGGCATTGTATCTAACTTTCAGAAACCTTTCCAAGTTATCTAAAATAATAACAACTTCTTCACTTTTTACACTCTTTTTAAAAAATTCAGGATCTCAGGGCTTTCTAAGGCTATGAAGTTGGCAGACTTTACTGCATAGGAAGGTTTGTTGAGCAATATAAGTTTTACAATCAAGGCTTATTGGATGGCTTAAGATAAGTGTGTTACCTTTTCATTTGAATTTCCACAATGCACAACCAATGTGGAAAATATTTTTTAAGAGGTTGCAAGAGAAAGTTTTTAAAAGTAAGAGGGTGGGGCAAAACCTGGCAAGCTTTGCCAGTATTATGGGAGGGGAGATTTTAGGTTTTGCAGTTTTCAGGTTTTGCTTTGTCTTGTTCTTTGTAAATGGCATAAAGTTGGAGATATGGAGTTTTGTTTTATTTTGTTTTTGCCAGAGAGAGCATTTGTTTGGGTTGGGTTTTTTTGTCCCTGCTTGGTTAGTTAAGAGAGAGAGAAATTGTGCTTTCAATTATACTGATATGAATCTAGAATAACTAAATATTCATGTGCTGTTAGTCTAGACTAGATGGGACAGAAAACCAGAACCTAGCTACAGTATTTGTTGATCAGTAGGATGGAGATGAGATTTTAGAGTGCAAGATTCATGTCCCAATACTTCTGATACTACTGATATTAAATTCTGGTTTATGTTTTAGAAAAGATTTAAAATACTGGTTCAGGAAATAAGTGTAAGGAAAAGAATCCTCTTTGATCTGCACATATGCTACTGGGAGAAGTACCTTTTGCTCCTTCCCTGCCTTTGTAGCTGGGAAAAGACGACCAAACACTGAAGAAAGTTTCCAGAAAGCAGCTGAGCCTGCAGGTTCAACTCTCCCCTGTGGCACCCTCCGATCTGTAGCCCTGCCATCGTCCTCACTCAGGCACTGGCAAACCTGCAGTTGTTTGAGCAGCCACTCCGTGCAGCTGAACTGAAAACTCATGAGGAAAAACAAGCTTTTCAGCTCCAGGATTTCTGAATCAGCTCCACAAACCAGTTCACTTGGCAATTACATTCTAGTTTTTTTTTCTTTGCTGGGAAAAACTCTGGGTGAGATTGGGCAGGACTGAGGTAAGACACAGGACACTCCTGCAGCTGGTCTGAGTGAGCACGGATGATCAGCTGGGAGCTTAATGTTATCTGTGATGGAGGATATGTTAGTGATTCCTAAAACCAGCAGCAGTGTGTGCTCTGTGCCCAGAGTGGCTGCTGCCCTGGGATGGCAGGGTGACTCTGGAAGCAACACGTGGTTGGCACTTGTCCCTGTCCCCAGAATGGCTTCTTCCATTGGCACTTGTCCCTGTCCCCAGAATGGCTTCTTCCACTGCGCGTATGATTTTACACTGAGGATAGGATTTTACCCTGCATCAGCAAAAGCACAATTAAAACTGCACATCAGCTAAGTAGTTCACTTTTTTTGAATGTAGGTTAATGCCAGAGCTGATTTATTTTGTGTTAGTTTTTCTTCCGAATTTATAAAAGGGCCAGAACTATCTGTTCTCTGGGCATGTCAATCAAACAAATTAAAGCACAGAAAACTGATGAATAAACACTACAATCAGTGTAGAAAGAAAACAAGTAGCAATCACCCAATATCTCACTGAGTAACGGTGCAGAGCCAATGATTAACAGTAATGACCTGTCCCTGTGGCACAGCTGCCCTTCAGCACTTTTAAATCACAATTCCCAAATCCCTCACAGCACATCCTTGGGTCAGACAATGGGTTATTTCAAGTCAGTAGGCAAAGGCATAGTAAGAGTGCTGAAGTAGCTTATTTTTACAGAGCAGGGCTGGCCTTGGGGCATTAGCTGCTTTCAGCTGCCTCAGTGCTTTTGGGGGCCAGAGGCAGCCTCTCAGCAAGGCAGGTGGAAGATCTGACAGGGCTTAGGTCAGAAAGTACACCTTGGAAAACCGCAGGTCTCTCCTGCTTGCTGTGAAACACCCATTGAATGTGTTCATGCCACCCGCTCGCTTGCACGCTACAGAAATCCCCTCTGAGTTGCTGTCCTGTCCTATTTCATTGTGGAGATGGATATGTGCCCTGTCTTGAGGCTTGTAGAAACAAGAGCAGGTATTCAGAAGGTAAAGTGAATAGCAGTTAATAAGTCATATGAAGAAGAGGTGCCCTTTTGCTCACCAAAAACATGCATGACATTCTAAGCACACAGGGAAATGCCGTGTGTCCTGCCCAAGAGGTGCAGAGGTGCCACTGGCACCAGAGTCACTTAGGCTGTAGCTGAAACCCATTCTAGCATTGCAACAGCCAAGGCTCTCATCCACGCTTGTGGCTTTTGGAACAAATGACATTTGAGATTCTCAGTTTGTTTTTCAGCATCACCATGACCGAGCCATCATCACCACGACAGGCAGCCTCAGACAGCAGCACAGACCTGTCACTGCAGCACAGACTGCACAGGCTCAATTTTGGGTGCCTATAGGGGGGTGCTTCCCAAGGGTTGCTCGCAGGACGTTCTCCACTCCAATATCAGACAGTGCTCCAGTGTGGATCTAGGGTACTACACTGACATTAAATTATTATCCAGCTTCAGCTGGATAAATAACTATTTACTTTTTGTTGCTTTCATTAAATGGTCCCTGTATCCAACACTGCTTTGCACAAACTGCTTCACAGTAACAGATAACTAACTGTAAATCCATAAATCTGTTCTTAATTTTCCTTCATGAAAGGTATTATAAACTGTAAATGATTAATAATTTCTCATATATCTGGATTTTTTTTTTATTTTAAGAAAGTGGCTTAACTAGAGTATAAAATCAGTACTTCAGATCATACCGAAATGGTAGACTAACAGCTCTAGCAACTATGAAGGTGTTGCATTGTTTAAAATGTTAAGTATACACTTTGTATCAGAAATAGGGGCTTTTCAAAGTAACAAAAGTTCCTATTTTAATTGGAATAGGAAGAAGAGAACTTTATGTGCAAAGAGCATGTTCTAGGAACTACAGTACTTTGATCATTACAGCTTTTACTAAAATACTGCATAATAGAAGTTTCTTCAATAAAAATTACATAATTTAAAAAATAATTAGCTTAGGTTGATTTTGAGCTCAGAAAAACACACCAGTGCTGAGAAAGAGATGAAATTAGAAAGCTGCATTGGAAAAGAACCAGTATGGCAAAATATTATTAACAATTATTTTAATGTTCTATGCATTGCCAAGAACTGAGAACTTGAGAGAAAGTTGTCACAGAGATGTGGTGTAGCACAAATGGTAGCTGGAATTGAGACTGTTAAACAAAAATCCATGCAAACCAGAACTAAAAAGACAATTCTACAATGGTATCTATGTGTGTGAAACCTGAATTGAAGGTTTTGGATGAGCTTCACACCAACAGATCTGGGACTGGTGTAATTACTGTGCTGAGCTATTATTGCGAACTCTTCATTCAGCTGAGCCTTCCAGGGTACCACACGTAATGAAGTTTAGAGGCTCTTACTTAATTTAAAGCTGCTCATAGAGGTCGATGCCTCTTGGCAATACTGCCAAGTCTTGTTGAGTCTTAAAAGGGAGCAGCAGGCTTTAGGCTTGAGGTGTTAGGTGTGGGTAACTTCAGTGGGTTCTGATGGATTCAGAGGTGTTGCTGATGTGTAGAAGGAAGGTAGTATGATGGTGTCTCACGATGCCTGGGGATGTGAGCAGGTGAACACACAGGTCCCAGCTGAGCAGGGTAATCTGGATGTCTGTGCATCTGGGGACAGTGCCTGACCGTGGTGCAGCTGTGCAATGTCCCTCTGTTGCTACTCGGATTCAGTGCTCTGCTGCAATTCCCCACAGTGCCTGGCATGGAGTCTGGAGCATTTGATATATTGGGGATATTTGGGCCTTTTATAATTCTTGTACTATTAAACCTTGACAGACACTGAGTTAAACTTCACTCACTTCCATTCCAGCGTCTCCATTATCACCTTATACATTTGCTTTATGATAATTCCTAAATTTGTCAACGGATTTTAAGGCCTTCCCACTCAGGAGACTGTACTTGTGTCCAGATACTCTGCTTGCAGAGTTGGGCTGCATTTTAGTGGTACAATAAATCCCAATTTAGCACTCCCTCTTAGTACTGAAAAAATTGCTATGGGCAAATGGCAAAAATGCTGACTTTGTGTAAAACCTGTGCATGTGCTGATAAGTTTTTAAATTATTGACAAGTTAACATTGTACCAGTTCATTTATGCTGAACAGGTATTATTTGTCTTTTGTAGCCGGAGTAATGTTCCATAAAAGTATAAGGCAGCTCGAGTTTCAGAACTGCTGCTTTAGCTAACTTGGAAAATGCACCTCTATGGGTCCAGGTTCAGGTCCACAGGCTTTGGCATAATGACAGTGGCTGTGAGAGAAACTTCCAGCACCTTGTATGGCAAAGACTATAAACAATGCTGTGAACAGAGGATACACTGGAAGCTGAAATGACTCTCATAATTTTATGACAATAATTATTGACATATTTTTATGTAAAAATTATTGCAATGAAATTTTGACATAATTTTAGAAGCCCGTGTTGTTTGCCCCTCAAGTAATGTGCGAAATGACAGAACTAATTTTAAAGTGTTTGGAAGCAAAAACACAAAAATAGTGCTTTTATTGAGAGGGGGAAAGATATATTTAGGAATAAAATAGAAAAAGCAAAAAGATCACCAATGCACTTTAGTTTGAAAGTAAGTTGCTCTTTCTGAGCATAAGGAGAAGTGAATTTGGGATGAGTGTTTGCAAAAAGTCTCAGTTTACCTTTGAAAATTGTATTGCTGCAGCTGGCTGGAAATTGGCTTGCTTTGTGTGTCCATGTGTTTTTAAATGATAGATATGAAAACAAATTTTTAGGCCTCTGTGAAATGCTGATGCTTATGGCAGACAGTAATTTGAGAGATGTATTTTCCTCACTGTTAATGGACTTGTGTAAACCTTACACCTCGAAGAACTAGTTCTGCTCTAGTTGCCATTGTTACATTTTCTTCCCTGGTACAATTTAGCTGTGTAGCCTAGCTGCAGTACTGCGGCTTCTGGGATTTTTTCTACTTCATGTAGAAGTGTGAATGTCCTCCAAAACTGTGACCATGCGTGACTCCCTTGCAGAAAAGAGAAGAGGCCAAGTTACATCCTTTTTGTTTGGAGGAAGAAGTAGTCTGGGGAAACAAAGTAGGTCTTTCTAAAGTAAGATCTTGGAAAACAAGACACAGCGAGTTGTTAGGCTTCATGTTTAGCTACAGTGATGTAAGAGACCACTGCAGGGCAGGGGAAGTTCAGATCTTCCTGCCTTCGGCTCCTCCTAATTGCTAAACTCCCTTATGTTCATCAGAATTTGCTGGTGGTGAGAGGCTGCCAGATTTGATCGAAATAACCAGAAACCTGAAGTGAAGGGTGAGAAGTCTGTAACATGGACTTGTTGTAATGACTAATGAAATCAGAACGAAGGCTGAATGACATTGACTCCTGTATGATAAACACCAGTGGGTCAAAATCTGAACACTACTGCACCCTAGGAAAATGAAGTTATATTTAGGAAAAAGGAGAGGAAAAAAAAGCCTGAAACGTTCCTGTCAAGTCACATTTCTCTTACTGATGTTTACTCTTTCCCTGTTGTCTCTTCAGCTTTTCCTTTTTTATGCTTTTCCTTCTAAGCCTTGACAAGATAGGCAATATTGTTACATTGACACATTAGGATAGAATAAGAAACGTAAGAAAGCATTGTGTGAAAATAGTCGTCAGCACAACTTTTCTCATGTTCTTCTAGACTTTTAGCTAAAATATTAGGTACTGGAAACTTTTTTCTATCTCTTACCTCATAATTTAATTTACCAGTTTACCCTCTGGGGCCATGGCACCTGTTTTCTGTAGCTGTTCCTTTTCTCATTTCCTGACTTCTCTTTCACACTTAGACACTTGCACGAAAGAAAAATCAGCAGTGCTGCCTGTTAAGGGTTGTCCTGAATTGTCCTGCACTTTTCTGCCTTTGATGGCACGTGCTGATGCAACAGGGGACACACAGGGGGTGCATACAGGATACAGTGGGGCTGCTGAATGAATGAGTGGATTTCATACAAGTTAGTTCTTCGTGCTACTGCCTGTTCACGTGCTCAGCTTAGTTTTAGGAAAAGCCATCTATTCATAGTGGCATTCAAGCACATATTCAGTACTTTACTGAGTCAGAGTTTCAGTGATATGTTTTTCTTTCTAAATTATACCAAATTATATAAATTACTTACACATGGCTTTGGAACGTAAGTCACCTTTTTGAGATGTTAGCCTTGTAAAATAAACAAGATGAAATCCCCGAGGGAAGAAAACCCACAACGCTTTTCTACATTTTAAGCACAGGGTTCTACTACAGCCAAACCATCTTCCAATAAAAAGCTCTGTGGTGAGTTCAAGTAAATAAATATTTCATTCTTCTCTAACTTCATCTTGGTCATTTGGAGAACTTGGAATTCACACTCCTCATCGGAAAACTTTTAAACCTTGTGGTGGAATGGCACAGGGCTGCAGGCCAGGAGACCTGAACACAGCTCTTTCGTCTCCTGTAAGCAAAGGAATTCTACTTGCACATAAGGGTTTTTATCGAGGATGGAAGAGGATTTGAAGCAAAAATGGCATTCTTGGATGTTTCTCTCCTTGCAGCAGGCTCTGGAGGCTCTGTGCTTGTCTGGGTGATGAACTCTGAGTTGCACTGAAGCTGTGAGCACAGCCCCCAGTGTCTCACTGAGAGGTTTGGGGTTGAGCACACACTTCCGGAACAGTGTTTATCCATTTGGCATTGTTGCCAGCCAAGGATCATCCTAGCCCAATACTTGCCTTTTATGCTAAAAAATTACTACTAAACAGTTCTACTTCTGAATGAATTTTCCCCGGTTACCAAAATGAATACTTTAAAATCCTTATCAATATAATGAATCTCATTCTCATATAAAGAGCGCTTTTATTAGAAAACTGTAGTCATATGTCTTTTCTTACTCAAGGCTTATGGTTCTGCAAGTACAGACAAGATGAATGTGCTTCATTCTGCCTGGGATTCTGTGTGTTCCTTATTTCTCACAGCTCCTTCGCTTTTAGGATGGACATTTGTTCAATTGGAGCAGTCCTGCCAGTCATACTTAGTTATTTTTGGAGACACAATCTTGGCTCGTAATTAATTATGCTCTGAATTTGTTACTGAATTCAGGTTCAGGACATATATTAGTATATATTCTTATCTTGTATCGCATACTCTTCCTATTCTCTAGTCAAACACACATGATTGTCTCTTGTAGTCTGATATTCGTGGCAGAATTCTTTGAAGATTTAAGGTTAGGGTCCTTGTAAGCTCCTGGACTAATGGCATGTTATCTGAGAGAACTGCTCTGCAGCTTATAATATCAATGCTTTCTGTGCTTTTTATCCTCAAATCCCTACAAGTGCATAAAGTAGATATTCTTCTCCTCGTCTTTTGGGAGAACAAACAGAAGAACAGCAGCAATGCCATTTGCAAAAAATTAGCACCTTTCTGTCTGTCTCAAGCCAGGAAGCCACACTTAGTCCTTGCTCCCCCTTTATTGGGTGGAGGAATTCCCTGTGCTAATTGGTGCAGTGCTGGAAAAGAAGCAGCACTAATACTGTCCTTGTTTCCTGCTCTGCATTTAGTCGGGGATCTACCCGTCTGGCAGGAGCTGCTTTCCTTCTAACTGCAAGCAGACTGCAGCCTTCACAGGAGAGTAAATGCCTTTTTATTCTTCTGTGGGAGTTTATCTCAGTTTCCAACCTATGAATAAAAACATTAGTTGGGAAAATGAAAGATTTTCTTATCGATAAGCCATGAAGTTAAGCTCTTCTTTGATCTTTGCTGGAAACCACCATATACACAGGTTTCTCTGTTCAGAGAAATTAGAATATTAATTGAATTAAACATCTAGAAAATAAAACAAAAGCCATGACCATCTTTTCTGGGAAATAATGGTGTCAGCTTACGCTTTATCAGTATGATTTAGCTATGCATTATGTAGAAAATAAAACCTTTTAAGGGATCTTGTGAGGAATAATTAAATAGTGGCATTGTTGAAAATACTCAACAGAGTTTTTTGTCAGTTGTGGGCAGATCCAGAACCTGTTGAAGTCAATGAAAGGCCTTACAGAGATTTAAGCTGTCTTTCCTACCCCCCCATAGAACCACAAGTGTCCTGCATGGAGGCTGCTCTGTTGGCTTTCTCTGCCATGTCGAATAGTAGGTGAATATTTGTAAGTCAGAGCAAGAATCAAATAAGTTTATAAACCAAGTCTCACTATCGGTAATGACTTAATGCCAGATTTTGGGTGGATTTGGATGTCTCAAGACCAGCTAAAGAACACACTGGGCTTTCTCAAATCATGCAAATGCTTTCCTGCATGGTCCACGGGCTGCAGATCTGTGCATTGAATGTGCTGGCAGTACATTCAGAATTGGGATCTAACATAAATATCAATTTGATTTTAGAAAGGATATTTAGGCCTTAAAATCACTGAGGTGGCATTGCAGATGCTACCAAGAAAAGCAACTTCTCATACTAGAATATTTTTAGATTATCAGTAACTGCAATATGCAAATTTCAGTCATACCAGAACCCTGTCTCAGTTATGAGTGGTCAGCAATGATTCTGGAATATATGAATATAAAGTAATATGACTTATAAATGATGCCAAGCAGAAATTATTTCTTCTACTTTTAAAAATATAATTATTATCCTGAATGAATTATGCTTTAAGAAAAAGATTAAATATTTTAAAAGGTCTTGGAAAAAGACTGCAAAAAATATTACCGAGAAAGATGCTAGTGCCATGAGAAAATAGAGAACTTGATACTTGAAGCAGAATAAATTGTTTTTCCTCACAATAGTTTTGACTAATGACACTGATAGTAATGGAAACATATCTACAAAATCCAACTTAGAAGCTATGTAAATGTAAATTTTAACTTGTCTTGGAAAATGTCCTGGGAAGAGTCTAAATCACGAAATTCTAAATTAAGAAGCAAGCAAAAAGACAATATTTCTGGGGTGGTATTTGAAGGTTTTCAGAAGTGCTTTGTCAGCCAAGAGCTAAAAATTTGGAATCTGTGAAGCCAGTGTGTGTAATACAATGCCATCATTTGTGGGAACTCAGTTTGTGTTTTATCAGATATTCCCAAAAGGCTTCTGGCTATAAAGCCAGAAGTTAAACAGAGAGTCAGTGTAAAAGCAATTTTATGTTTAAAACTGTGGACTAAGGAACAAAAGTTGTTAAATGCCAAGAAAAAGGCAGGTCCCTTTTCATAGTAATTTTCAGGTATATTCTAAGACTTTTGGATGCTGTCTTAAACCCGTAATTTAAGATGCAGTCTATTTGTCTTTACCTTTCATTGTGGACCTATGCAACAAGAAGATCTTTGCATCCAGTCAGCGTGTGGAATTTACTAGTCAAATTAACGACTCAGGGAACATTAAAGACTGTGTAGAATTAAAATGTTCTGTATATCAAGAACACTATTATTAGTAAGCAAAGGTATGTATTTAAGCTTTCTGAAATGTCTTTATTCTCAAGAGAACCTGTTTTACAATGGAAGCCTCATTTTCCAGTATCTGGATTTAGCAGTCTGCATTTAGTCAATTTAGCATAATTAACACAATGTAGCTTACAAAGTTGATGCACTAATACAATGTCAGGCCTGTGGTGAAGGTGTGAAGTTATGCACTCGTTTTTTTGTTCTCAGACGTCACTGGAAGTACAGTAGTTCACTGAAAAAGCTGATCAATGAAGCAGAGGCTCTCTTGCTGCTATCTCAAATGTATAACCTGAAAAGAAGCAAGCACTAGCGAAGCACTGCAACCCCCAGCTGCCCATAAAGTGGCAGCTTGTCTGCTTGAAAGGGTAGTTAAAAGGTGAAGTTCTGTACAGAGTCCTATTGTTACCTGTTAGCATTCCTCAGCAATAACTGCATCTAAACACAGCAGTGGCTGGGAAAGTGAGTACAACCTACCTTTGCTAGAGAAGACTTGTCTCTGGAGTTCAGAGGTAAGGAACAGAACTAATTTATGCTCATTTCTCTTTTATCTTTTTTCTTTCCTTTGAGGAAAGGAAAATGAAAGAAGACCACATTCAGTAAGTGTGGAACTAAATAAGCAGTGACTGTTTGACTGTAAAACTCAATCAACTCTGGTCTTATACTGACTGTGTGTACAAGATATTTTATTGTTGGTGGTAGAAACAACTATCTGGTCAAGTTCATTAAAAATAGGTTTAAGCCTCGCATAAACTTTCTGTTTCTCCCATGCAGAATCTTAAATTAATCTTAAAGGATCCTGCTGAAACCTTGATCATTTATTTCTTAGCAGCTGAATAGCCATTGACTGGTGGCTGGAAGCTCTGTGATGAGCAGAAAATGGCTTGGGTTAAGAACTGGCTAAAAAATTACAAGTATGGGGAAACAGAAACATCCAAGTCTTTATTAACATCAGAGGAAATGGTGCAGAGTACCCAGAGATAGCTGTGGAGGTTGCCAGAGTCTCATGTAGGTACAGTAACCTCTGTGGGCTTTTCTGCTTGAGGAGTGGCAGTGGTGGAAAGTTACCCATACTTTGAGAGCATTTTGCCTGTTAAAATGGAAAGGTTTTACTCACACAGAATCTAAACACCAAATCTGTAATTTAATCTGACATATATGTGATTTTCATCCATAGTCAAGCAGTAGAAATGCACGTGTCTTTTGCCTTTCTGTATCCATTATCCATGAGGAAACTGAGGAGACCCAATCTGACTATGGAGATGGACTTGTAATTAAAGCATGGTGATCTCCACTGTCACTTATTTAGCGCAGGCTGGAGGATACAGCTCCTCTAATGCACCACTTTCCTATCTAGGGCACAAGAACAAACACAATATTTATCTTTAGCAGTGGCTGGCAGCATTGCAGCTTGTGCCTGCACTGCAGTTATCTTCAGACTTTGTCGCAGAAATGGCCTACCTAATATCCCAGACATCCTTTCCTTAAGGGTAAGGTAGAACTGGATGTCTCTGAAACAGAATAATCACACATATTATCTAATTCTGCAGGCAGCTGAAGGGAGTAAATTTGTACCTTCCAAAGTGTTCTTCTCTATGTAAATTGAACTGTGTTGACAGAACCACTGAAAGCTAAACGTGATGCAGTTGTTGCTCAGCTGTGTGAAGTGACACTGCAAAAATGCTTTAGAACAGCAAGTGGAATACTTAGTTATGATTTTAGAAGAAATGCTTACTTCAAATATAATGTACTTAGAGACTCAGCTAAACTTTGCTTTTTCATTGCAAAAAAATACTCTAAAATCTTTAATAACTTCAAAGGTTGAGGGCTTCAGTTTTACAGTAGCAAAGTGCTGACTGAGCCTTTCCTCAGAATGAGTTCAAAAGCAAGAGCACAACTTTCTTTGATCAGAGACATCTCCTTAATTATATTGTGGTTCTAGTGAAGTCTGCATTGCCTTGATAACTGCAACTGGCGAGTTTTACCCTTCTGTTCCTCCATCATGCGATACAAAATAATCACTCTTCACTTATGAGTTAATAAATCGTGTCCTGCATCGCATGTCCTCTGATTAGAAGATCAAGGATTTCAGTATACTGTTAGAAAGCCTTCAGTCCTACACGTTCTAGCAGAAAACAGGAAAGGAAAACAGCCCTTCTGAGGTGGTGTGTCCCTGGGTCAACCACTTCAAATTTCTGAATCCTGCAAACTAGAGAATGTTTTGTTGTTTTATTTTATAAGTAACAACTGTGCTCAAGTCTAGGTGGTCATGGCCGTATTCACCAACAAAGGGTTACATTGGCATGAGAAGGGAGAAACTGAACCCTGCTGAGAAAAAGAGAACAGAAGAGTGCTATTATGCAATTAAAAGCCCTTGCTGGGACTACATACCCGCCAAGGGGTTGCTTGCTTCTATAATCTTTAAAAACCCCACAAAATACTCCACCTTTTATGATCGTGAGTTAGGTAGAAGGAGATGCTTGTGAGCTGTTGATCTCTTCTTTCCAGCAGATCACTTCCTTTCAGGTGAGGTTGAACACAGTGGAAGTCTTTAGACAAACCAGACTGGACCCAAATCCTGCCAGCTGTGCCAGAGGAGAAAGGATGTGAAGCATCACAGATCTTCATATAAATAATGGAGGTCCAAAAATTGGCGAGTGTTAGCACGTGTCTGTCTGGGATGTCGCCTGTTCTGAGACAAGTGCCTGAGCTGTCCACAGGGACCCTGGCAGCACATTCCCTGCCCTCTCCTGGGACCGTGTTTGTACCTACCCTGCCTCTACTCCATTTCCCACTTGTTTTCGTGCCTTCCCTTCTAAATTGTATCCTTTCTATTTTCTTCAGTTTTTCTCACTAAACTTTTTTTTCTTCTTCCTGTCACTGTCAAATCTTTCTAACTTCTTGTCTTTCCAAATTGTCCCAGCTCTTTTCTTCTGAATTACACAGCTCACTTTTGTCTTCAGAGCCAAAGCTACAAAAACATAAGAGGAGTTTCTTTTTTCTTGTTTCTCAAGTATGGTGTTAAATTAACCATGGCAATTGTGCAATTACAGAAAAAACCTTTCTTTAATTCAGGCCAGAAATTGCATATTCAAAGCATTTTACTGTCAGGCTGTACCAAAAGTCTCAGCTGTTCACGTGGGAACTGGAATTTTGGAAGCTTGTATTTTAAACATATTTGGGAGGATTTTCACACCATGACACTGTAGTGATATTTTCCTTCTGCTAAATTTCCATTTCTTACTCTCTAGCTTGAAGGTATCAAAATTTTTAAATGAAATGTTCTTTTTTCTTTCTTTCTTTTTTTTGAATGGTAGATCATTATTCACTTGAATCTTTCTTGAAATTGGCTCATTTGTTTAAGCTGACGCTTTCCAAAATCTCTCAGCTTGAGGCAAGCACCCAGCAGCACAGGAAATTCCTCAGAATGGTCAACACTGGCAAAGTTAAAAACAACTAAAAATAGGTCTTATCATAGAAGGCTTTGAATGTGCTGACTATAAGAGGTACTGTCAGCTCTGCATGTAAGAGACAGAACAGAGATCCTGGCTTTCTCTAGAGGTACTTTGGCAAAGACTGGCTCATCTCCTGAGGCAGTTCACATACACTGTTTCTGGGCGTGTTTCCAAGCAGAAAGTGGAGTAAATGCTACTCCACAAGCCAGGACAGGATTGAAAAACTGGCTCTGTAGCCCCTTTCTCTCAGAGCAATAAGCAAAAATGTTAGGGTGAGACTGTGGTTTGTATCCTCCTTACAGATCCCAGAGATTACTGTCTCCAGCTGGTCATCACCACCTCCTTTGGAGTTCACTGTCTCTGTTGATTTGCCAATTGCAGTAAAAGTGCTTGGTTAGATCAGAGGGTTCACTCTTATACCAAATATGAAGGAAAAAAAAAAAATCTATCGAAAGCCTTGAGAAAGTTTGTTTTTTTTCTGGAAGGACAATGTNATACCAAATATGAAGGAAAAAAAAGGATCTATCAAAAACCTTGAGAAAGTTTCTGGAAGGACAATGGCATAGTTACCATGCTGTGGTGCAGAGGCCAGCTTACTACTAGTTTGCTTTAAAGAATTTATTCTTATGGAAATATTAATGTTGCTGAGTTCGTCTTCAAATGCCAATAGATCAAGCACTGGGGTGTTCTTAACCTCAACTCTGCTGCACGAGATCAATATGAGCCAATGGTTTTCTGATTAGCTCTATATTGATTGACCTTAATCTGAGAGTCATGTTCCTCCCTAGTAGCAGTAATCCCTCAGGAATGCCATGGCTTCCTTGGTGATAGATGACATAATAATTTTCATTGCCTTCTTTTCATTGTTCATTTTGAACTGTTCCTTCATGCAAGTCATGCCTTATTGCTTCACTTTGGATTTGGTAGCATCATTATTAAGATTAGTTAATTAATTTGTAAAACTTTTAATGTAAATACCTGTAATTATTTCTTCTGTGGCATGAAAATTTTTGAGTTTTTTAATATTCATGATCTCAGTAAATGTAGTGTCTACAAAGGGAATGTGGTGTGTGCCATTGTGGACAGGGGATGACAGGATAAGAGTATACTTTTTCCTTCTAAAAGTATGTCTCTCGAGGAAAAAAAAAATCTCTCAAGCCAAAATCAAATCTGGTTCTGCTAGGTCTGTAAAGGTGCCAATGACTCAAGAAAACTTTTTCTTTTGTCATGAAATTTTATCAGCTGTGCTCAGCTTACACATAAAAGATTTTCTCTGATCTCCCTTAGCTCTGTAAACCTCACCTAAATATAAAATCCAGGGTGGATATTTTCCTTTCCAGTCCCACTGCTGTTTGCAAGAGCACCACAGGCTAAATGAGGCCATCATTAAAAATTTTTTTTGCCCCCCTTCATTTTTTTCTTAAGAGACAGCTTTGAATAAACTTGTCCAAACCTATTAGCTTTCAGCAGGATTTGCAGAGGTGTAACCAAGGACAGTGTGGCCTGCAGCAGTTTGTGCTCTGCAGGTGACAGCACATGACAACACACATAACCAACACATGACCTGAACATATCTGTCTTTTACTGTGCCTTTTAAGTATCACAAAATGAAACACTTGTTACTGCTTCAGTACAATTGCATTGTTTTCATACAAGTGGAATAAATATTAATTCACTGTAACCAAAAAGTTTCCTGCCAGCAGAAAATTGCTATGTACCAACTTTGGCCAGTGAAGTTTTAAATTCTCCAAGCACCAGGAGATCCATTGTTGCTATCTAAAGACTATCTCATTTTAGTAGCTTCTACTAAGGGAAATTTGCAGCTTCCCTATTTCTTAACTCTACATTAGCAAAACCCGTTCTTGTCACAGGGAATAATGAACTAAAGAAACTTCATTCTCTGTTCTCAGCTCTGATTACTGTTAGAGCACAGCAGTTTGGTGTTCTTGGGTGCTCACAGGAATCAAATGTCTTCAGGAGGTATGGAGCACCTACAAAAGGTGTCTGTGTTTTGTTCTCTGTAATCCGTTCAGTGTATTCACTTAGAGCACACCTGGCTGAGAAAGTGGGTTTTGATACGAGACTGGCTTAGCAGCTTTTGGGACTGCCTAATCAGACAGCTTGGGATGTGTTCAGAGTTACCCTAAGTGATGCAATTATGCTGTAGGTGACTGAATTTGTACCTGGGAAATAACAACTATTTGAGGGCTGCAGGTTTTGATGGGAGAAGAGGATGGTGGTAATTTTTGCTTGCAGAATCAGCTGTGCTAGATAGGGTTTAACACCTTTGTGACTGTGGCAGCTGTGCAGCTGATTCCTGTGATTTGTTTTGTTTTGTTTTGTTTTGTTTTGTTTTTGTTTTTTTGGTTTGTTTTTTTTTTGTTGATCAAGTAGGTTTAAATTGTGCCTGTTTAATTAAGAAGCTCTTCTGGTGGCTGCCTAAAAGGAGTCCATTTCTGCCTTGCCCTAGCTCTAGCTCTGTTTTGTTGTTTAAGAATAATAGATTAAGTAGATCAGAATACAGATCTGCAGGTAAGACCAAGAATTATTTCTGTCTTTTGCTATTGTGAGAGGTGATTCATATGTGTGCACATTTAATATTTTGGGGTGAAATCCCTGGAGCTATGACCAACTGGCAGAAAGCACTGGAAGCACATTGTTCTGGGCCTCCTCAGCTCCCAGCTGGTGTCTGCTGGGGCCTCTCTCCCACTCATTTGAAGCTCAGCCCAGGGGTAGGAAAGTATGTTGGACACTGGCTCCTCCTGGTTTTTACCTGGCTGAGCAGTTCTGGTAGCAGCTCAGAGATGTTGCCTAAACCCTGGCAGAGATAGCTGCTGGGGTCACCCAAGGGACTAACTGGTTTTTTCTGGGCTGTATGTGGCTTTTGGCATTTGCTGGCCTCGGCGTGGGGAAGTGTTGTGTGTGCGTTCTGCTGCTGTGGCTTTCTTGGTCTGTCTGCAGGGAGGCTGAGCTAGAGCTTAACCCTAGTGCTGAGGTGAATCTTATTACTGAGGTCTACATTAATCTCTCTGACAAGTGTGCTGTACACCTCAGTGCTTTTGTGCTGGATCCAAATGAATTATTTTTCCTATGGACAGTAATCTGCTTTAAATACAGCAAGTACCTACACAGCACATGAAAACACAAGCAGGAACTTATGCCAACATGCTTTGGCTATATATTAGTGGGATAGCTCTTCCCAAAAAAGCTAGCTCAGCAAATAGGAAAGAAATGATCTTTTGTCAATCCTGTACTGGATCTGTCTACCCTTATTATATGTGTAAGGTTGTGTAAATAATAAATCAAGAGTAAGTAAATTGTATGAAGGCAGAAAGGCAGTCAATCATTTCTAATAATCTCATTATGCTTGACAATATCTTTAGAAACTGCTTCTGTTATGATGGGGATGAAGGGAAACTTCCTAGCACAGTAGCTACCAGCTGCTGTGCTTTTAGAGGTCTAATAAGATGATACTAGGTTTGAAAGATAAACATCTAAGTTTTTAATTTTTAAAAAGAAAAATTAAGAGAACGTGTGAATCTGACAAACATGGTAGTTGGTTTGAGAGTGATTTGGGAACAAAGCATGTGGTAGCATTTGTTAGGCTTCACAGAAGCAGAAAATCAATTTGCCTCCTGCAAGGGTGGTTTTTATCTCTGGTGTGCACACTTACTGCCCATGTCAGCCCATCACTTCTGGGGCCTCTTGGTTAACGATACTATCATCTTTAATGAAATTTAGTTCATTTCTTCAGATGATCTCAAAGTCAATTACCATTTAAAATACACAATAGATGCAGTTCTGTTTTACATTAAAGAAGATTGATCTCATTCCACCGGTTTAAAAGGTCTACCAGCGAGCATATTTTATGGGCTGCATAGAAAAACATGGATCAGTAAATCCAAAAGTTCCTTTTGCTTTTCCTGTCTAATTTTCCTTCCCAAGATCTAATCTGGGCTGGTTACTGTCCTGCCTGCACTGCTGGTATGTTGGTTGTTCAACTGGACGGACCTTTTTGGGATGGAACTATTTATAAGTGAAGTTATGAAATATAAGGAAAAATTGGTCTGTGCAAATGTCTTTTCTTCCTTGGTATTGCAGGTATTGTGTGCTTTTGTATGAGACGGAGGTCAAATCATGTGCTGTGCAAGTATAGAATTTTTAATATTAAAAGAAAAAGAAACAAATTCACAATGACAATTTAACTGAAATATTTTTATTGTTAACTTGGAAAGAGAGATAACTATGTTTTGCCTAGCCTATTGATCTTACAGAATATTTCCCATTTTCCTATTAATCCACCTTCTCTTCAAAACTGTGTCTAGTGAATCTTACAGGATCCCATGAGATGTGTTATTGGAGAACATAATACTTTGGTTTTTTTCAGGCTTAAGTTAGTTTTGTATCAGGTACCAAGTTTCTGGTTTATTTTAGGTAACACTGAAGGAGGAAATAAGGAAATGGCCCTCCTGCATATCAAACTAGCTTGAAGAACGACAGAGTAAATCTGTATTTAAATACTTTGATGATTGACTCTCTTTATAACCTGTGACAGCTTAATCTCACAAGCTATTTGTGCAATGAATTTACTAGTTTCTAGTTTGGCAAAATATCCTGAAGACAAATCAGTTAAAATTTGCAGCATGAGCTGAGTCAGCAGCTGCCTAGCTTGAAAGGCAGAGTGAACAGTTCAGCATATTTTCATCAACAGAAACAAATTTTGAAGAAACATCATGATCTTCTCAGAATTATTTATTTGTCCAACTCAATTAGCCCTCTTTGCATTGCTCTTTCCTCTGTCACACCTCTTAGCAGAGATGTGTTGTGGAGACAGGCACTGTGTGCTAGCTCCATGTCTGTGCTGCACTGGTATAGCTCTGTACCAGCGAGGGATGCTCCTTGACATCATTCCAATAAAAAAAAAAGTACTGGCAGTGAGATTCTGGAGATGGCTGATGAGTGTTCCAGGACTAATTTTGACCTTTCAGAATTTGATAACTCGCTGGTTGAGTAGGCAAAATGAATATTGCAGTAAATCCCTTGTTAAGCGTACGTTTGTGTAAAATCTCGTGGTTCATGCGTCCATTTGATTGTCAGTCACTTCTAGGAACAGTCAGTTTTAAAGCAAGGTGCCTGTTTACAGAGCTTGGTTTGTCTGCAGCTTTTGGGCCTGTCCTTAAAGGGTACCACTTGTTTTCTCTATACCATCGCTTGTACTGTGCTGTAGTCAACGTTCACTGACTTTTCTGGCTGTTAAAGCCTTGCTTTTCACACCTTTCTCCTCTTCTAATCTGTGTTTCTGGTTTTGTTTTTGCTGTGTGTTCCTCCTCAGAATCCTGCTGTGCCACCTCACCTGCTGGGCCAAGCCCAGGGCTGTGGTGGTGCTGTTTCGCTTGCCCCAAGAGAGTCCCGTTCTGGGCACACGGGGACATTGTGGGGAGAACGTCACATGAGAGCACAGGGAACCAAACCCAGCAGTCCAAGGGGTGACGTGGCTGGGAGAAGGTGGGAATGGGGAAGGAGAATGAGCGTCCTGCTGGTGCCTGGCAGCCCTTTCACACTTGTCTCATCTGGAGAGCCGCACGCCCCAGGGAGGGCCATGGTCTGCCCTCCCTTGTGGGCTGTGTAAGATGCTGTTGCTGTGGAAACTGTCTGTGTGTTCCATGTGCCTGTGACACTTGTGAGGGCGAGCAGAGTGTGATCTGGCAGCACAGCTCCGGGGGGCCAAGTGCTGGGAGCTTTGATGGAGGGCACATCTCCTGCCCAGGGTCCTCCTTGTCACTGCTGTGACAGCCAGGGCCGAGGAGGGCGATGTGCTGAACTCCTCTGAGAGTGCTGGTGGTGTAGGTTTATCCTGGCTCTCCTTTGGAGCTGTGCTTTGCATTGTGCTGTGGGTTTGTTTCTAAATGTGCAGAACAGACACACTGTGTAGGTGACAGCAGCACTGAAATCCAAACCTCTCTGCCTGGCCTGAGGCCCAGCCATGGGAGTCCTGGGTGAGGCACAAACCACCCGGGTACCTCACTGGGGTGGCTGTTCTTTTCAACTAAAAACCTTCCAGTTTTAAATTTTTTTGTCTACAAACTTTCTAAAAAAGATAAAAAGTCGTCCCAAAAGCACACACTGAAAGTGATGCACAACTATATGGTGAAGTGGTGCTTCAGTTTAAACTCATGAATGCTTCATCATCAGTGTATTCAGTGCACAGCTTGGCTGCCTAAGCAGCTGTCAGAAAACAAAAGTACTCTAGACAGTAATACACTCTTCAGGCATCATTTCATATTATGTAGATAATTTAAGCTTAACCTTTCGATGCCTTAATAAGATTCAGTTTTTTACGTATTATCACAACATGAATGAACCTTTCCCGAGTGGTGCCAAAGGCAAGATGACTTTCATTATTAGTTTCAAGTAACAGCAGTAGTTTGTTTTGATATAGTGTCAACATGTTAGTATATCTAACTGTTTTATTCCCTGGTCATGTATACCTGTAATGTTTCTAGTCTGAGATTTGTTTGCAACCTTGTCTGCCTGTTTTTTTTTTTTTAATATCAGAACATATAGTATGTTGAATGAGGTCATGTGAAATTACTATTTGTATCAGGTAAAACTTTAAGACATTTTATTTGTTTGGCTATAACTGCGTGACCTCAAATGTCAGGGCTACTATCAAGTATAACCAGGTAAAATAAGAGATAATTATTTTCCGCCTGAATGATACTGCTGGGATCACTAAACAGACAACAAATTTTATTACTTTGTATTAACTCCCACCACCTTATTGTCCTTCTATTTTGATTGTGGTTGCTGGTTTGCAAACAGGATGCCTTTTGTACATCCTGTGAGTGTTGTTAGTAATCTGTCTAGGCTCTAGCCTTAGATTTTTGTTGCCTTTTCCTAAGGCATTCATGGACAGAATTAGTCTAAAGAATATGGATGAAGCAACAAAACTCTGTTCTTTTATTGAAAAAGATCTTAGAGTTCTGAGCGGGCGAAACACACACGGTAGTCTTCTCTTGTGGAAATATATAAAGCCATGCTGCCATAATCACAGCTCTCTTTGTTCTTACAGGCTGATATTCTCATCTGTGCATTTAAGAGGAATCTTACTGCCTGACCTTATATAATATGTGGGAATATTTCACAGATAGCTCCAGTATCGTGCCCACTAGCTAAAATGGTTGCCCATCTTTAATCTTCAGTTTTTGATTTGCAATGTGGTGAGTGTTGGAAGCCTGCCACATGCCTTGATAAGCTGTTATAAAGGTTAATTACGTGTTATTTTACTTTCTTGAAAAGCTGTTTCATTTTCTCGTCTGAAATTTCCAGCTGCTGTCACAATGGGGCATATTCCTGTATAAAATATGTTCCAGTGGGAACATTCATGGGACCATAGTTCAGTATATTAATGCCTTTCCTCTAAGGTGAAGTCAGGAAGGAAATATGTGAGAGACTTGCTATAGGTAATGTGAATCTGACAAGGAGGGCCACAAGAAACTGAGACCAAGATTGGAGGTGAGGAGGGGAGAGTAAGAGGCTAGGTTTAGGATGAGCCCTTTTTAGGATATTTCTCCCTTTTAATTTGATTTGAATTTCTATTGCACACATCTGCAGGTGCCTCACTGGGTGGCTACAGAGGTTCACATTATTTTGAAATTTGAGTTTGAGCTAGGTACAAGCATTTGACTGCAAAGTGCCCTGGCAATGCAAAGGTGCCACTTGTGCCGTTGCGTTTCTTGATATGGAAGTTTTCTGAATCTTAAGGTTGTGTACTAAAATTTCCCCATGTTCCAGTGGAAAACCCATTTCTTCTGCATAACATTATACAATTTGAGTTGGAAGGGAACTCAAAGGCCATCTAGTTCAACCCCTGTGTGCGACTGTTTTGTGGAAGCTGGCATGGAGGTGAGAGCAATTCACCTACGAGGCTGTACAGAGTGTATGCTACTTTTGAAACATGTGTTAAGAAACCAGTGCTGGTTTCCTTCATCTCAGAGAGTAACAGAGGGTAATTGTCGTAAAGAGCACAATTGTGCAGTGTATTTCAACCTGTGATCTCTAATCTGACTGAACTGCAAGTGAGCACAGGGGCGTCAAAATGTTATCTGTGAAATGTTTGCCAAAAACTGAAGTGCTGACAGGTTTAGCTGGAATCTGGCTCCTGGTGGTTGTTAGCACTTGCTGGCAACAACAGCTACAAATTGCTAGAAATTGCCAGCAAGCAGTTTTAATGCTGAAATTACAACCCTGTGAACCAAACATTTTCTGTTTAGTCTGGTGATAAGTACTGCGGGGTTCATGTTCCCAACGAAGAATGAGGACTACAACTATTCTAGGGCAAGTCAAAGCAATGAGACTTGACCTTGCCTCTCTTCCACTCTCCCTTTCCCCTGTCCAATTCTGAGGTTTCAGCATAAGTATCCAGAATAGAAAATTATTTACTTGCTGATGCTAATCATGAATGCCTTTAGTTTCCTGTTTATTTTGGAGTTGTGTTGGTACAGGAATGGGCAATGGCAATTTTAAATACGCTCAGGTGTTTCAAATGGGAGTTCACGCTCTTACTGTACCGCCTTTTTAAACTAATCGAAAACTAGCAATGAGTGAGAGGGGAAGAAAAGGAATCTGCATCATAAGAATTGCCTTAGACACTTGTATATAACTTCAGACATTACATTTCATCTTGGGAAACAAATACGGTGTCTCTCTGGTCAGAATTTGTTTTACAAACAGCTCTACCTCCAGTGATTTCTAGTTGTTTAAGGAAAAAGTAGTTCATTATTTGTTCAGTGCAACTGTAACACGCAGGATACATTTTTGTCTGTGCACAGCTCCTTGGTACCTCAGCTGCATCATGCCTGGCATTCAAGAATGGTGTGAAAATACAGAACAGGTAGCTATTTTTATGAAGTAGATTTCTACACATCCACATAGTTCTTTCTCTTTGGCCTGCTGGTTACTAATCCTCTGTCATGATTCTCTTTCCCAACAACTTCTGTTTCTTTCATTTCCCCCTTCTCACAAAATCTTATTGTAGCAGCAGTGCCTCTGGCAGTATTTCTCCTGTTGTCTTGCTTTGATAACATCACAACTTCCCCGGGGTGTGGTGTTTCAATGCTGACTCGTGACATGCTCGCTGTATCAGGGTCACTCAGCTGCCCTGCCCACGCCCTGTCCTCCCCTGGGAGAGGCACCATTGCCGGGGACTGGAAATCTGCGGCTCACTCGGGTGGTGATTTCTGACCCGACCAGATGTGCTTTCAGATCAGTATGTTCTGTACGTCTCCCACGCAGATACATCTTGCAGACATTGTTTAAGGCTGGCTCCCAAAATCCTGTAGCACTCTAAGGAGGAAAGCAGATCCTATTAGAGTGCTGAATGGTTCAGTAATTGGAATTGTCCTTCTCTCTAGAAGTTCTTCACAGTTCATGAGAACCATCAATAATATAAATTGCTTCACTTAAGCACTATTTTATCAATTATTTTAGGTCCACATGGACTCCTTTTATAACAGGATTATAAGTTCTAATTTTCTTAGGATGGAATTTGATTTCTGGAAGGCAGACTGAAATTCTGTTACATTATGCCACCTGTTTCTTTTTTTAAAGCAGTGTTAAGTAGACAAAGATGTATAATGTTGAGTTTTAAGTGCATTTACATGTGTAAAAGACTTCTGTACCGTATTTCTGCCTTTACATCCAGGAACTAGTGCTGTAGCTTGATCCAACAAGCACAGGAACAATGCATGATGTTAAAAATGCTCATGGCCAGTTAAGGTCAGCAAGGACTATCTCCGGTTGAAATGGTTTCCTGGATTTGGTCCGGGGTGCAGACAGGGGTGGGTGTTTGATTCCTAAGAAATAAAAATGCCTGTTGCCCTGATGTAATTCCATCCCCCCTCCCCACCTTTGTCGAGCCTTGCCATCTGCAAGGGTGGGATGTGGCATTGTAACACCAGCAGCATGATCCTTGCAGTCCTTGGCTCTCATGGACAGATGGAGATTTTAAAAATTGCTAAGGGGTTTTCCTTGCAGATCTTCCACTGGAAGCCAGTTATTCAGAACTGCAGATACTGTTAGGAAGTTGACAAAATCATTTGGCTGCACTGATGATTAATTTATAAAGGGCTTAAAGGCATTAAACCAGTGACCTGGTAAAAATCATTGGTGTCAGATAAAGGGATGCCTGCATTAACAGAGCTGAGGCCTTTTAACAGCTTTTAGAGGAAAAGTATGTGTTAAAAGCACGCTAAAAATGTGTTCAGAGAACAGGGCAGCCAAAGTAATTTGAAAAGAGAAATAGTGTGATATTTTTGCATACAGATTTTGATTGTTGCAAATACTAATCTAGGCCTAGAGCAGGAATGAGACACGAAAGCTAGAGAAAAATAAATTCCCAACCTCTGTTTTTATAGGAAGACTGTTCATTTTTCTTTATTATTAAATTCTTGGTAATAGGAAACTCATCTCTTCTTGCAGTTTTGGATCCTTGCATCTACCTGGACTCTCGCTTAAGTTATTCCCAGCAAAAGTGGTCTGTCTGAGAATTGCGCCTTGTAGTAAAGGGGCCTTATTCTGCAACTTATGCACATTCCCTAAAACTTTTCCTAAAACACTATTTGGTGTACTGATGTTGGTGGTTGTCTTATGGCTCACATCTGTTAATGACATTTATGTAAAGAATTTATATAAACTCTTCACCACTCAGTCTAGATAGTAATGTAAAAACTTAAATCCTCTTGATTTTTAAGTAGGCTTTTGTATGTTAAATTCTGCAATTCCAAACACATTTTGGAAGTGAAACCTTTTTTTTGAAAGTGTAACCTATTCTCTGTTGCTAAACAGTTGAAGAAACTAATATTTTTTGAAACATCTGCCTCAATACGTTAGCATGACTTCTCAAATACTTTGGTACGCAGTATTCCAAACTGTCTTTTTTAGGAAGGAAGGTAGTCAGCTTGCATTTATTTACAGATTGACTGTGTCATGGACGGTGTTGGATAGGGTCTGTCAGGGTTAGTTGCTTGCAGGCAGCACTGTATCATGGTGACAGTACTGCCTCACATGTTGAGGTTAATGTTATCAAGCTTTGCAGACCTGCTCGTTGCGGAAAGAACCATCCCCAATTCCTCAGCACTGCCTATTCAGAAGATACTGCATGGGAATTCTGCTCCTCTCCAGTGGTCATATTTTGTAACTTTCTGTCTTTTAAGACTGTGATTGTCATAACAGTACTTCTTCCTTTGCATTTAAAATAGCCTGGGATAATGTAAGTTTTAAGCAGTAATTGCTACTATATTAAATATCTCGTCTGCTCCAAGAAAAGATCACACCAATTAGGTTTTAATGATTATATGTAAAATTAAAGCCACTAGTCTCCATATAGAAAATGCCTACTGAGATAATCAGTTATTGCAAGCAGGGAAGAAACTGCAATTCATATTTGTGGTGGTTAAATGACCACATTTTTTGCCTGAACCTGTGTCCAATTTCTACTATTCGATGATGCCGTAACAATATCAAATCTTGGGCAAGCCCTGCAATAAAAAGAGGCAGTTATGGCTGTGCTGCAGTTAATGAATGACCTTGCTGATAGGAACAATCATTACAGTTAAACATAGTGAGGTTGTTCTTCTGTTTGTTTTTTTTAAAGTCTTTCTCCTTCAAAATAAAAGTGCCTCTGGTTTTAGGATGGAAATAATCATCAGATTGCAATTGAATTGTAAATGAAATAGTACATTTCCTTTACTTTTTAGCATCACTGCTGGTTTGTGTTTATTAGCAGACAATATGCATTTACTGCTGTTCTCGAAAGGATTTTTAACCAGTACGTAGCCAGCAAATCTAGAGTTCATTTTCTAACACAATCTGTCTTGGGGCACTGACACTGAAGATACATATCCAGGAGTTATTTTTCAATTTTGGTATAGGCTTAGTCAGTTCTCTTCTCTGCCCTGCCTTCCCAGTTCCCTTTTTTTGAGCAGTCAGCTTGGTGACAAGGGTGAAGAACTCTTGAGTTAAAGACAAGGACTTGCTTCCTTACTAGGAGAAAGCTTGTGTTAGTCCCAAAGGTTCTGCAATGAAAGGATATTTTTGCTGAAATATGACTGTATTGCAGTAGATAATTTTGCATTATCTTCCTACAGATGGGAAATGGAGTCATCATGTCCAGTGACATCGCCTAGATTGAAACACAAGATAGATTTAGCTTCTTTTTTATTTGTTCTCCTAATTGAACCATCCAATCCCCAAAACACTGTGGAAGTGAGAAACACCACTACAAGGAACTATTAATAGTGTGGAGTATAGAAAAATAATTACAGAATTATTTCAAATGTCAGTATTGCAGTGTTTTGTTTAGTTCACCGGATCCAAGTTAAATAGAAAAGTAGCAGAATTAGGAGTTTTTGAGGAAAACATCTGTTTTTCATTGTGCTTGAATGAAACTGCCTTTTCCAAACTTTTCATTATGTGCTCCGTACATAATGTGAGGGGTTTTTTTGAAATGTAAATGGATAAAATGTAAAGGTTTATATTGAATGGGGATACTACAGTTGGCACAGATAAGAGGGTTTCTGAGACAGTTTTTGCCCATGAAATGTTGAAACTGACCTTCTGTCCTCATTCAAAATTAGTTTTGTTGTTGAGGCTGAGCAATGTAAAAGTGTAACCAGATGCATTAATTTATGAAAAGGGGAAAAGTATTTTTCAATTTTACTTTTATCATGAAGGTGAAAGTGGTGACATTTAAATACATGAATCCATAAAATCCTTACTGGATAAGTTCTCTCTAATGCTATCCTGTTAAAAAATTGCCCTGCTTAGTATGTGTCAGGTACCCTTACGAGACAATAACCTGGCCTCTGGGTGTTGTCTCTACAGGAGATTTTCTTCTTTCAGGGAACATTGCAATTGGGGTTTGGGTTACAGCTTCAGAGGAAGCTACTGTCAAGAGGATATGTGGTTTAAGGTTTTTTAAAGAAACTGAATATTTTGAAATGTTTGTTTGTGCTGAGCAAGCACTATTCTAGGCTAAGTTTTAGAGGGGAAAAATTGTCATGCTGTGTTCATTCTGCATCATTGTCTAAACTTAGCAATTACTGAAAGTGCACTTGGTTGCAATCTCTTCCTCTTTTTCTTTCTCTCTCTCTCTCTCTTTCTCTCTTTCTTTTTTAAAAGCATATTGAGGCTTTGGAGAGCTGAATGATTTTTGAAAAATTCTTTCAATTTATGACAGCCACCTGCTCTCTTGGTCATAGATTAATGACACCTGACCAAGCATGAAAACATGCTGAGTCCATCTGCCTCTCCCCATGCAGGGGGCATTGCAGTGTTGTCTTATTAACTCCCCAGCGCAGCATCCCGTTCAGAACCGTGTTATCAGTCCTGTGCAACCAGCTCGTTTGAGATCTGTTCACACAGCACCTTGGAAACAACCTTTTTGTCTGGACTTCTTTTGCCATAGTGCCGCCAAGTCCTCTGTGTGTCCATTATTTGAGAGGAGCTTTATTGTTAGTTAATATTCCCCAGAGTTTCTTATTGAGCCACTTTCAATGAATTGCAGGGATGCTGGCTGTGTTTGTTGGACCATGTCTCACTGTATAGTCATAACTGCCTATGGGTTATATGTTCTTGCTTAGTTCTGAAAAGTGCTAAAATATGTTTTCAATTTCAAGCAGAAAAAATTGTCCTAGTGAAATAAGTACTAGGATGGAACAAAAATGATCACTAAATTAAACTTTTATTGTTATCTCAAAATAAAAAAGAAAAAAAAAATTCCACTGAGATACCTGTAACTGGCAAAATGTATGAACAAGTGACGGCTTACATCTGCATAGTAGATCTTTCTTGAAATAGTAATGATAATTAGTACCTTCAGGTGCCATCAGCCTGTGCTGTTCTTATATAATACCCAGCTGTATAATTAAGTGATCTTATTTTCAGCTTGATCCTTTCTTTTTCCATAATTGTCTGTTGAAATCTTACACTTGTGAAGCCTGACACTTGTGTTAGCAGTGCGGTTAACCCTGGCTTAAGCCATGCAGAACAGCTTTCAGCTTTAGCTCAAGAGTTTAAGCTCCTTGGGCCAAAGGCCCCTTCCAAAGTGCCTTGTTCCAGAGCAGACCTTGACTGGGCTCTTGTGTGCTCTGACAATACTGATGACTGGCTGGAGTTCTGTGTTCCATAAAATTTTTCCAAATCTGGGTAGAAAACAAGGCAACAGATGAATTAGTTTGTAGGTGCTCTTATGAATAATAAAAGATATAAGTCAAAGTAATATTCTAAGGCTGTTAGAGCTGAACCATGATGTTGAGGGAAGACGCCAATTTAAAAGGAAGTAAATACCTGCCCGTTTTTAGAAGACTGTAACCCCTGTCATGCCCTGTTTTTAAACTCATGTCTGTACTGAAATTCCTTTTTGATGAAGAGAAATATATAACTTCTTTTAAATGAAACCAGAAATTACAGTAATTTAGGGGAGGTTAGAAAGACATATGCTGATGTTTCCTTATCTATCCAACGTAGTTTGTAGGTACTAGCGGGACTCTGAAGGGATTTAGCTTTCTCACTGTGCACTTCTGCTTTTCATATTGCTGCTCTTTGGAACTTGTAATGCTCAAGCTTGTGAACAAATGAACATCTGGACACAAGCACTGTATGGGGTTGTATCTCATGCTGATTACTTATGTCTAAAGATTTTGCTGCTGTTCTTTAAATGCTAGGAAAGGAGGAAAAATTGCTTTTTGGGAGAAAAGAAAATATTTTGCTTGACCGAAAACAATTGCTTGATTTTTAAAAAAAATTAATTCATTTGTGGAAGCAAAATTTGAAAGTACAAGTATTTTTCTGTTTTGAGCCTTCTGTTTTGTGTCACCTCTGACCAGAAAACTTCTTGTACAGGTTTTGTTAGGGATAGAGTTCAAACTACAAATATTATGATAGTAACCTAACTGGAGTGCCTATAGAACAGGAGAAGTGAGTAAGGAAGTATTGGTGGCGTATTCCTGTGTCTACCCTTATTTAGATTTGCTGCACAGCTGCTTTTATAGACAGTGAAGAAAAGAGACCATTCACTTATAGAGAACTTCACTGGGGAAGAAGAAGGTGATTGAAAGGAAAGTGCAAGTACAAGGAATATGAGTCTAAGCCCATATTTAGGCAAGTGCCATTGTTCAATATAGAATGGAATATAAAAAAATAATTTTCTTCTCACTTTCACCACATCTTAAGCAAGCCTTTTGTACTGAGCATTTACAAAATTAAATTCTTTTGACAATGGATTTCATTTAACTATAAAAAATTGAATCACTTTCTTATAAGGTTTGTATTATGCAGAGTCACCTCTGCTAGACACAGCTGCTCCTTTTCTCTCCTAACTCTCACTTCTCCTCTTTTTCCTTCCGCTTTATTGACTACTCCTTCTTCATCTTAAAAAGTGGCTGCTGGCAAAACACCTTAGCAGTCCATGAGTTCACGTAGGTTTCGGATTTGCTTTCAAACTCCTTATGTTTGAGTTGCTGGGTTTCGTAAAACTGTGAGTGGAAATTAGATATAATTTTGAGTAACCTTTAGCTGCCTTGCAACACTTAAAGATTATTTTATCCCCCGCACAAGCTAAAATATTCTCACTTAAAATAATTGTCATTATTTGGCAGATCACAAGGAAAGCTGCTTGTTCGGTCTTGAACTGCTCTAATTCTCTGCCTGTGAGTAGCTATTTGCCACACCTTCTCCAAGGTGGGAATGAGGTTTACAGCCTCCATCTTCCTTGTTATCTCTGCAAACATACACTGAATGGCCAGCTTTTGTTGTTGTGATCAAATTTTACAAACTTGTTTTTTAATATGCTTGTTGGATGCAGATACTCTTATAATTCAATTCAGGGGGTCTTTGGGTTTGGCTTTGACTTGGAGTATATTCTGTAAATTTGCTTTGCTAGCTATATAAATCATCTATTATGGCCCTTTAAAAATTATTGTTTACTAAAATAAAGGCTTTTAAGTTAGAAAACTATACTTGAGAAAGCAGTTATGCCAAGGAACCTATGAAAATGTCAAGTCTTCTCTGCTTTTGGGCTTGTGTTTCATAAACGGGCTCTGGAGTGTTGACATTTCAGTCTAGGATCTCACTGGCTGCCCTTGGGTGAGGCTGCAGGCTCTTGGCACATCCCCCAAACACATCGTCTGTCAGACCCATCAGACTTCAGTTGCTGGTTGATCTTCTTGGCCCACGTTTTTATCAGTGCAAACTCACCACAGGTCTTTCGCCTCTGGTCTGCTGCTGCTCTGCAGTCTTTTCACTATGTATGGGACCCTGTTTTGCAGCTAGGTGCAGAGCTTGTATTGTTTTACTTCAAATGAATGCTTTTCCAGTTTCATTCCTTATGCTCTCTTGTTGCTGACCTGCAGTCAGTTGTGGCTGTAGTACAGCTCCCCGTGGTTTCTGATGGCAAGGTTTTTCTACACAGAAAGAAACTCTCTGCTTTGCTTTGCAGCCATCTGTGGAAAAAATATCTCACTGTTATGATACATGTAGTCTGGGATTTGTTTTCCTCTCACTACCTGTGGCCTTTTCAAGAATGTTCTTGTTTGTGTAAGCAGAACTTAACCATCAATTTTGGCACTATTTACCTGTTGTGCTCCTACATGCAATGTGTTAAGTGACACAAAACCAGATGTGCATAATAAGGGGATTTATCACCTAGAATTTGATATAAGGAATGCTTTAATTATTGCAGTTGGTGTAGAATTACTGTGAGAATTAAATGCTTGAAGGAATGAAAGACATATGCTTGCTTTAGAAAGTATATGGTACTGAATTAATGCTTGAATCGAGTATTATTTAATCTCTGCCTCAGGGTCAGAATCTGGTGTTCCTAATAACACTGATCATGAGCTGCCTTTAGGGAAGCTGTAGAAAGAAGTACTATTCACTGCAAAGGAGAATTGTAAAACATTTCCCTGAGATAGTGAATGTAAGCAAGAATTGCACAGATATTAATCTGACAGGCAGTTACATTGTTTTAGGGAAATCTGTCCATCTTGCAGTTTCTAGATGGAGGAAAAGTCCAGCAAAGCACTCAGACTGTCTGCCATTTTCTGAATGATTGCCAATAATTATGTCCCTCTTTTGAAATGATCTACAAGTAATTCAAACTGATGAGAATGCAAGATGTGCCAAGCGATTTGGCAAAATATCAGGTACTTCTGAACATGGTGGGTCCTGCTGGCCTGCTATATAAAATGACACAATGTGGTGTGACTGACACTGTATAACATTAGGCAGCACGGAGGAAATTGGAAAATGCAGTGTTTTCAAGGCCAAGGTACTGAGGAAAAATACATTTTTGATGGATGCCAACTTAAAATAAAATCTTGCTGTTTGTGAAATGTCGTTTTGAACTTTTGCTGTATTGGAGGACAGAGAATGGATTTTATGTCTGGATATTAGCCTTGGCTCTGATCAGCTAAAAGATGCTGCTGAAAACATTGGGAAAGATGATAAATTATTGGGTAAACAGTTGGATCTGTGTAAGGTCTATTTTCTTAATAGGGAGGGAGAAGGAAGTGAAATTTCTCTTAACAGACTGAATCAAAAGCTTAAAGAAAAACATCATAACACTAGCTATTATCCAAGACTGGGATTCTCTCTTGGATTCAGAGTTTTGTGCTGAAATTTGAAGAACAATCTCCAAGCAGTGAGATTTAAATATCCTCTATTATTTGTTAGTACTTGCCCTATGCACTGTTCTCCCTGCTATGAACCCAACTGTTCTCAGCGCAAGGGGACACAGGGGGTCAGTTTGAGCTACAGAGGGATGGAAGTGCTGGCTCAGAAGTGAAGAGCATCTAACAGTTTTTCATCTGTAAATAGAGGCTGATGCAGATGACTTACCAGCTTGCCAAAATGTTCTAAGAAATGCTTAATTGTCTCTGTAAAATATCTCTGAAAATTTTTCATGGTTTCATTCTTGTTGTGATTAGATTAAAAAAAAGGGGCAAGTAGAAGGTGCATAGCTAATAGGATCTTACAGGCTTGGGTTCAGATTAAGAGCCTGTGGGAGCGGATGGAAATTTTGGACCTGAACCTTGTGAAAGCAGCTTAAAATTTTAAGATTAACAGCCTTGTCATACAAGGAACTAAAATGATTGAATGCAGTATTTATATACTACAGCTAATCTAATTTGTGTTTCTAATAACTTTGATTTTTCAGTAGTGCAAAGAAATACATTTTTTGGTGTGGTGGAGATTTTTAATAATTTTTGGTTTTGTTGGAGCAAGACACTGAGCAAGTGTTTCAGGAGAAATTCAGGAAGCATTAGTTCAGAAACAGCCACAGGTGTCTTTTCTACACTTGTTTAGGGCTATAGTGATTAACATGCCAGTGATATTTCACTTCTGTGCTGTTTCAGCTGCCCTTCTTGAGAAGCCAAGCCTCTCTCCAGTGCTCACCTGGCTCTTTCAGTACTTTCATAAGTATCCTGCTGAATTTTGTGTGTTACAACTTGAGGTCTGAGTATGGCACCAAATGAAAAGGAAATTTTACCTTGTTCTCATTCCCTAGAAAGGGAGAATAGTCTACATTTCAGTTTAGCTCAGTGAGATTAGGCTATTGCACAAGAGATTCCTGAGGGGAATGGGAGCAGTTGAAAGAGTATAAATGAGATGGGAAGGGATACTGTCATCTACATCAAAAAAACCGCCCTACATTGGCAGTGAGAACAGAAGTGAGCTACGTGATAGCAGCTCACTGGTGTTACCCACCTCTGATTTCTCTGATTGGATACCTGAGCTAGAGGCTCTGTGATGACTGTAGAGCTGTCTGAACCATGTCATACATGTGAGAACCCTCTGGGGGTTGGATACAGGCAGTTTCTTGGGTGAAGCAAAAGCTGAATACACAAGCAAAGCGAAATAAGGAATTCATTCTCTGCTTCCCGTGGAAAGGCAGATATTTAGCCGTTTTTAGTGATTTAGTGAAGCTGAGCTTTGCCATATGTAATGGTTGCATGGGAATCCTAAGACTGTAATTCCAAACATCTCCCTCTTCTTTATTTCCACCGCCTTCATATGCTAAGCATGATGCCATGTGCTACGGAACATCCCTGTGGTCAGCTGAGGTCAGCTGTCCTGGCTGTGCTCCCTCCCAGCTTTTCCTGCACCCCCAGGCTCCTTGCTTGCAGGGCAGCATGACAAATGGAAAAGGCCTTGATGCTGTGCAAGCACAGACCAGCAACAGCTAAAACACTCCTGTCATCTTCAACACTCTTCTGGTCACCTGTGCAAACCACAGCCACCCATGGTACAATGACATCATCATGATTTGCTGTACTCTTTAAATAACAGCATTTCCAGTGGCCTTGCCACCAGCTTCCGTGACTACTGTGATCTCATAGGACAACAGCTCTGGTAGTAACGCTTTTGCTTCCATAAACTTAAAATTTTAGACTGCTTTACAAAAATCTGGTGCTGTCAAAGATGGTAAGATCAAAGCAGCACTGAACCTTCTTTTCGAATATTTTGTGAGTTGTTTTGATGCACAGCAGCATATGTGTAGAGGAGAATATGAGGCCAAATAAACATGAAAAAGAAGTCATATATCTTATGAGCAGTCTTCAGAAAGAGAATCCTAATATTTGATGAAAGCTAATCAGTATTACTGTGAGGTTCTACATGTTTGCTCTCCGCTGTGACTTTCCCATAATTCAACACTTTTTTAATCTGCAATTTTGTTTTAAATTTGCAGGTTTGCACAACCTTTCCCATCTTTCATCATTGATCCAAATTTAGCCAAGAAGTTGCTCATACTTCTGCAGTTTTACTAGCAGGTAATTTTTAATGAATTATGATTCCCTATTTCCTTACCATGCTTTCTTCTTACTGGTTCCAGGACTATGTTTCTGTGTAGATACCATAACTTTTAGAACTTTAAATTTATATAGTACTTTTTTCCTGTGTCTCTTTTTTGTGCACTTTGTATCCCTCTAAACCAATGTTTGTTACTCTGTGTTTGTGGACTCTCATTATGTGTATGTAAATTACATAGAGGTGGAACATGATATTACAGCTGACTCTGCATATATTGAAGTCAATGGGGATAACTCTTAGATGAAGAATTATTCATCCACTTAATTTTTTGCAAGATTGAAACCTAAGATTGCAGAAATTATTTTAAGCTTTTGTTTTTGTATCAGTTAATGTTGAATGGGCTGAAGTTATTTATTTTTAAGGTGAATAAGTAGCTAGCTTATACTGGCTGGAATAGGGATGGTAAGGGATAATTTTGTAAGCCAAATGATGTAAATGGACTCAGGTTTTTAGAGTTTTCTTAAGAGAAATTGAGAACTTCATTGATTTTTTTAAATTTTTCTTCGAGCTTATATTTTTTAATGTGGCTGCAGTGTGGTTTTCTGTTTGATTGTAAATAGATAACCATGTTTGGAAGCTGCTTGCCAGACTCCAGCAGGGAACTTGCTCATCAGGTTTTTTGTCCAGTCAGCATGGTTTCAAGTGTCATGGCTGTCAGCTCAGTCTCATTTCTAAGAAGTACAAAGTACTACAAAGCCTTTTATTTTCTGAAATGAGCAAATGGAGAAGTTCAGTTTAGTCTGTAACCCAGAGCTTTATGAAGTCATTAAGTGGGAAGGCAACAGCTCTGAGCTGCACAATTCTAGATAGGGCGTGTGAGTACTGCTAAGCTACCTCTGACACCCTGCTTTGAGTACTTGCCTGCAGGGGCTGTGAGTGAGAGCTGCCACCACTATCATGGTGTCTCTGTTGATGCTGCTCTGCACTGTCTTGAAGGTAGAGCTGGAATAATAATTGCGTCACATCAGTATTGCTGTGGGGCAGTGCCACTAACATGGAAAATCTTGGTTTAGCTTTACCGTGGACCCTTCCTACTGATTCATTCAGCAACACAGTGATGGTACACACAGGCTCTGTGTACCCCAGAAGGGCACTTGCAGGAGATGGAAATACAAGTACAGATGAAGTATGAAATGCCCAAAGCATGATCATGTCAGCTTACAAAAATTAAGCCATAATCTATGGTAATCAATGGTGTAAACAAAATTAACTTATTTTTCAGTTTGGGCAAAAAAGAATTTACTAGTTTTATTGTCCAGGTTGGAACAACATTCTGGTTAATTTTCTTTTCAGTTCTCATTAGTCCATAGTAATGATGGATTCCTGCCAAGCAGTAAACAGTGCCATTCCCAATTGCTTTTGGGCTTTTTGTTTTTTTTTACACTGATATAAACAGTGAAGGTAATTTTAGTTTTAATTTTTGTTCATGCTTAGTGACCTTGGCCAGCCAAAACCTTATGTCCCGTTTAATTCTGAGTCAAGACTGGGCTCAGTCATGCCTGTGAAAACTTGTCAGTTTTCCAGCCATTCATGTTCAGAGCCAAGGAATAGGAAAAATGTCTACAGCTGAATCCTCCCCCGGATTGCTTTTGTCTCTTGTTTTGAGAACTCTCCTTATGCAACATGCTTTGGCTGTGATGTAGTGCTAACTCCAGAGAGGCTTTCTCCCTTCGAAGTCATTACTGCCTATTATATTCTTTCTGCCTCGAGAGCTGTTCTAATTATATAAAGAGACCTGGCTTTTCATATAAATAGACATACAAATCACAACCTGCATAAACTTTCATAAGAAAAAGCTAAGTTTCTGTCACTTGGTGTTAATTTCCACTGTATGCTTTCTGTATAAAAGGGATTTGTGGCTTTGGTTTCATACAGTGAGATTCTTTTAGTAGTTACAGTTCTGTTTTTCCAAGTCATAGGAATGGATACAATACAGTCATGCTGAAATGCCAAAATAGTCATTGCTCTTCATATCTGTTGCAGGATTTGTTCTTTGAATGGCATATTTTAGCTCCCTTAAGAGTTCAAGGAATACTTTATAAAGATACTACTACATACAAGAAATAAATGGAAAATTTAAGTTGCCATTGAACATCTGAGGAAGAACAGGCATTTCTGAACAACGTATTATTTTATCTGCAATGTAGAAGGGCATTCTTTCCAGCTGGGAAGAATGTTAATGATGCCAATTATGCACTTTATGACAATGAATGAGGAAGGCTGGAATGCAGGGCTCTTTTTCTGAAGATGATGACTGCGTGAGTGATGTTCCAATAACTCTCAGTAAGATCCACATTATAGGGCTGATTTTTAAACAATGCAACTCATTCCCCTTTATTCTGTCTTTGAAATGAGCATGTTAGAAGGTCAGATAGCGTATCCACTGTCGGGGAGGGAATCCATAAATGATGAGTATTCACTGAAGTGGTGTGGCAAGTGGCATGAGACAGTACTGGCAGTAAGGATGTTCTGAGGAATAAGCATTGGTTTGTGGTGTTGGCAATCACAGTTGTTCTTTGCAACAGGACTGTGCCAGAAGTTCCCAGCAGTGGGAAGGTGCTTGTCCTCCCCCAGATGACCAAGAGGCTCTGGACTGGATGAGTTGTTGTGGCATGAGCTCTTCAAAGGCTGTACTGTTGGTATTCCTGGTATAGCCTCTAAAGTGAGTAACTTACCTTCCTGCAATGGTCCTTTGGCGAAGCAGATAAATCAAACACTAAACAGGAGACTGCAATGTCTTTCCAAGAATAAATTAGCAGCTATTGAGACTCCTTACATGTAGAAAAGCTCTGCTGAATGGCACAAATGTTTTGCTTTTGGAAACTGGTGAATCTCTATTGCATTAAAATATAGTGACCTTAAACTTAAAGTATAACCTGTGTTCCACATGAGATTATAGACATTTTTCGTAGTCTCCTGCCTGCTGAGGGGAAGTACAAACTCCCTGGCTGCAGAAAGTGGCAGAGGATTGGGAAAAGACATCAGAGTAGAAGCTGGTTTTCCATGTGGGATCAGCAGTTTGAGAGAAGCTTGAACATGAAATGTAGAGGAAGGAAGTAGTGGATGTCTCACTGCTCTCACGGTAGTTATGCACACAACACTGCATTTCTATTTAGGAAGAGTACGTTAGCGTGGGCTGCCCTGATCAAATTAAAAACAGAAACCATAGAAATGTACTGTAAAACTTCTGCTTGATTAAACATTGTCTCTTATTCCCCAGCCTGCTCACTGCCAGGACAGCGTGTTATATTTGAGGGCTTGAGATCTCCCATCCATTGCTCCTCTGCTGAAAACCTCCCTGACAAATTCTTCCCCTGAGTGAGAGTTTACCAGAAAATTCCAGTAATGCTCTCAGTAGTTGGTGTGTCGTGTAAACTTCTCTCTTAACCCCTGAACTCTGCTGTTTCTAATTTCAGTTGAACATGTGTGATAGGCCAGGCTGTGGCTTATGGAACCAGCTGTTCTGTGCTAGCACTGCAGCTGTGCTAGGCCACCAGTCACAGGCTCTCGTTCTTTTTGTAAAGAAAATGTTTAGTCATGTACTCTAGTCTTGAAATGACAGGATTTGGGATGGAGACATGGCATGATTTGTATAGGCTTTCCTTTCTTTTGTTTCTGTGTTTGTTACAAATGGATGTATGGCACAATTTAGAGAAATAGTTCAGTAATAATACAATGATTTCACTTTAAAGCCAGTCTTCTTCTGTCTACTGTTTATGTCTAGCTGCAGCAAAAACATAGCCATTACAAAGAAAAAAAAGGAAAAGGGCACAAGCTCTGCTTTTCCATCCAGATCTGGTCAAACTACTCCAGTTTAGCAATATTTTTTTACAAATCTGTGGTTTCTTCCACTGGGATAGATTTCCTGTTGGAGACATTTGTCTGACCTTTCTGTTTACAGTCCATCAGAATTCCGTGCTTATGATTTAGTTTTGATAGTTAGAGATATTAATTTATATTTGGACATCATAACACAATTAAGTTCCACAATAATTTACATTTCCTTTTATTCTTGGTAATTTATCTGTAGCTTTGCTGCCTTCTATGAAGATTAAATAGAAAAGAATTGATTTTTTTTTTCTGTATTTTTTTTCTTAATTTCTCCTGGCTTTTGGTTGAATTGAGTTTAATAATCAGCTGTATTCTTTTGCAGATAGATTTTTTTTCTTATTCTAGCTCATGACTCAGCTGTATTTCCGAAGACTGCATTTGGTGCTCTTACTCTCTCCCCTCTTGGAAATGAAGAATATTTAGAAGGAGAGATTTCAAAATATATTTTTAGTTCAGTAGCTTTGAATGCTGAGCTTTAATTGGCATGGCCAAATTCAAGTTCATAGCATCCAAGCATGCAGAAGTGACTCACTCTTAGCTAAAATTGCACATACCAGCTATGTCTAGATGCTATTTAAAATGCTACTTATTAAGCTACTCTATGCTACCTATTGCTAGTTTAACAGTCCTACTGCCCCCCCGTTTAAATATGATGCTTATTTATTTTTATTAGTGAGAAATGTTCACCTGTTTTCTCCCCTGGACACAAGTGTATTTTTTTTCATTGAGGCAGACAGTGAGGCGGGCCCATCCACCTTGATCTAGAAATCACATGGTGGGAGATCTATAAATACTTGAAGAACAGTTTGTTTTTTATTTTTCCTCGTCTTGCTGTGTTTATTCGGGGTTTGGTTGGTTGTTTTGTTTTCTGGTTTGTTTGTTTGTTTTGTTTTAAATTAATTTTTATACAAAGTCAGGTGTTTTTGTCTTTTATTTTTTAATTTAAACTCTTACCAGCTTAGGAAGAAGACATTAATGGCTTCTATCTCTAATTTCTCTCTGGCATTTTTTTTTATGGAATGCACTCACTGCAGAAGAAAAATTGGAAAAAAAAGCAGCTCCAAAAAGCAAACAACAAAACAACAGCCCTGTAGAAATTAAGTCCTTGCTGGTGCATATGTTGTTTGTAGTCTGATTTGAGTGGTGCATGTTTTTCTGAGTCTTCAGATGCCTATTAAGGTCATATGTAGTAGAGAGAGGAAAAGGCTGTACTGAAGCTGCTTTAGTTTTCCTTCATGTAAGTGAAGAATAGAAAATGGATGGCAGGGCAAAATGCTGAAATTAGAAAATAGTGCAGAAAGGATTTCAGTGTTTGTGTAAAAGAGGGAAGTACCAAAACAAAGCGGTTGTGCTGCTGTATAACAGGAGTTAATGCTGACCTGCAGGAAAGGCGTGAGGATCTAAAGACCTCAGAATCCTGACTTGCCTTTGTAGCAGAGAGGAGTTGAGGGACAGTGTGGTTTCTCCCCACCCTGCTTGCAAATTGGTTCCCTTCCACTTTCCTGACACATTCATGACTTTTTTTTTTTTTTTTCCTACAAGCATCTTCTCTGTTCTGCTTACCTTGTGTTCAGGCTCTGCCCCAGGTGGCTGATGTTTCTCTGTAGAAAAGCTTAAGGCTGCACTTCTTACTTAATCTTTGCAAATATGTAGCATGAATCCATGGAGTTTTCTGTTTTAAAATACCAGCATCCCTTGAAAGTTTTCATAAGTATAGCTGGAGTATATTTGAAACCTTGTACCAGGATCAATTACCTCTTTCTTTGTCTATTTAATAGTAACTTTCTTTAAATAATATGCTGTGACATCTTTATTATCCTATAGTGATGAGGACAGTGAGCACAATAATAATTTTAAGCCTCAGTAGGTTAATGGAGTTAGGCTTGTCACTATACATTATAAAAGCAATCAAAAGTGTTTTTAATGAGCTCCAGTTGAGTGTGAATCCCAGCTTTACACAGCTCAAACTAGAATGACCCTTAGAACATTTCTTACTGTTTTGGAAACTCAGTAGAGGAGGAATTTTCAACTTCTGTCGCCAAATAGAGGCAGTTTGACTGCACCTCTGAGTATGGCTTGTGTAAAGAAAAGAGAAATTAAATGGAGTGATATTTGAGGTCATATTTTACTTGGCTACATTTTTCCTGTCTCTATGTTTGGCCTGACTTAAAACTATGGCTAAAAGGAAATAAATAGAGTAAATCAAGGATTTTTTTTTTTTTTTTGGCCAGGAGTCAGATTCTACGTGTTCAACTCAGGCCAAGGAGAATCTATAAGCATTGTTAAATAGTAGTGACAATAGACCCTTTCCTGCAATACTTATAATACTCCAAGAAAAATTTTGTTAAGTCATGAAAATCTCCTGACTGGGCCTGTTAATTTCAGTTGCTTTATACCAAGTCCCACTTTGCTCTCTTAGGATATTTATAAGTGATCCTGGAGGAATGTCACGCTCAGTACTTAATGTATTATGTCTGCATTGCAGCTGTCAGAGTGCAGGTGGATATAACGCTGGTGAGGTTGGTAGGAGAAATACACAGTCCTGTAGTGCCTGGGTATCTACAGATTTCTAAGTTTTAATCTGGTGGCTTTCCCAAGGTAAAGGATTTGGACCTATTTATAGCCAAAGCTGGGCTCATGCACAAGCATGTGAGACCCTTTTTCCCGCTTCAGGATGATGCATCTTTCCTAAACTTTGTTACTGGACTTGGTGATTTCTATACCTTGCCAATTTGCCTTTCTCTGTGGAGTCTTATACTGATCCAACTTATTTTTTCCAATCTATCTAACCTAAAACATAAAACTACTCCATCTGTGGAGAGGGAGGAGAGAAAGAGCTTACTGCTTACTGAAATAACTTGTCTTATCTATTGACAAGCAATGAAACTTAGGGGAACTGGTCATCATTGGGTAGATAGTTTTGATGCTGCTTGCCATTGCTCTTAAGGCATTAATCCTGCCTGTTTGTCCTGTGTGTTGTCTCTGAAGAAGTTTCAGACTAATTTAATGTGTTTTGAGTCTAGATTTGTAATTGTATCATTGCAGTTGCATGTGGGTGTGGAGGTTGAATTGTTGGTTGAATTGTTATTCCACTGTAATTGGGGTGATAAAGTCCCTTCCTTTCAAAGCCCTTTTCTGAGATGCTCATAATTTTATGAATAACTTATTTGTCTTGAAAACTTGTGTTACTTGTGTTTTACAAAATGAGATTTTAAAAATGAATTGTATCAAAGTCTTTGGGATATTTGGGATATCATGACTCTAAAAACTTGTGCACTGAGAAAATGGAAAATGAAAAACACTATACTTCACAATGATCATCACCTTCATAACAGTTCAAATTTTACATGTATATAGTAGATTTATTTTGATGCTCAGATTTCAAGTAACTGGCACAGAGGATGATGCATTGGTTTAAAGCTCAGGTTTGGACTGTGAGCTCTGGAGCTCAGCAGATTTGAAATGACTTGAAGTTGCAAGTTAGAAGATACAGCTTTTCTGCATATTTAATGTCTAATTCAGTTGGGTGAACAGATTTGCTTGTCAATCAGTCCCTGAACATTTTTCAGATCTCACTGTTTACAGTGTTATTCTCTGTTCTGCAGATGCCAATGATCTTTTATCCATGTTCCTGCTAACAGCCCTCTCTGTTCCATGGTTTTTTCTTCCCTTTCTCAAATGCCAACTACTCTTTCTCTCAAATTTTCCAGTTAATTAACTTAATTAGGTTAAATCATGGTCTTGGAGGCAGTGATACTGAGGAACCTTTTCTTGGCAGTTCTTTTTCTCTTGAGCAGTTCCTGTGCTTGTTCTTCCTGCTTCCCACCACTTGTTTTCCCTGATGTAGCACATTGTAACCAGATTCATGCAAATCCAAGAATCTCTCCTGCCTTTTTAAAACACCAAGCAATTAATTCACTGTTCAGCTTCATGGAATAGCTCCACAAATGGTTAATTTGGCACAACTGGAAGGTGGCAGCAAGTGGGTGTGTGTACAGAAACTCAAGGCTAACAGGGATAGGGGAAAGGGAAGACCTGAGCTACCCCTGCTGCTCAAGGGGAGAAGTCCTTAAGTCCTATTTCCGTCAGAACTTCCGAAGGGAGGCATCCCAGAGCTTGGTTCTTTTTCACATGTTTTCAGATGGTTTAATGCTAAACACTCTGCTCCCCCCCCATCAACCAACCTTTAAAGAAGCAAACAAACCACCCCCAAAAAATCAAACCAGAAGAACCAAATTTTACTTTACAGAGCTTGCAGAACTTCACTTTCTTCAGCATCATGTTATAGTCTGAGTGGAACTGCCTTAAATATCCCCACGGAATTGTACTTTGACTTGCTCACAGCTGTGCCATGCACTCACATGAATTCCCATCAGTGCCTGTGTTGATTTCAGCATTCCCCTTTTCTGTGCTGATGGCACTGAGGAATCATCATGGCCCTTGATGATGCCTTGTTTGTGTGGTAGCACAGTGAACATGTGCAGGTTAATTTCTTTAATGCATGGCACAATTAAAGGGACCATAAGAAGGTAGGAAGGCACTTCTCAAATTTGCACTGTCACTGGAAGAGGTACTCTTAGACCTACAGCTGCAGGTGTTTCTTGCTTGGTGTACTTGGCCTCCCCAGCAGTTCTGTTTTTTCAGTTGTTTTCAATGAATAGCTCCACAGAACGCTCAACATAAAATAAAACAAAAAAAAAAGATCACTTTTGACTGGTGAAGTTTGGAGGTTTGACTTTCCATTGGAATAGATCTCCCTTTCGGTTTTACTGTTCTGGAAATGCTGCTTGGAGGTAGGGGTAGGTCCATGTTATGAGGCTGGGTCTCAGTAGTTGCTCTCCTGGATAATAGCCCTGGCACGTGTTGCTCCAGGCAATGCTCTGGTGTGTGCCTAAGTATAGCAACAACTTTTTGAGTCTTTGCTTTGTTTTGTGTATAGGCTATCCTGATGAGGGTGGATGAAAAGCACTCTTCCTTGAAACTAGCCCTGGGAAATTTTAAGGAAATCAATGTTACCGACAAGAAGGGCACAGGTAACATAGGTAGCCAGTTTATTTGAGGGCTTTTTCTATGGCGCTATGTCTTCCTGAAAAGCACTGCACTGATGTGAAATAAAATGAAACAAAAGAGAGAAAATAACTGGTTTTGTATGGAGGTGGAAAAAAACCTTATGTCTAGGTTTCTTATTCCAAGTGCTGGCTTCAGCAAGTTTATTCCAATCTCTAAATCCCTAAAATATGGGTGGGATTGAAGTTAAAAACCATATTGCTTAACAAGATTACAGTGGTATTTACCCTCATTACCTGAGCCCTGTCAATGTGACTGGGTCACCAAGTCATCAGTGTGTTTGATTATACTGCACTGAGACTAATTACACTGTGGTAGAGCAGTTGGAAGCCATAAAAAGGAGATGTTTCTTAGAAGCTTTTAATGGTAGCTGTGCTTTGTGACTTTCTGGATGAGCACTGATTGAGTACAATATCTGCTTGTCTGCAGATGCAAATCCACAAGTCTTTGTATTTTATGTTTTATGGTCGGGGTGGGAGAGCACTGAGTCTCTCCAACCCCCACCCCCCCCATTTGAACTTTGAAGTCACTCTAGTTGTGCAAAAAATCAAACATTTGGTTCTTGAGGGCAATTAAGAAACCTAAATATTCTCCTTGCTTTCAAATTCTTGAGCCTTTGTTTACTTTATCTATGGCCGTCCTATATATGATTTTGTCTGAAATATTGTCTTTGCCACATAATTGCACTTTAAAAACAAGGCAAAATATGGATGAGTTATTGGGGAATTTTCTTTGCAATTCCTCTCCTCCTTTGCCATATGGTTAATAACTTTTTATGCTTAACTGTGGCCTCAGCATAATTGAAAGATTTCTCTGATGTCCTTGCACTCACACCTGTTTTGACCAAGGCTGAATTCAACTTTGTGTTTTGTAATTTAAGTGTTCGGGAGAAAAAATTAAAGGACTTGGGCCACTATAGTACAGCAGATTTAGGGATGAGAGGTTAGACCCTCATCCCTGGAGGTTCCCTCCAGCTGCCTGTCCCTCTGTCCTGCCAGCTAGGGCACAGCCAGCACAGAGCTGGCAGCACAAAGCGTGTCTGCAGGCAGAGCCCCCCTCACCCTGGTGCTTTGCTGGCCGTGTGTGACCATGCCAGGCTCTGACTGGCAGAGCTTCTGGTGGGGTGGGGCCTGCAGACAGTAATATCTGTAACTACAGCAGCATTACTCAGTTTTCTCTTTGGAAGTCCTGGTTTGGTTTGCTTTAACTTTGCCTCTTTTAGTCTGCCCTTGAAGACTAAAGGGCAGCAAAATGAGTAACAGAGAGAACAAACTTTGACCTTCATATTTTTTACATGAAGAAATAGTGTCCTGTGCTTCTAATTAAAGCTTTTAGTAATAATTCTAGTATCCTAGGATTTCTTTCTTAAGTGAAGAATTTAGTGTATATTTCATTTCGTATGATTTTTTCTTAATCAAAGACTGTGATGATTAAACACTGCTTTATAAATAACCTTGTTATTTTCCTGTTGATGTAAAGCTTTATATAAACTAATCTTTATCCACATCATCTTGTGAATATCATACTTCATTTTCATTGGATGTATTTTGAAAGGTTTCTCAGTCTCTGGATGATCTCTGGAGTCTTTTGTTCTTGAAGCATTATTCTTTCTCATCTATATCTTTGCTTTATATGCACTGACATCCTAATCCTTCCAGATCAGAGATTTGTAATCTTGTTCTTGCAGAGCATTTAAGTACTAATGGCTTCATAGCAGCAGAGCTAAAGAGCTGGCACCTTTTAGTATAGACCTGCAGAGCAAGGACTTCTGATTTGAACAGAGCTGAGCAAATTCTTCCTGTCAAGGGATATGCAAGAGTGGTGATGCTTATAACTATGGTAACCAGCAATGGATTGGTCCTTAAAAGCCTCGTAGTTTGCCCTGTTAGATGCTATCATGCTTACACTGGCAAATCTTCCCTCAGCAAAGCACAAGACTGCTCACCCCAATGGAACTTTTGTTTCTCTTCTCCTTTCTCATCTCTGTTATCTCACAGGCAATTGGCTCCAGGCTGGAGACTGCACACACACTCTGTATGGGCAAGGAAACTGTTTAAAATCTGGGGTTTAAATACTTCAATTCTGAAGCCTGGGTGAGTTTTATCGCACATTAATCACTCTGGCCATATTGATATTCTGACAATTTTGAGGTTTTTGTACAGGATTGTCCAGCCTTGATCTCCCAGTGTAACTGAACTTTGTCTGTATTACTAGTGTTTTCCAAGACTGTTCTTCTAGGAGCTATCTCAAAATTACCCTACTTGCTTTCTTTATTTTATATTTCCCTCTTCCTTTTCTTTTTTTACTCTCTTTATATGCACTCTGCATATATGCTTGTGTGAGCAGGAACTGATATCACTGAGTGGTGTATAAGGTGGTGATACACCTTCATTAGATTAATGTATTTTCATCAGAGGTTTTAAGAACTTCATTGAATCCATTTGAAAAGGAGATGACTTATATGTATAACTAACAGAGGGAAGAGTCTTCAAGCATATTCTTATTACAGATTTTCACATCTTGTATAATGATATATATTGCACTAAATAATATATTGCACTTAACGTGAGTACTTCATTCTAAATCACCACAGACAAATGTGTGTGTGAATATCATTTGACATATCATTGTGTCTTTCGCTTGTGGACTCTGAGATGAGAATTAGAAATGTTTCTTCGTATGGCTAATTGCCTTCATCCACAGGATCTAATTTATGTGGCCCTGTATGGATTCAGCAGTCTCGTTTTAAGCATCTGCTTTTGGCTGTACTGCTCTTTAGCATTCTTTTCTTATTTTAATGAGGAATTTAACCTTTCAGTTGCTACTTCTCTTCAATTGGGCTCATTTCAAAAGGAAACAGTTGCACACTGTTTCATGCAAACAATTATTTTTCTTCATATTCCCCCTGAAACCAAAATGACACATGAATGTATGCCTTTTTTTTTGGACACAGGACCAGATAAAAAGTAGTCAAAATCTATGTTAATGTTATTTTGTTCAGCTTTAAGTAGTTTTCCACTCCTTTTCACACAGCAGAATAAACCAGACTCATCTGACCCAGAGCCAAGAATAACAGGAATGCCTCCTCTGTCTTCTCCATTCTCCTCCCTCTCTCACTGAAATAAGAAAAATATTTTTTCTTTATTATTTGGTAAGCCCAAACAAGTTAAGGCCCTGCATCAAATATTTTTTGAACCCTGTAACATTTCTGAAGTATGATAACATATTTAGTGTTGATAATGTGAGGAATAGTTTACTTATGTCATGCTTGTCAAAGTTTCCGTTGCCATTATTGGTGGTTGGAAACACTGCCAGAATGCCTGAGTAACCACTAGAACAGCTATTGGGCTGCAGATGAAGTCAATATTTGCTTGTGCTTCAAGTTGTGGTTATGTTTGTGTGGGAGCTTAACACAGTGTCAATAAATGATATGAAGCCATCTTTATGTGGAACAAAACAGTAACTAAGGCAGTGCTCATGGTATTGTAATCATACACAAGAAATATGCTCCTTACTCACTTTCTCCTAAAACATGACACTGAACTAAATGTGAATTGACATGATTTTCACCTTAATAGTTAATGTTCGTGAAGTCTCAAGGGTTTAAAGAGTTTAAAAACCTCAAACTAAAATTTACTATTCTAGCTTAATAAATCCGGCCAGAAAAATCTTTTTGTTGATGTTTCGGATTATTTTTTTATTGTTTTCTCTTTATCTTTGCATTAAAAGCCCAATTAAAAATACATGCTGGGGTGCAACAAAGGAAAAACTTCTGAGGCATATCTGGATTCTAGCTTTTGGTTTAGATTTCATTTTTGGAGAGGATGTTAGGGATGAGGTGACTGGAAGGGTCACATGTTCAGTGCTCATTCCTGCTGCTGGCAAGAGGAACAAAGCAGGACTTCTAGATATTTTAATTGTACATTGAAGTAAGAAGGTGGAGGGGAAGAAGGAAGGAGCAGACTCTGATGTTATGTACTGCAACACAAATTTGCATACATATGAGATCTCTGGTGTACGAACAGCAGTTTTCACAGCCATCTGTTCTTTTGTTGGGGCTGCAGCAACTTGCATCGGTTTCAAATATTCACTGATGTGGGCTAAAATTGTTTAATAAGCCCCTGCTGAAACTGTAGGTTACAGGAAGTCAATCCTGTATTGTTCCTAGACAAATCTGCATGATTATTGTGGTGTACATCCAGTCAACAGGCTTTTGTCCAAGCTTTTTTATGGGGAAGATTGTGGCCGTTTTGACATGTTTATCTGCTTGTATTGGCATATTTAGAGACAGGGAGTTTTATTGCTGGGAGAGGAGGAGCTCTGCTGTAGCTGGGGTCAAGAGCTCTGCCCTTTTAAGTGGGCAAAATCTAGGGAGGGAGCAGAGGTTGACATTGTGATGCGATATTTCTTTAAAAAGGAAAAATGGATTTGAGAAGGATACAATCAAAATTTCTCTCAAACTCAACCTCTGAAACTCAGGTGGTTTCCAACAGCTGACTTGGACTGTCCAGTCTTTAGACTAGGAGTCTGTAATTGTCTCTCATCTGTCAGCCAGCCCTATGGCAAGAGGGTTATGATGCAAACATCTGGATCTAGTGCTCCCTAATGCACTCTGCATCCCTTCAGATAAAATCCATCCCTTTTGTTGTTCCTATAAATAAATATTAGGAAAGGGTTTAGCCCAGATCCTCTCTTATTGAATCTTTCCGATTCCCTCAAGCAAAACATCCAAACCAAAAAATTGTTAGAATGCTTGAAGGTAACTTGTGTTGGCTGTAGATTACTCTCTGTGGTGTTAGAAAGGATGGACCCCTTGGCTTTGTTATAACTATGGTTTTTTTTGTTTTGCCTGGCTGTGTTGCGTGTTGTTGCCACCCCCCTTTCAGATTCCTGTAACATTTCTCCTTCTGGAAATGTAAAATATTCAGGCAGAAAACCTAAATTGAATGTTACTTTGAGGGAATGCTGACTTGAACATATTTTCTCTTCAAACTTTTACTCTGGGCTAACAAAGGAATGGGAAGATAATACTTTTATATTTAGTTGGTGTTTTTAGCTTTCTCCCAATTTCTGATTTTCAGCAGCTACCTCAGATTTCGGAGTATCTGTCTGTAACTGTCAGTGTGTTGTCAGAAGTTGCTAACAAGCATGCATAAGTGCAAAAACTTAAGTATCAATATTTTTAATCAAACTCATTCCTAAATTGTCATAGGTTGTGAATGAATAAGTATCTAGTTTGCCATTATAATTTTTCCAGTGATATCCCTGTTGGAGAGAACTATGACCACTCTGTGACCCAGTGACCAAGGTCTGGCTACAGCAGGTGTTTAAGTGTCTGAAATACAGCAAAAAGAATGAATTGTAGAACACAAACAAGGAAAGAATTCTTCAGAGGTGAAAAGTGTCAGGCTCATACCTTTTCCTAAGCTTATATTTATAAATTTCTGAAGCAATGTTGTCTTTTAAACCTCTTGCCATAATTTTCTTAAAGGTGTTTAATCTAAGGAATGTAAAGTATTCCTCCCTGACTGGCTGTTCATTTAAGACAGATCTGAAGAGGGTATAAACCTAGTTGCCTTACTTACAGCCATAACAGCAATATATTTGGCACCTTAAAACACAGGAAAGTCCTTATCAAAATAAATGGCATGGTGACAATTCGTTTCATACTAAAATCAACATCTATGAAAGGGCTAATAAATCCACGATTAAATAAGAATCTTCCAATCATACACAATCAAGCCTTATGTAGCTGCTGAAAATGTATATGGTAAATGCGAACTATTTTGGCTATTTGTGCTCTGCAGGATTCAGTTATCATATAAGAATTAATACTTTGTCAATCCAGTTGAAACAAAATTAATTTTTCCTAACCCTGAAATTATGAAGGTGATAGTTTGATACAGTTTGGAGGAAAGTGTAGCTGATTGCTTTTGATGAGAGTGACTTTACCTCTTCGTTCCTTTTTTCAAAGGATCCGTCAGTGTAGAAGGCAGTTTCTGGACTTAAGTACAGAAGTTCACAAATTTGAAGCTGCTTAATTAATGCAGACGATCTCAACTCAGTTATGCAGTAGCTGTATGAGTGCATGCAGTGGGGTGAGGGTTTTCAGACAGTGTTTTGGTTGCCAAAAGTTTTTGTATACTTGCTGTTCCCATGCACCTGATCAGACCTCAGTGGAGTTTTTTGCTGTTTAACTCTTAGAAAATCAATCAAAAACTAAATAAATGGACTTGTCCATTTAATTGGCGACTCATTCCATTTAATGAGGGGTTAAGAAAGGGAAGCTGGTGTTCTTGAACACCTGCCTGCAGTAGCTGGAATAAACAGGCAAACCCAAAGATGTTTGAGGAGTCTTTGAAAAGAATTTGGGAGAGCAAGTCTTTACAATAAATATTTCAGTTTTAACCTAGATAGCATCTAGTTACATAGAAAAATTACATGTATGTGGCTGATTAGTACTTAATCATGAAGCAAGCCAAGTCACACTGATGAACAAGCAGTTGTACATGAACAATTTAAGCCTATAGGTCATGAGAGCGGAAGATTCTAGGCTTTGGAATTAATCAGATTTTATGTTCTAATCTGCATATTAATGAATATGCACCATCATTTGCATATATGACATGATCTCTAACATCAGGCCTTAGCCCAACAACATATTTCCTCAGCAAGAAGTCAAATGACTGTGCTTTAATCTTACGCATGCTGGGAGCCAATGCACTAGAATTAGATAAAATCTCTGTACTGTGAGTAACTGGAGGAAAGTGACCCTGCCACCTTTCAGTCTGTAAAAGCTGTTTGTTATTTCTTGGAATGACTCCCTTCCCACAGAGATAATACGTGGAGATAATATAGAAGGTTAGTGCTCCACATATCTTAGGTCAATGCTCTTTTGTAGCTGGACATCCTTCTGCATTCTCTGTAGTTCAAATCCTGGAGCAAATTGGAGCAATAACTTCGTTCAGCAGTTCTCTAGAAAGGCTCATCTTTAGCTCCCTCTGGGAAGAGGATGATTCACTCCCAAGAGCTGTCACGTTAGGGTGCTTCCTTTAAAGTGGTGACAAATGCCCCCCTTCTATCCATCCCCAGTTCCACCAGCCTTGGTTCCAGAGGCCTGTGTGCCCAGGCTGTGCCTGGTGCTGGCAGGAGGAGGGCTGAGAGCAGGAATGAGGGGCTGCCCGGAGGTGGGATGTGCTGAGGGACGGTCATCTGGAGAGGTAACGGCGGGGACTGTGCGCTCTGCGGTGCCCTGTGTCTGGAGCAACCGGGAGACACAGTCCCACCTGTAGACTTGCAGACTTCTGTGTGGGATTCATGGTTTGGGAATACTGAAGAAGTGGCTGTGCCTCTATTTTTTCATTATCTCCTTTTCCCAAAACACTGTCCTTGTTTTTATTTGTCACAATAAAATTTCCTCACTTTTCACAATCTGTTATAACTAAAGAACTTCAGTCCTGCTTTGGTCCAGTCTCCATATACTGCTTTCCCTGCATTCCTACTGTTTGTTCTTCCCAATTGTTCTTGCTGGTGTTTGGCTGCAGTTTTTAGTCTGGGTTTGTCTTGAAAAAGTGAAGCCCAGCTTCTGCTCCAGTAGGTTTTAAGAGATGCTGGATAGAAGATGAACGTACCACAGACTTTTCAGGACTCAGAAAAGACTATGTGCAGAACTACAAAATATCACTAGAATAGAATTATTCTGATTAATTCAGGGCTTTTATTGCATTTTTATACTGCTTTGAAGTGCCTGAGATAAAAAGCCAGACAGTGGCTGCTACCCTGCTTCTAGAAAAGTAAGCAGGAGGAGGAATTGGAAAGGAAAAACACATTCAAGCCTTTGGTTTAAACGATGAAAAATTTAGATGGAAATAAAGGATGTTTCTTGGAACCCTTGGTACCTTACCTGACACAGGAAGAAATGTGAGACTCAAAAAACTCGTATACAAAATGTAATGAATATGACTGACATGAACACTTGTATTGTTCGGCTGATGTGTTGCAGAAGGATGTTTTTAATTTTTTTTGTGTTTGTCTATTTGTTTTATTTTTGTTCATTGTGTCAAGGAAGTCTGGAATGTTAATGTTTTCTGTGAGATAATGAACAGCTGCTTAAGGCTTGTTTTCTTGGCTTTTCTAATGAGATTATTGTTTTCTTATGTCTTTTAGTCCCTGTAGAGTTGACAAGAGGTGAAGTTTCATTGTTACAGTTTGTTTAGGAGCTCTAAACATGACCTAGGATTCTATTTCTTAGGTATAATAACCATGGAACAAAAGCACAGATGCTACATCCCCTCCTGCTCACCTCCAAATGTTTTGCATATAAATAATACCTTCCTTCCCCCCTTCCCAAAACAGGAACTCTGGTTGTAGTTCTAGTATTTTCTGGTTAGGGTTCACTGCTACAGCTCTTTTCTGCACAGGAATGTTTATAGACTGTCCTGGCATGAGTCTTGATTACGGAAGTTGCTGTTTCTGCTTTGGGTAGTATTCAGCTGATTTAGTTAAGTACTTGGCTGATAGTGTCCCGCAGATCAAACCCAAGCATTAAGGTCTGGTTTTGTGGGTTTTTTTCTGTTCTGTTTTGGGTTTTTCTCCCACTCCCTTCATTCCCTCTCCTGGAAAGTGCTGCCCAGCTCCTGGCTTTACTCAGTCCCTGACAGCAGTGGAGCAATAAAGCCTTCCCAGAGCCAGCAGGACGACGGGTCATAGTCAGATGCTTCTTACTGGAGCTTTATTTGCTCTAACAAATATATTTGGGTGCCCTCATCAAGAGTTCAGGCTTTTATTTATTGGTAACCTAATCCTAACCACCAGGCCAAAAGAACCATCCGCATGCTGGAGAACTGAGCCTAAATTTGGTATCTTTTGACCAGAAGAATGCTATTTAAATTGCTGCAAGTTTGAGGATTCTGGCACATCCTAATGTCTCATGTTATTTTTAATATTTTAATGAACCAAAATAATATAAAATAACCTCAATTAGTAGCTAATAGGAAATACATGTTTATTGTTGTCAGACAAATATATTCCAAGATAAACACAAATATTCTTTCTAGCCTACTGAGACATTTGATAATAAAATGTTTCCTCAGTATGATTCTTTGCATTAGTCTGTATTTAAATGTCTGATCTGCTGAGGATCCAGCCAGAATGGGGGAAAACAGAAATGCATCACACTTAGAGTATTATATTTTCTTCATTGTCTAAGGTGCTGATCTGTCTTTCAGTAGAATTTGTAATAATGTTCCATCTGTCCAGCCTTTTTTTTGGACACTATTGAAAGCTTATGAGTGGGATCATGCCTATTTCCCATGGCAGAAAATGGTGTTAAAATTAGTGGTCACATTATACTTCAGAAGAAGATTGATACAATTTTTTAAAGGCAGGATACTGAGCTTAGAACCTCATAGCAACATTTGTCATTTAAGTAATGGGCCTGCCTGGTACCTCATTAAAGACCTTTTGTACTGAAAGATGGCAGAAAATGGCAGCATATGAAATAACATAGGCATCACTGAGTAAGACAATTTTCTGGAATGCTTGAAAATTGGACTAAATGCACTGTCTATGGAGGAAAGATACCAAGTCTCATTGCAACGGGCTATGTCAGAAGTAGGCTGAGTGATGGGACCTGAACTGACAGATGTACTGAAAGATATAATATACTTATTGTTTAATCATGTGGATAGAGCAGAAGGTGGAAACATTGAGAATAAGAAGATTACAGTAAGAGCTACTGCTTAATCTGAGCAATAGCCTCTGAGGCTTCTTAATCTACTAGGGGAATTGTATAGATGCAGTAAGTCTGACAAGACAAATAAAAGAATAAAGAATCTTGTAAGTAAGTGAAATTATAGATTTTAATTTCTGTTATTCTACAAGGGATTGAGGAAAAGGAAATAAAAAGAGGCAGGGAAAAATGTGCCCTACATTACTGCTGTTCACGATGTAGGAAACAGACGAATGAGTCTAAGATGTGCGATTTTTTGCTTTTGGAAGCATATTAATTTCAGGCTCGGAATCCCCAGCTTTGACTGAGGAGTCAAGAGGACTGTGCTGCTGATTGACGTAGTTTGCGGTCAAATATTGCCACAGTGTCAGAAAGCCTCAGCTAGGTCTGAGGAAAGCATAGTGAATACCTGTCCTTGTCCCACAGGGCCTGTGGTTTAAAAGTTTACAAGAAATTCAAGGCTGTAGAGACCTGCTTGAGGGGTGTATGGCTGCTGCCCCTAATGCTGTGTGTCGGGTGGGCAGGATTGAAGCAGCTCAGTTTTAACCAGTGGGGGTGATGTGGGATGGGTGGGAGCAGAGTGAGGAGAAAAGCAGTAGGTCTTAACATGCTGATCCTAATAACGTTAAAATGTAAACACACTTACAAAGCCAGGTTTTTCAAGGAGCATGCTTGTGTGGGAGTACATCAATATTATACTTGTGGCCACAGAAACCGGGACAAATAAATGCAAATAAATGTCAGTAGTCTACTGGTAGGTACAGGGACTTCAGATAAAGCTTTCCCTCATGTACTGCAAGAATGCACTGCTTATTGTACCGTGTTTGGAACTTCATAAATCAGTGTAATTTTTACACCTAGAGAATCATATAAGCTATTTATTATTATTTATGTAAGTCAGTAATGCTGGAATCTGTGTAAACAGAGTGCTTTCCTTGACTCATCTACCATTCAGTTCTTGAATAACATGTTCACTTAAACAATTCCAGCAACTTTTAAATGTTCTAGGAAACATCTAAATTACGTCAGTAGGAAAGGTATTTTAGGAAATTTAATTAGATACCAAAGCGTGCAGGTGCTTGTAATTTAATTGCTGAAAAAGGAGGGATTGCTAAGCATTAATAATTTTATTTTTATTCATCAGCTTTTTCTTAATGCACGCTGGTTCCATGAATGCTACATGAAGGAGATTTTAGCAGAAATGCTAATGAACAATGCAATAGACAGTTATAAACTATAAAGGCTTTAAAATCTTCTAAAGTCTATAGTATGTATATGATGCAATAATTTAAATTCTTCTTCATATTATTATGATGATCCTGGAAAGATTTCTATCCCATCCAAGTCCAGAAAGTGTTGTGCCTTAAATACACTCCCGCTGTGCTGGAGACTTGTAAGTCATAAGCACTCAAACAATCTAAGTCTAAAAAAAAATGACTTCTACTATGCTTTCCTTGGAACATGTTTTAAAAATTTCAGCTTTAACTTCTTTTGCTTTTAATTCCTCTCAATCCTATGCTCTTCTCGTCTCTTCATCTTCCTGTCATCTCTCACTGACCCCGTGTCTGAGCATTTTCTGAGTTCCTAACCACAAAAGCCTGGCTTTTGAGTTGTCTCTAGAGGAAGTGGTGAAAGGAAGCATGACTGCTATCATGGGGAAACCACAGAAACTCAGAGTCCTTCTGGGGCTGCTGAAAGAGATGGCCAGAAATCATCTTTGTAATTACAGTAAACATTCATAGGATTTGGCAATTGAAGATAATTTTTCTCTCTCCTAGACGTCTTCTCTGCTTGTAAAGTGAGGATTAAAGTGTTGTTGCTTTGAGTGTATTGCTTTTCAGAGTGTAGACACTTCCCTACCAAGAATAACTTCAGGACTCATTCTTTAAGGTCTAAAAAACGAATCTAAAATGTGTTTAATTAAAGCTTGTAGGACTAATGATTTCATCTCCCCTTTCCTTTCTGTCTATTATCACAAATGGGGGGGAATATCTTCCCCAGGAGGGCTAACACCGGTTTGTTGGCTCACTTACTGCCGTTCTGACTGGCCTGAACTCAGTGCTTTCAGCACAGACCCATTATCCCTGCCAGGGAGTGCTCTGCAGAAAGCAGCAGAACAGGAATACTGTTGTACCTCACAGTTAAATGTAGTAAGGCTCTATTCATCCTGAGAGGAATTGTTCTGATTGTGGTATTTGGGCAGTCATTTTAGAACATGAAAGTGTTTTTTTCATTTTCCGTGTTGAAAGATGAGAGCAAGATTATATTAATGAAAAGATGGTTCAAGGTTAGTTCACTGCCCAAGTGTTTTGTGACTGAGTGGTTACTGAAAAATATTGTCAAAAGCCTTCAAATTTGCCCATCCCACTGCAGTTGGTGCCTCTGGAGTTGATGTGCCTGAGGACCTCTGTGGGTGATTGTGCTTGGCCAGCTTTGCAAATGCAGTTCCTTTAAAAACCCACCTATTTTCTGTAAGTGTCATTTTGATATCCAAGAGTTTCACAGTCATGGTGATCCCTCTGTCATCTCCTCCTCCCTCCTGACATTGCCATAATGTTCCAGCGACTTTTTTTGGTAAAAATTAACTGTATGAAAATATCAGAGAAAAGGTTTTCAGTTTCAAATCTATAGTACAGAAGAAAAAAATTGTTTATTTTCATATTATTTTTCTTTTAATTTGGTTACGCCTCTTTAAAATTAGAACTAAAATGAAGAATGAGCTAATAAGGAATGATTAACTATTAAGTACCTTTAATCCTAAACTGCTTTGCTATCTGTAGTAAGCTTATTACAATAAAATACACAAAATATTTGTATTTCAGGACAAATGAGATGAAAGAACAATAGATAACGTGTAAAAGAAGAGATTCAATTATCTGGATACAAGATACTGAATAATTAGTATGCAAGCATCAACAAAATCATTCATTCTTTGATTGGTTTGGTTTGTCAGTTCTTGGTGTTTATACAACTAATTCAGAAAAATATAGCATCCACAGGATTATAATATTCAAAACAGGCTTTGACCCTCTGATTGTGCAGGCTTTTAAATGTTTATCTCCAAATAATGGGAGTAGTATAATGCAGACAAGCCTTTGGCCTACAGTATGAGCAGAGTCAAGTCTTCTGTGGTTGTTAGCTTTGTTACTCAAATCAAATACGAATAATCGTGTGTTTAAGACTTATTGTTAGCAGGGGCAAAATGAAGGCAGATGATTTAAATTGGGTTTTTGTGTGTTGAGAGCTGTTGCGATTATGAGAAACTCTTTAGAAAAATTCTTGATAAATTTATATATAAAAATCTTACTTACAAATAAATATACAAAAAATTGTTTTATTTCTGTATATTATTGTTATTTTCAAAAGAGATGTAGATAGAGGATCTGGAGAGGCAGATGTCACTCCTGAGACATCTATACACTTTTGCAAGTTAATTCTGTAAATGTTTTGTAGTGCTGGGCACGGTAAAATTTCATTGTAAAGAATCTTTTCCCATCCTTACTTTAAGGCTCTTTCCTAGTGTACTGTGATACAGAAGTGGGAAACCCTTGGTTTGTTCAATTTGTTACTGAATTCATATGAGAAATCCCCAAAACAATGAACAAGGAATAAGTGCTTGCCAGTTTTTATTCTGATCTGATCTACTTTGAATTTCTGTCCGAATACTGAGGCAGTGGAGAGTCCTGTCCATCAGCTGTGCAAGAAATTTACAGTTACAAAGTGCACCTGTGGCACTCTTTCTGTTCCCTCTGCCTTTGTGGGAAAAAGCTGTTGGTCTATGACTGTTTTCGTGGAAAACTGTACAGCTGGGAAGATCAATCTTTCTTGCCAACTATTTAATTTCTGCATTTTTGTGCTGCATAGAGTTGAATTGTTTAGCTTGAAAACTCAAATGCTTTTTGTTGCTTGGTTTAATTTTACCAGGGTTTTTTTTTGGGGGGGGGGGGTGGTGGAGAGAGGGTGTCTTTGTTGGGCTTTTGTTTTGTTTTGTTTGGAGGTTGTTTGTTGGCTTTGGTGATGATACTTCTGTGGGGAAGTCCAGGTCAAAACGACATATTTAAAGCCAGAAAATATACTTTAAAAAAGATCCTGAAATGAATATGTCATGCAATATTTAAACCCAAATAAGTATCCATCAGTGGAATCTACAGTGCCTGCTGTGTAAACACAGTGTCAGGGTGGGAAAACTGGCAAAGAATTGTATCCTCAGACCACAGAGAAATTACATCAGTGAAGATTCAGTTCATTTATGTCTTTGATAAAACCAATGGAATATTTCCCGCATCCCACACCTGGTATTCTGAAGACGAGAGATGAGGAAGACCTTATCACTAGATAAGGCTTGATAAGCCATGAGTAAAATGCATGTAATCAGCTCCCAGGAACAGTCCAGTCATTTAGTGCCCCTAATCAGGTTTTATGGTTCAGTGAGATCAGTGTTAAGGTTACTAAAGCTATTGTGAAATAAAGAAAAATGGAGATAGTTAAAGCAGATTTGTAGTCATTTGTGATATGTGGTTTTGCAATTAACTTGTGCTGTTTTCTGTTGATGATCACAAAAACCACACTGATTCTGTAATATTGATTGGCACATAGCAAATTGAATCTATTTACCTAATCTTCTTAATAGTCTCTGCATTAAATGGGGGATGAGACAGCTGAATATAAGAAGGTAAATCAGCAGCTGTCTGTTTCCATTTGGGACGTGTAGAATTCTAGACTACAAGGGGTGTTTCACTGCTGGACAGCTTATTTCATAAGGCAACCTAAAGAGACACTGTGAGAGAAAAGCTCTTGTTCATTAGAAAACAGCTTTAAAAATAGTGCCATAAAAAAATCCCTGAAAATCACTGGTTGGAGTAAGATGAATTAAGATTTACATCATAGTTAAATCTCATTAAGTTTCATTATGTTTTTTATGTTCTTACTGAAGATTTATAAGAGCCATTAACTTACATGTTGCAGTTCTATGAAGATGCATTCTTCTGAGAAGAAAAATGGTTATTTTTTGGGTCAGCTTAATGCCAATTTATATGTGGCACATTTTCAAGGCTTTCATAATTCTTTGTGCTCTAATCATGTCCCAGGTTCTATTCCTTACTGTACAGTTAAGCTGATAAAATTTTTCTTAAGATGTTTCTAGCTAAGACACTTTTAGCAGATTAAAATGAATAAGCAGGATGAACATCTGTTTAAGTGTACAAAGAACCCTGTACTCAGCAGGCATCTCCTGCAGCCCTCTTGGACGATTCCCTCTTGGTGAATTTTAACAATTCTAGTAAGAGATGGTACCTTTTATCATCATTGTAGGGTTATATATAATAAGGTCGTTATCCACAGGAATTTTACATCTAGATGTGTCAAAGGAAAAGGAAAAACATATGTGGCCTTGTACTCTAATTGCTCCAAATTAGAAAAAGAAAAATGAATATTGTGGGAAATGTATCCATAAAAAGAGAAATCTATAAGATAAAAGTTTGGTAGTTACTAGAGGATTGTCTATGCCAATGAATGGAAGAAAGGCATGTCCCAAAACCAAATTTAGGGTAGAGATTTTTCCCTTGAGGATGCACAAGAGCTTTCAGAATGCCTTGGGAACAGAGGGATTTGTGAACATTAGGATTTCAGGATTGACCTAAGAAAGATTTACTGAGCAGCTTTTTTTTTGTTGTTGTTTTGTGAAGAAAATGTTTGGTTTTTCGCTTGTAGATACAATAACTGCAGTTCAGACTATTCACAAGTTATATAATTTTTATTTTCTGTGTTTAAAAGACAGCCTGTTGCTTCCCACTTTCTAACCAGTGGTCTGAGGTTTTATTTTTTCACACATAATAATTGACATAAGTGGCCTCTTTTTTTTTTGGTTTTTTTTTTGTTTTTAACACATAATTCCTCATGGAAAGCTCACATGTTAGTTGTGTTTGGGAAATGGTAATACTTCCCAGAAATGGAGATCTGCTTTTTCTGGAGATTACTAGGAATCATTTGAGTGCTCATGTGCAGCAGCCTCCTATACCTCCTGTATCTGAATATCCCAGTTTTCAAACTTGGTCAAATGGGTCTCATCCATTATTACCAAGGACAATATGATATCTGTTTGGAAAGATCTCAGAAAATCTTCTATGATAATTCATCTTCATTTCTTCTGAAAATTTTACTACCACGATCTGTTTATGTAGGATTGAAGACCAGAAAGTTTGACAGCTAGAGCTGATCACTTCAATAAAATTTCATTTCGAAACTGAAGCTGAAAACTGGGTTCGAGGAGTGGTTCCTCAGCATTCTCAGAATTGAGACAGCTGCAATAACAGCTTTTGGGTTGATGTTGTTTATGACTTTCATCTCAGCAGACATGAAAAAGGTCAAGATGCCCCAAGTGCTCAGTAAGGGATACTTTTGAGTGTACAGCTGTACAATTAGAGTACTGATTGTTTATATCTGGAGAAGAAATATCTGGAGAGAAGAATGATAGAAAAATGTGTCTTCCTGTACAGCTTCTCTTTCTTTTCCCAGCTAATTAATCTCAGAAACTTTAGGGAAGTTATTTTGAGCATGAGTGAGAGATCTGTAATATCTGGGCTGAGCAGCACTGCCCTGCTGCACAAGTGATGCCTGTAATCTGCACTGGCACATCTGGAGGAGCAGAGAAGCAGTGCAGGGCTCAGTAGAAGCTGATGGTGTGACTGGGCAATGGCTCTGTGCTGACACCCACACCCCCTCACATCTCTGCTGGCACTGAGAAACAGCCCAGCTCCAAAGTATCTTGGCTGAGTCAGTCTGCACTTCCCTAAGGTCCTGCAGCTGTACGAAAAAGACTGAGGAACAAAGAAACGACCAAACCTTAAATTTAGAAGTTATGTTTGGAGGCTTTTATATAGGAAAGAATCTCTGTGCTTCTGTTGATTCTGCTTAATACTGGGTGAGGAGGAGGTGCTCCTGCATAGTGTTAGATTTACTGTGCTAAATTCCTTCTCTGAGGCTTTCAAGAAGGGCATGGCACATGCTTCCTCAAGCAGGCTGCAGAAGGGAAAGGAGTGTGTTCTATGCTTTTGGAAAACATTAAAATACACTCAACCACTTCTAAATCTGAACTTTTCTATTCAGTCTGCTTTTAGTTATTGGCGTAATATTCCCTGGCTGATTTGCTACTGCTTGGAAAAGGTATGGGTCTCTTTCAAACCACCAAGAAGCACTTGAAGCAATTACATTTTTACCTGATTTTGTGATGCTCCCCTGTCAGAATGTAGGTGGGAGAGCAGGGAATTTTAATGCACTCAATTTAAGCAGATGAATATCTGTCTTTGGACAAGCTGGCCCATGCCCAGAACGTTATGCAGTATAAAAAGAAGGTCATCCTACTCAGCAGGTTTTTCAGTTACTTAGAGAAGGCCTCCTCCCTGCTCCATGGTGGTGAAAACTACCACAAGCCCTTTTACTCTCTCGAGGCTGATCAGTCAGTCTGTAATCACACACTTTTCTCTTGAAACTTCTTTCAGAAATTGCTTGAGGGGAGAGGACACCCTAAGAGCAGCAGTAGGAAAAATATTTTTTTAAAAAGCTGCATTTCCAAATGTAAATAAAACTATTTGGAGAAATCAGTTAAAATTAACCTTTTCAACAAAAATGAGACCTTAACTTTAGTTAGTTTCTTTAGATGTAGGGTTCTTTCTTACTGTATAGTACACTGACCTTTTATATTTATTCACTTTAAATTATACATGTATTTATCTATGCATAATTTAGACCTCACTTGTTCTGGAGGGTGTAGTTGTCTTATGGTCATGGGATTAAGCAAACATTTCTCAAAAGAGTATGTAATTTATCTTTTAATAGAAAGAAGCTTTGTAATGTTTTGGGAATCTAGAAAAGCTTTTACTTTGGGAATTATTTAATCTCTTGGCTACAAATGTCCTATAAACCACACTTTTTAAATGCATGTGTTTTATTAATGTGTTATGAAAAAGTGACAAAGCAATCAGCACTCGTATAAACTGGAAAATTTTGAAATAATGCATGAAAAACACAGCTCTCCTGTCACTGCTCTTCTGTTAAAGCGTGATTAGTTTATTCTGTCTACTAATTTATTTTACATGGTGGCAAAAAGCTTCCCGTAACTGAACAATATCTGAACTGCCTTGCTGTGGTAGTTCTGTACCTGCAGAACATGTTTATTTAAGTGGTACCCTGGCTTTGGTATGTTCCTCAAATAATAGCATACTGTACCTGCAGCTGAGGTAGACTTGGCATGTGAAGTACCTGATGGCAACCTGAGAATATTTTGGTAGCACACAGCACTCGGGTATCATGGAATAGTGCTTTGCACAGTCTGGGAATAGCTTTGCTCTTCTGGAGGTGCCTGACATGGCTGTTACAGCACAGGGTATTTATCCATTCCCTGCAATGTACAAGATAATTGGAGGCAAAATTAACGTGTCAGCTTGAACCAGCAAGGAAATTCTTTTATTACAGAAGGATATAGAACTTTTTAAGTATAAAGAAATACCTGCTGGTGTTTAAGGTTACCAGGAGTTATACATTTGCTGCTCCTTGAATTAAAAGGCATAATTTTGCCCAATTTTCTTTGAGAGTGAAGGTATTTTAGCTTTCAGAAGTTTAGTTCCTTCTGAATTTTCTTTGGCCTCTTTTCTGACCTAGGCAAAAATTGCAGTTGATCTGAAAAACGCTGAAGTATTTTCTCAGAGGTTGCAAAGAGATAAGTACATCCAGAAGGAGAACTGTTTGCCTTTATTGTGGTGTTGGTTTTTTACACTTACCCTGAAGAACTTGGTGCAGTACGTCTCTCCAGGCCCCCTCCATGACTGACTATATGCCAATAACTCCCTGCAGCTGATTAACCCGGATAACCATTTTGTATTTACTCTTTGCAATGTGTGCATAAAGCTGAGAGGAGCACACACAGTAGCCCCACACCCATGAGATAGGTGTTATCAAGAAAAACAAACAAACTTTTTTTTCCTGTTGCCTAGAAACAAGCATATATAAGGTGAGTTGGAAGGGAGTGGTGTGGGGAAGGAGAGGGATTTTATGTAGGTTAGTTTTAGACCAGGGAATCCAGTTTCCTTACACTTTTCTGTGGATGAGGATGATGATGGCAGAACTTACTTCAGGAAAGCATAATCTGAATCTCAACAGGAGGATCCTGTCTTTATCCCCTGAGTGTGTGGAAAACATATGTCTGTTAACATACTTGGATTATAGTAGGGCTTTGTTAATACTGCCATGCTGCTCCTGCCATTTTAGGAAACATAAATAGCACTCTATCCTGGTACATGAGATCAAACAAAAGCTTAGACATATAGATAAAATGTATGAGGCTGCTTACCTCTTTGAGTAGTTTGGGTCTTGTTGTCAGAGTGTGATACAATTTATGCAGAAAAAGAGGAAAAAATTTATTTCACTTTTTTTTTTTCCTCTCTGGTGGCTAGAAAGTGCTGTCCTGGTATGTTATAAACATGCTTTGTTTTCAGCGATAACTAAGTATCCAGAACCTAAATAGTCACGTTTGTGCTGCCAAATTCAAATCAGGATTGTATTAAATAATTTTCTTTATATGTCTGGATTAAGATTATCCTGTCTCACGGAGCTATTGCCTGTACAGCACTGCGCTGTTTGTACTGCTAAGTACAGGATCTTCACGGGACTCTACCACTGAGTACATGGTCAGAAGAAGATTTAAATTATAGCAACATTTTATTAGAACTTAAATATAGTCATTTTTTAATATACAATCATTAAAATGACTCTCATCAACTGAAATTTCAATATTAATGTAATTATTAAAATTTACTCATCCTTATTCTCCATAAAAACTTTAAAAGAGACAGCATAGGCATTCTTTGGTGAGGCACGGGATAAGTTTGTGTGTTTGCTGCTTAGATCTTTCTTCCCCAAAGGTTCTGACCTTGATTTTTGGACCTTTTCTAAATGGGCCATACCCATAAGCCCCAGAATTTAGGCTTGTCTTCATCAAAGAGGTGTCTGTTATCTCTGTTGACATCGTAAATTGAACCCAGTCAAACACACAGCTGTCGCCTGAGCTGGTTACAGTTTATTTAAGTGTTTTAGTATACATGGGAAATAATTCCACCTGTACTACAGTAGTCAACTGTGTAGCAGGGAAAAACAATATTCTAATCAACTTCCTGGGTTAATTATAACCTTGGCAATCATGAAACTCAAGGGAGAATGGGGGAAGGGGGATGACTGGGATTTTTAATTGGACACAAAGGTTTTACTTCCAGAAAGTGGTTTGACACCACGTGGTCACTTCAGAGACTCCTACACAGCCATCAGGTGGTGCAACCTTTTTGGGACAAACCTTCCTGTCTTTGTGTAACTCTCTCAGCCATGTCTCCTAAGGAACCACTGTGTTCTGAACAGGTGTCAGAAGCAGACTTGTCTTGTGCCCACAACAGGTCTCTCAGGGCTTAAGCACAAATGTTTCTCTACCTTGGGAAGTCTTGGTCTGTATTAAGAGAACTGGAATTGAGGGTTGCTGGGGCTATTTATGCGTAATATCCCACATGACATCAGCATGTTCTGCTGCTATTGGTGTGACTGGTGCTCTCTGTCCCTTCTCTGCAAGCCTGCCATCAAATATAATTCCTGTCCCTTTCAGTAATTTTTTCTCACTGCCAGTAAAAGAGCCCCGGCCCTGGACATAAACATTTCCCTGTTTGAGCATTAGAAACAGCTGAACAGGCTGCCTGCTTTCGTTCAGCTGAGTGTGAAGAGCAGTGCCTTCTGTCGGTATTGCTGTGTCCTAAATGTATAGGGACAGACTTACAATCTTTGCACTGAGCTGCTAAAGTCATCACTCCATCAAAACCGAGTTGTGTGCAGAGTGAGCAGGTGTGTGTTGTGGTGGTAATCACAGTCATCATTATCTCGTTGCTGACACTGTGTGACCTATGGAAATTCATGAGCAAAATAACTTGCTGTTCTGTGAATATGTTTAGTCTGTTTTCCTATATATTTTTTGGCTATGAGCTCCATGGCCTGTTTGACAGTGCTGTTGCACAGCATGGAAAATTTTGCCTCTTTTTTTTTTCCAGTGGTGTAACACTGGCTGGTGGATGGGGTAGCGAAAAGGGAATACAAAAGGAAGCTTCAATAGTCTTTTGTACAGATTGTTTGGGGAAAAAAATCCCTTTGTGTCAAGGGCAGAGCTGTGCATATAGGGAGTAATAAATTAATTTTGTCATTAATTTGATTAGAGAAAAAATTGCAGGACTCAACCATAAGAACTGGTTTCAGTAACTTGCAAACTAACAAAGTGAAGTCATTCATTCCCTTTACTCCTGATTAACACATTATCATGCATGTAGCAGCTTGTTTCTAATTCTTCAACGGTTACTCCAGTTTCTCCAGAGACTTGCTGATGAGTAACAATAAAGCCAGCTTGGGCAGGTTGCAGTTTGCCTCCCACACCAATGTAGCAGCTGTGACAATAGCGTGGACTCCTGGAGCGTGTGGAAGTCTGAGGAGTGAGGACCTCTTAAAGTGGTGACTTCTCTTTCTGCCACCTCCCCCTTTCTGGAAGTTCGCTGACATGAAGCTCAGCAATATCAGCCACAAATGTGACTATGGAAGCTTGGCAGGAGATTGTCCCCAACCTTGAGCTTCCGCGGTGGGTTGCAAACTCCAAGAGATTTTCTGTGAGCCAACCCTGGCTGTTGCATAAGCAAATGCAGCTGTGGTTTGCCTTTGATACTAAACAAACGGAAGATGAAAAATAACATGCAGACATATTGCAGTGAAACAGAAGTCTAAACTTCTGCTATGGAAGTGTAACAGTTATGACAGGGAAGCAGTTATAACAGTTATAACATGAGTTAGAGCACATGAAGCCAAATATTCCTATAAGATGCTGCAGCTGTGCAGACAGTGACACAGTTAAGAGCTTTATTCTTCTATTGGACTTCGAAATTACTCTTAAGGCCAGTTTGGGAATGAGAGAGTCCTGGAAATTCTGTTCTTCTCTCCTTATGCACAGGCTGACAACTGTTAAACACCTTTCTCTCTTCTTGAAAACAGGTCTTCTTTCTTTATCCACTACTAGTCTTTTTTCCCATAAAATGAAAAGCCTCAACTTTGCAAACCATCATTAAATTGTACCTCTATTGTGCAGTGACTAGCATGTTCCCTTCTGCCTGAGTGCCTGCCATAGTTGCCACAGACCTATAAAACACAAGAAATGTTCATTGTACATGCGTCCATAAATTCATTATTTCCTCCTCACGCTCAGATTTCATGGATGCTGCATGCAACTCACTCAAGGCAGAGTCAGTATCAGAGTGCATTATTCAAATGAATTTCACTTTTTGTTTTAGCTCCTGGGGTCAAAACCACAGCATTTTCTGTTGAAATGTGACACACACTGGTGTTTGTGTTCTGGTTGTAGTTATCTCCCTTTGCACAGCCTGGAGTAGAACATGCTAATGGTTGCATTTATGAAATTTAGCTGTAACTGCCGTAAGTGGTAGGGAAAGGCAATTTTCCTGATAGACTGTATTCTTAGCCCAGATTAATGGCTAACTAAATATACTGCTTACCCTTCTCTTGTCCACAATTTCTGTCTCAAGCTGAGAGCATATTCTCTCGCAGTACTCATTGCATATCACTTTTGGAGGTAGATGTGATTTAGCAGCCTCTTGGTGAAAAGCATCTTATTAGCTGGAGGTTCTAATAGCAAAGAGTTTGGGGAAGGAGGGGTGTACTGCAGAATTTTCTTTCATTTTTTTGAGGATATTTTGTATATGCAAAGCAGTAGAATGCTTGACAATTTGAAACAGAAATGTGAAGGGGTCCCAGGACAGGAACAAAAAAGAAGGTAAACAGAAAAATATTGGCAAGAATCGGTAGACCCCAGCTAATTTGGGCTAAGGTTTTTTTTTCAGCTGATACTTACTCTAAAGTTCTGTTAATCAGTGTTAAAAATTGTACTTTCCCAACTGCTTTACTTCTTTAAGGTTTTCTGTCCCACTTCTCTCTAGTGTTTTTCTGTGCTGCCCTTGCTGAGAAAGAGGAAACAGCAGCTGCTTGGTGTATTCTTTTGTGTCGAACACCTGCTGCTGGAGAGGTTCTCAGCCCTGAGCTCTTCCCCAAGCTTAGAACAAAACCAGGCAGAATCGTGCAGGCAAGACAGGGAAATAAGGAACAGCACCTGTTAGAGAAGCAATGTCTCTTTCTTGGCTTAGGAAACTGACTCTTCAGATTAACATGTGATTGGGAATTAAATCCAGGTTGCCTGGGTCTAGTCTGATAACCAGTCCACAAAGTACAAGTAGTTGTTTGGAAACTAGTTTCCAACAAGTCTGCAGTGAGACTTTGGACAAATCATTAAAATAATTTCCAGTATTGACACTCTAGGATCCGACTGTAGATTTCTGTTTTATTTTGCTGTGATTAGAATCAAGTAAGTGTGACATTCTGTAGTGTGAAATCAAACTTATTCCTGTTCATAACTAATTAAGGCTTACACCCCTAACACCTGAAAAGTTGGAACACTGTTAAGACCAAAATAACAGGGAAGAAAACCATGAAAACGATGACTAAAATTCTACTGGTTGGATAAAGACAGTCATATTATATAAACCTATGAAACCTGTGATCCAATTGAGGTGTGTGCCCCTGTTTAATCTGCTGCCGTGGTTGTCCTTGCTGTACTGCTCTCTAGGCATTCAACCCTTGCCTTGTTAAGTGTTTGTTCTGATCTTTGTTTTCTGTTCCTGCTCTGAAGCTTTTTTAATCCTTTCCACCTTTTGGGAAGGGTGGAAATTCTTTCCACCAGCATTGACCAGGGGTACTGAAAAGAAAACATTACTGTTCTGGAGAACACGGCCTGGATGAAATGATGGCTCTTCCCTCTCCTGATGTTCATTAGGAAATGCATAATGTACACTGCTGTCATGGTGTGAAGCCCCAGCACAGGGATGTGTGGAGCACAAGGGCTCAGGTACCTGGAATTCTGAGGTGTTACATACAAATTACCAGTGCACAGGCTGAGTTTTTTGTTCCTGAGCCATTGTGTCATTGAAAATGATTTTTACTCCTGATTGCAGAGAGAGATACTAGAGAAAAAACCCCTAACTTTTCAAAGTTCGATATTTCTTTAGTGCCGGTTTCTCTTGTGTGGCCCAGGGGACCCCAAAAATGTGGCCATTCTTAATAGTCTCAGTGCCAGGAAGCCGTGAGCTTAGACTGAAAAATAATGTAACATGGGAATTGAATATTTATATAATTCTGCTTTCACTTGGTATACATCTGGTAGGAAATAGCGCTTTAAACTTGGAGCCTAAAACTGCTGCTTTGACTTGAAGAATGAAGATTTGCACTTAAATGAAGTAAATGGAAAGCCTGAAATTTTGCTTCCAAGGAAAAGCAAAATCATCCCACAAACAGTAATAATTTTGAATTGGTTTAATCTCAGGGTCAAGCACAGACGTTTCCGTAACTCTCCTGCAAGGGCAAATATTAATGATGATTTATGAATTGCTGCTTGTATAACATGTACACTGGAGTTTCAACAGATTTAACACAATTCTGTTATGAAGTGTTTGTGATCTTACTGTGCAGTCCCTGAAGAGTCACCATGTGTGAGTGATGTAGAAATAACAGTCTGAAGAACTGCAGTAGCCATAGGAAGAAGTTGAAATCACAGCTCCTGTGAGTAGCAATTAAAGATTTTTAAGTACGTGGGCTAGAGGGCCAAGATCTTATTACTTCTGCCTGCTCCATCTTCTGTATGGATATCATTGTGTGGTTACAGTTTTCTCTTGGCTGGATCAAGACAATTTAGAGCTGATCTAAATTTGTGTGGGACTGTCTCACTTCAGAGCCCTTCAGATTTTTCTACTGTTCTACATCTTGCTGAAATTTTAAAGAAATAGTATTTGGATCCCAAGCCCTTTTTCTTCTTTTTGAGGATCTTGCTGCTTATGAGGCTGCTGTTAGCACAGAGGAGTTCTAGCAATGTAAAGGCTGTTTACATATTGCTGTGCTCCTTCCAATGTTTTCTTTTTGAACGACATCAAACTATGCTTGAGAAGGTATGGCAGACACATCACATCTCTTCTATTTAGTTTAGCTTCCCAGTTCTATGTGTTTAAAAGCACAAGCAATTCATCATTCACTCGAAGAGAGCTGAATACAACTGTCAGAAAACACACATTTTCACCTAAAAATGTGTTAATGTGTGTCTAAATAAGGTGTCTATCTGTTTGCACACTGTTTATTGTATCAGGGTCAGAAACATAATGTTTAGAGTTCCCATCTGGTAGGATTATTTCATACTGCTCTTGGTTCAGGCAACTTCTGGTTCAATTTAGCTCAATGTTTATGTGTCAGTCATAGAATCATCAACTTTTGCAAACAGGGACAAGTGTGTAGTGAGAGACTTTTGCAAACAATTATTTTTTTCTCTACTGTATATATGATTTTTTAGAAAAATTATATAAAGACTGCTTCACTCACATGCCTAGAAATGCATTAGAAAACTGAAATCTGACCCTAGATCTAAGTTACTTAGGGTTTTTCTCTTTTTTGCTAATACTAGTGAAGCTGCTGGTACTTTTTGCATTGTGAGGTAATGCTCTGCTCAAGTGCAAGTCAGATTTGCAGTCAAATAATTGAATTTGAATGAAGGAAGGTCTATAATATCTCTACTTTTTTTGTCTCTTGACCTGAGCAAGATGAGGAAGAAAAAAGTCCAGCAACTGATCTGCCCCCAAATACAGATGCAAGAGGTTGTTTTTTGTTGTCTTTGTCTTTGGACTTCATTGCTTGAGTCATAGGCTTTTTTGTTTGACAGAATGACCTGAAGGTAAACAAAGATGTTGTCAGCAGAACTCCAGATACCGAAAATTAGTGATTTTTAGTTGGTGCTTAAGTTGTGGCTTCCAGTTCCATGTATTGCACAGCAGGACAGTGCATATGGTATCAAGGCATTTCTTTTTTGAACTCTTTGACACTCCTGAGCTGTAACCTGCAGTTCAGATGAAAAGGCTGCTGTGTCTCATCAGCCCAGCCAAGGATAGTGAGGTCACAATTCTCCCTCCCGTGAGCACCAGGAAGTTTGTATTTTGTCCAATACAGTCCAGCATCTTCAACAGAAAAGCAGCCAGGGGCTGTGGTGGCATCAGAATTAACAATTAACAGGGAAAACTGCTTTCTGCTCATAAATAGCAGTCTTAAGAAAATGAAGTTTGTGCTTCATGGTACCAATTGAAAGGTTTTTAGAATCTGCAAGAACTGCTTTGCTATAGTTGGTATATAACTGCCTGTGCCTCTGTTTTATGTGCAGCTCTCCAGGATTTTGAGAGTCTCACAGCTACTGCCCCGAGTTTTCTGTGAGGAGAAAAAAGTCAACGGCACATGAACTTTTTATAAAAGTTTTTTGCATGAAGTGAGTTAGAGTACTCTGTTACCAATTAAGTGGAGAATCCCATATTTGAAGTGTTTCTAGTGCATTCCAGATAAATTAGACTCCAGTGATTCAGTTTTTAATAAATAAAAAAAGTTCATTACTTATTTAAGCATTTATAAAAGAAAAAAAAGAGACACATTTAGAATATTAACACCTAATTTGCTGAAGTCTGATAAGAAGCTTTTTTACCTCACTGGCTTCTGGGACCTGCTCTTGTGAGAACAAGGAGTGCTGATTATGGGCTTTGGGCTTTCTAAAACTTTTTATCTCCGGAGCCAAGCCTCCTGCAATTAGGATTGGTGAAATACTGTCTTTTTATTTCATAAAAATAAGTGTCTACATTATGAAATGAAACAAGAATGAGCTTTAAATTAAGCTCAGTTTGAATAGGAGGTTTCTTTAATCTTTAGAAAAATTCCAGTGGGATGCTCCAGAAAGGAAAAAAAAATGTCGCTGTAGTCTGGCTGTGTCATATATGTGTTGGTGTGGCTTTCAGAATCTGGAAAATAATTATCAAGAATTTAATTCCTAACATTTGTCTGATAATGTATTAATATTTTCCTTTTTTTTAGCACTTCTACCCAGAGATATTAGCTTTCCTAACTCTGGCTGGTGGAGATGTTAACATTTTTGAAGGTTCTTTGCTGGTTATCATGAGTGCTTTAACCATTTTCAAGCAAAGAGGAATTATTTTTCTTGGCAGAATGTCACAAAAGCATTGATTGTAACTGTAAAATAGAAGTTTCTACATGATTTTCAACACTGTAAATTGAAGAAAACAGATAAATTAATTGCTGCTACAAAATAATAACTGTTCTAGAGAAATTGGTACGGTGGGGGAGAAACCACAAGGGAAGAATTACATGATGGTTTAAGGGAAGAGTGGGGCAAATAGAGGGTTAACAGTTTGATTTTAATTTTTTTTTTCAATATATTCCTCCTACCTTCCCCCTCAGCTCAAGCTGGCTGCTTTGCAGGAGAGTGGTGCTCCCCTCTGTTTGTACCTGTCTGGCCATTGACTGGGAATGATATGCAATAATGTCCAGGTAAATGGATGTCAATGGAATTTTTACCACAGAATAAAATAGGCAAGAAGTTTTACCCTATATATCAAAATGTCTTTTAATGTGTCTTCTTGGACAGTGAGAAGACACTTTAAAACATCAGGAATATGGTAGAAATTTACACCAATTCATCAGATCCCCTGGGTAATGTTTGAACTAGGCCTACTTTCAGTCATCCGTTTTTTTTTTTGGTGTTGGTTTTGCTGTTTTCCTTTGTTTTCTCTCCTTACCTGCCAAACCATTGCTGAACTTCTTGGTTATAAATTTTTTTATGTGCCTCCAAAGTGTATCATTTCTCCAGCCTTCCTAGGATCTTCACAGAATGCTATATACATGTGAACATCCAAACATTTAACAGCCCCATTTAAACACACTTCATACAGGAGCATTCAATGGTGGTATCACTGTAAAACTGCTTCCAGAAGTCTTCAATACAACTAACAGTGACATTTTTTTCTTATATTGCTAGCACTGGTGACTGCTTTCAAATTGTTTTCACCTTTGGCTTCTTTAAATAACTCTTTAAATGCTTTTCAAGGGATTTAAGGATTTTCAATTAGTTTGACTTTGTTGTTGTGTTCCTTTTTACTCATACATTACATCAGTAGTTTTCAGCTTGTGCTCCCACACGTGTTTCCTACCTACCTAAGGTGTCACAGGGACTGAGCACGGGCTGTCAGACCTGAGACACTCGAAGCAACTGGCGCTTGCCATACTTCCAAATATCTGGAGAAGGATTGCCTGAGTCCCTGTGAACACAGCACTTGGGTGAGAGTGGGAAGCAGATGTGTGACAAGGAGATGGCAAATGTCACCTGGAAGTTAGATTAGCTCTTTACAGTTCTATAGGCAGTCAGGTAACCATTTCTTCATCAACAGCAAATAAACAGAATTCTGCCCAAATAGATTAAGCTCTCTGATGCCAGGAGGAGATGAGAACAGGCTATTTCCAGACTAATTTTGAGGTGTCTCTGATTTGTCTCTTCTGTGTCTGCCAGAAGTCAAAGCTGAGGAGCTGGCCCATGAATCAGGTAAAGCACTTTGGTCAGCTCTACTCAAAAAAACATTACCTACTTAACATGGGAACTATCTGTCCAGTGTTTGATCTTTCACTGCTCAGGCAGAATAAGGGGAGCATCCCCAGTGGTCTGAAGAATTCAGCCTTGCCTCTCCATGCACCCTCTGTAAATTTTCTGTTTACACCTGTTTTCTTTTTTCTCCACAAGGCCCTTGTGTTCATACAGTTGTTTTTTCTCTGTTATGTTTGTTTATGCTTGTGTGGTCGAAGGAGTCTCAGTTTGTCAGTGTGATGCTAGATGTAGCAAGGTGGCAGAAATCTGAGGATGCTAACAGATAAAGAAATATGTTTTATGCATGTGCCTTGGTGGTGTGAGGACTGGGAAATGATGATTACTTGTGACAGAGTAGGTTGAACAGCACCTCCCTTCTGCAGTACATTTTGCATTTGACATGTTAATTGCAGGTTACTGGTTTACTGAAAATGTAAAGGGTATGTGCACCTTAAATGTAGGTCACACTGCTACACACGGAAACCTCTGCCCTCGCAGCCGCAGACGCATCAGGCGTTCTCTCCGGGGGCAGCACAGACGGGGCACTTGACCCCGATGTGCATAGTTCACTGGATCCAACATCTGCGTCATGATACCACAGTTCAGGTGCTTCATTCCTCCCTTCATTTTGTCACTTCACCGCTGCCGAAAGAGGGAAACAACTGAGTGTGAAATAAACCGATGTCTGCATATGCCAATGATTTTTTTAACAATTGCATCTGCTAGATGGTGGTGTTTTTTTTTTTTTAATGGTTATTCAGAAGTCACTCAGCTGCTAGAAGAAAAAACTTTTTAAATATTTAATGTCTCTGAACTGCTCTGAGACTGAAATAATCTTGTTTTTGCAGCTTTGGTTTAACATAATGGACTATGAAAGGAGGCCAATGATTATGTGGCCATTTGAGAGCCAGAATCATACCTAAATCAAGTATGTCAGCGGACAATGACTTGATAAAAAGCATGATGATGAAAATATAGCATAAATATCACCTACATAGAAATAAAATATAGAGTACATTGAATTTGCCTTTGAGCCAATGTTAATTCAATAAGATGAGGCTTTGCACACTGGTGTTCTATTCATTATTTTTCTACTGAAGAATGTGGAAAATATGAGAATTTCTTTAGTCTTCCTGCTCTATACTGTAATTGGATGTGCTGAGCAAAAGATCATAAATTGTCTCTTTGTCAGTCCAGAGCAACAGGTACATAGTGAACTTTCCCACTCTGGAGCCAAAGGGCTTGGCAACAAAGGTGAATTTACAACTAAAAGAAAAATCAAACAAAAAAGGTCCACCAAACTTTCGTCAAAGCGATGTTTAAAATAATCCTCCATTAAATCTTACACTAATGCCTTTTATTTATTTACTTTTCAACAGACTTTCTCTTTTTCGTTTGTTTGGTTTTTTCCTTATTGTTATAGAATACATTCAGCTGATTCTTGGGCTGCTCCTGCTGCAACACTAAATAAACTCCGCACATTTCCTAAACTTTTCATTCAGCATTTCTGCAGGGCTTAATTTTCCTCACCTTACTCTTGGACTTCAATGAACTTCCATCACCTTTAACACAAGGAAAATGAGCCTGTGACATGCAAATTTTGATGACTGATTTTAATTTAGTTTCTGATTGATTCTCCTTGGATAATTCATGTTTTACATTCACAGCAGACGGTGCAGTTATGCAGGACCAAAATAAAAATTGTTCTGATATTTCAGCAGCTAACTTGCATCCCTAGTGGAAGTGACAGCAGAATATATTCATGAGTCACCTCAGTTCCTCCAGACAATGAATGAGAACAGTACAACTGAACAATTGCCTGCAGATAATAAAACCTTTATTTCCTTTCAAGCACTTAAATTTCCTTTTGATTAAATAATTCCATGTTTGAGTGCAGTTCACAGGTAGGACATGCTTATGTAAACCCCCTTGATTAGAGCAGCATCCTGAGGAATTTATCACTTCATGATTTTTAGCTTCAGTCTGTTGTGGCAAAGTAAAGCTTGCTGAGTAGTCTCCACATCTAATCCTCCAGACTCTTTCACGCTGGCTTTAGCACCTCTAGCTTTAGAGCAGCACTTCAGGTTTACAAACTGCTAATTGCTCTGGGGTGCAGCTGTCTGGGTTAGATTATCAGCTGGGATTTACTGCTCGGATTCTGACAGCACATGGGAGCACCAGCGGCCCCAGGGCTGCACCCTGTGCAGGCACCTGCAGTCTGAGACCTTTCAGCCAGAAGTCACCGACCAGACATGGACTGAGCATGGATTGTACTCCTTTGGGTGAGAACCAGGGAGCAACACAGATCACCTTTCAGGCAGGTTATCAAATCACATATCAATACTCTTGAGATAGGAATGAGCTGGATTATGTAAATCAGGTATTTGAAGTCTTTCGTACAGCCTTGGCAAAGGACCATGCTGCTGGAAGCAAGGCCCCTGCCCAGGTACCACTGCTCATAGGATGACTTTATTTTAAATTGTGCTCAGGGGTGTGTTCACTATCTGCAAAACTTTTCCATTTGCAGCACTCGGTATTTCAAAGGAATAGGCTTACAAAATCTGGGAACAATGCAAAACACGTATTTTAATTGACTTTCTGAAACGTTAGACAAGTATGCCAACAACACTGCAGTTTTTAAAAAATTAAGTATGAGAAGCTATAATATTTCTGGGGGTTTTTTTTTGGTTTTTTTTTTTGGATGGTTGCAGTCTCTCTGAGGATATTTTGTGTTCATATTGCGTATTTATGAGTTGTAATGTATAAAAACACATAAAGGTAGATTGCAAAGTTTTTATTTGGTCGTTATTCATGCAGGACTCCCACAGAAATCTATGAGGACTGTGTGTTTATTTGAAAGTAGAAAGTATACCTGTCTAAGGCATCTACATTAATTTCTTTATTTCATTTCACATTTATTTCCTACGCCATACATTGTAAATACACATTGAAACCCAATAAATACTTAGCTAAGTTCAAACTCTAAGAAAATTGAGGAAATGCACAATGCATATTACACTGAGTAACCTGGGCTCTTCTGTGCAAAGCAGTGTGACTCCTGAGCCTCTGCCCCTCCTGCTTCTCCTCCCGGGGTACAAAGTGGCAGAGCCAGGCCACCAATTCTGTCTTCCTCTTCCCAGGGCCCTTTGGGAAGGGGGAGTGGGAAAGCACCATGTCACTTCACAAAGCATGGCCTAATCAGTTTTCCAAGTAAGCCACTTTTGTGTTTGCATCCCAGTTCAGTTGTGCAAGAATAAGCCTAAAAGGGTGGGAGAGTGGTCCTGTCCTTCTGTGTGGTACACAGAAAGGAGACATGAGGGGATAAATCACTCTTTAGTTTCTGTTAATGAGGAAAGCCTGCATCTCAATACTCAGCATGCTCTCAGGCAGCACTGTGGGACCCAAGGACTTTTTATCAGCAGCGACTCAAACTGGTGTCTCTCTGTGCTTGTATATATATTTATTTATGTATTTATATATTTCCTTTTCCTGTTGGTATCCAAATACATTTATGTTTTTCTTTAGTTATGGCCAAAGCTCTTGGTTGGAAACAGAGCCATACTGCTTGGGAGTCTGACCGAAGCTACAACATCAGTCAAAAGCAACAGCAGTCAGTTCCTGTGTCACAACAAACTTGGGTGGAATTTATAGCAGGAAAACGTGTGTATTGCTGCTGTTTGGGGAGTTTCTGTATGGATTCATTTTTTGTGGGTCTTTTGCTCAGCTGGAGCAGGTAATAAATTTTTCCAACTTTGCTTGGAGATACCCCTGCAGTGCAAATCAACCTTGGGGGGAGACTTCTCTTTTTACCCATAGGAGCGTATGAGGGCCAGTAACAAGACCTAGCCATCATCTACTTCTGAGCTAAGTAAATGCACCAGTAAGTCTTGCTGTTTGGGAATTAATTAAAAGCTTAATTGATTATTTCTGCTTGGTATAAAAAAAATATCCTTCAAATGTAAAGGTTACTGATCCCCTTTATGTAGATAGAATAAAATATATGTGCATACTTTTAGACAGTGTTCACAGGCTTTGCAATCTCATTGCCAAAGCACTTTTGTAAGGTTTGAATCTGACCCTGCTGCCAGGGACATGGTGTATTACACCTCACACTACATTGTTTCTGTGATGCTGCTTTTCAAACGACCCCGAATGGCAGCATCTGTGCTGTAATGGAGATCACAGCCCTACACCATGTTAGTTTTCAGAAACCTCAGGGAAGTGAATTTTTGTTCCCCAGCACTTCTCCAGTTCCTTTTCTATGTTCAATTTTGGCACAAAACAGAGTTGTACAAGAATGCTGAAACCTAACTTATCACCCTTTGATCCTGATGAAAGCTGTTCCCTGCCAGTTGAGTGAATGGGTAGTGCTCACAGAGTTGTACTTGCCCACCCTCCTTGTTTGTTACTATAGGTTTCCCTCACTCTTAAAGAGGTATTTTCCCTTCATATGTGAAGATAAATTAGTGATCTTGCTGTTTCCTTTGGGTGAAATATATCCTTCTACTTGTGTCAGTGTGTGGCACAACTGCTGTCTTGGATGCATTCAGAGGCTGTGGAGTCAGGGTTATGGTAGCAATTGGTGTGCACGGTCTAAATTAAGCCAATCCTACTTGCTGCACAATTATTAAACAATCTGAAGTTAATTGCACTTTTCATTTTTAAATCTAATTTTGGTATGTGTCAAGTGTTAGTAGGAATAAGAGTTTGTCTATTAAATATATGTGAATAGAAAGCAATCACTTTTCTATACTTGTTAACCAGATGTACTGTGGCATCATTCCAGGAATGACTTTGTAACACCATGAAGTTGCAATTTCTGTATGTGATATAATTTTTTTTTTTTTAGTTTGAGTTACAGAATGATTATGGAGTGTCTTTTGGAGGCTCTAGTGACAAAGCTAAATCAAATATAAGGAAGAAGAAACTGTTATGCAGTCCAGTGCTGTTCCTGCTTGGAGATGGTAGAGCCATGTGCTTGTTCTCCTCCCTTAATATTTGCTGATAATAGGGCCCTCCTTTGCAAAGGGATATCTGCCTTACCAATTCAATAGGACAATGAATTACCTAATGGAGGTGACTGATTCACTTTTCAAGAGCACAGAAGGTTAATTTTCCATTAGTAAATAATAAAACAAAGTTTGCTTGACAGGGACAGATGGGAAGCCATGCAAATAAGCTTATGCAGTCAATTATATTTTGGGTTTGATGAGCATATGGACAATAGACAAACAGAAAAGTCCCTGCCAGACAAATGAGTTGACTACATTAAGAAAAACATTTACAAAGAGTTCTAAACAGAATTAAGACCATTAATGAACAAGATAAATGATATTAATGGCAACTCTAAAATGGCTGAAGCAGCTTTGTCTCTAGCAAGAAAAAATGTTATTTGGACAACAAAGACATTTTGGGAATGTGGAGAAACTGATGTACTCAGATGAGCTTGTATGTATCTGGTGGTGAAATGCAGAATGTTTTTGGTGGCCAGGAATGGTCACAGATGTTGCCAAAGTCCTTTCCCCACGTGTATCTCACACACAGTCTGCATCTTGCAGCAGAGGCTGAAGCTGCCGTTTAGGCAAGGGTGAATTTCGTTTCTCCTCTCAATTCCAGACACAACCTGCCCAGTCAGATGTCACCCACCATTTGTGTGCTGGGGATAGCATCGCTGGTTCTTTTTGAGATTTATAGGGAATGAATGGTGAGAAACAGTAATGAGGAGTTCAAAACTATAATCAATGCAGTAGTTTTCTGAGCTAAAAGATTTCTTAGCTTCATAAATTTTTGTGGGTTTTTTATTTGTTTGTTTTGTTTTGTTGTTGTTGTTGTTTTAATATTAAATTCTATTAAAGGAATTGGGGGAGGATGAAAAGATATTCATAAATATTTCCGGAGGTTTCTGACCTAACCTTTCTTTGCCTAATATTTCTCCTTGTAAATAATTGCAGAATTCAATTCAGTGAGGGGGAGGTAAAATATGTATATGAAAATGGATATTAATATTAATAGGATTTATGCTAACAAGACATATACCTACTTAAGAGTTATAAACCACCTGGTTTTTGTAATATCAGTTGTATTTTTATCTCATAACGTGAGAACTCATTTTTTGTTGTGTTAAGATCAGTTTAACATAAACCATGGTCTCTCTGAAGATAATATTTCATTAATTTCGGTTTGAAACAACTATACCTTCTGCTAGGATTTTGCCTGTTAAATAATACTGGGTGTGGTGATCACTTGCCAAAACCCCTGTGTTTTATGGTTGCCATGCTCCGCTTTTTACAAGGTGATAAAATTTCAATTTTATCTGTAGCAGCAAATGCTCTGTTTCTAGCCTCTGCCTTCTGCTAAATCTGCCAATTATTGCAAATAAAAATCAATTTTTGTAATCACAAACTGGAATTTATTGTTTATGTGATGTATTTAGCTGCAGGAAGCTTTTGTTTAGAATAATCTCCTCACTATAACTGCTAGAAATGCTTTTTTCATCTCCATTAAACTTCTGGGCGAGTTCATTAACATATTGTTAATTGTTGTGTGATTTAGTTTAGTTTCACATGAGTGGCACTTGCGAGGCAGAAATGATTTTTTTATACTCATTATTTGGAAAGAAAATCATCTGAAGTGATTGGAAAAGGAGGAGAGTATAGAATACTTGCATTATAGCACTATGTTTAATAGAAACAAAATGTAAATACAAAAAACATAATAAAAATTCAAGTGGGATGACAAAAAAAGAATCTGCAAGGTAAGGTTATGGGACTTTAAATTAGAAAAAATGTCCTTTTATTTTTTTAGTAGCACTAGAATGTGAAATTGAAAAATCATTCTTATTTCAATGAAGGGAGTATTTTTTAATTGTAAAGGTTTCCATTTGAAACTACTCAGGTTTTTTTGCCCACTGCAGCACTCACTGAGCAGGGTTGGGTTCCTCCCACGTTGTGCTCCATATCCCTCAAAAGCCTCTTTTAAGAGAGAATGTTCTGATTTTGTTTTTAGCAAGACTTAGGAAACATTGTCACGAATACCTAGTTCTGAAGAATATACATGTTTCCTGTTAAACATTTACAGTTTTGAATATAAAATTTGTGGTTTTCCAAATTTTGATGAATTCTTAGCAGTGTTTGTGCTGAGCTTCCCGTTTGTTGCTTTGGCATTGCCGTGTCTGCCAAAAATCTGCCTTTTTAGGAAAGATACTTCTTGGCTGATACCAAGCCTGAGATAAGAGGAGCTTGGACACAGCTCTTTCATAACTCTTAGAAGAGGTTGTTGTTGTTTTCGGTTTTTTTTCCCCTTCAAGTTAAGAGCAGTGATTTTTTGGTATATTTTGTATATTTTCCCACATTTCTCTGGCATTCTATTAATAACACAAATTATAGATTAAGCACAGTAAATAGACACTTTTCAAAAATAACAGGAGAATACACTTGCAAATATGAAAAATCTGTTGTGGATTTTTTTTTCAACATGCTAAGCCCTTAGGCCCTAGGTTATTTGATATGATTTCTTGGAGGCTGTTAGCTTAATTATATCTTGGAAGCACACCTCAAATTCGTGCCTTAGCCTGTTTGTGATCTTTGTATTGAGGAAATTATATGGAGAACAGAGAAAGAGCATATGAAAGAAGAAAGTGCTTAGAATATTAGACCAAAAATATAACTTTATTTAAATAATCTTTTAAAAAACCAGACATCAGAGAACATGACAGTAGAAATATACATTTTTGCGAAAAAAAAAAAAAAATTGTTTAATTCTTGAAGCTATGAAGAAAAAAATTCCCATTCAGGCAACTTAGATGGATGCATTTATGAAAAGTAAAAAATTCGAGTCTAAGAGGGCCTGAAATATTCAAGTCTTAAACCACAACTAGTAGTTGAAAGTCAAAAATTTTCCTAGTCTTCCTCACTAGGCCTTTCAGTGACTGCTTCAGCAATTTTGGCCATTTGTGAAGCTCTCCCTCCATCTCTGAGTTGGGAAAGGACAATCTAGAGTGTTAGAGCCAATTACTGTATTTGAGTGAATATCTATGGTGTTTTCTTTAAAGACTTGGTTTTTTTGTGGGTCTAAAGGAAAAGACCTCAAAAAAGAAATTATTATAGCCAAGAATGGATTCTAAATGCATATTCTGAAGATTTATAAAAATAACTGTACTCGTAGAAGGTCTGAAGAGAAATTAATTTGTTTTAGTGAGTTTTGGAGCAGACATCAGATTGGGGGACCTCATGGGTAGCAGGTGGCGAGGCTGTCACTTCTTAAGAAGCCTGACAGGTTTCTCCTGTCTTGGCTCACTTGTTCCTGCCCCTCTTTTGCACAAAGGCACTTTTGCACAAAGAGAGCTCTGATCCAGATTTGGACACACACCTCAGTTCTGGCACTGCTGAGTGGGTGCTGAGTGAGTGAGCAGCAGAGGGGAAGGCTCAGCACCTCTCATGCTGGCTGTGATGCTGGAGTGACTCTAGCAAGCAGCTGTGCTCCCTCAGTGCGTGGCTTTGCCTGCTGGGGTTCTGCTTAGTGTAGTCTGCTCCTCCAAAGTGTTGGTGTTTATTTGATCTAGGGGGGTTGTAATAAAAATGAGCCACCCAGAAAATATGATCAACTGACCAAGAACCCTGGGACCTGCACTCCCTCCTGGGGATGCTCTCTTAGAGTTTACCTAACAAGGGAAACTGCTTGGCTCGGTATATGAAGCATTTTCATTTCAGCATCTAAGTGTTCACATAAGAAGCCTGTTCAGGTTAGCACTCTCCCCTTACATTTGCATCATTCTTTAAAGTCAGTCCCTCGTGTAAACAGGCCCTTAGAACATCACTTACAAGCGAGGAACATTTTTTTTTGTGAGGTGCCCAAAATCCTGTGATATGCTGTTTAAAAGATTAATTAGATTCAAAGCTGTTTCAGCTGATTTTTAGCTCTGGCTCTACTTAATGCAGGAAGGTATCCTAGAAGTAGATTTTTGCTGAACACATGCATATAAGAGCATAAAATATATCTAGACCAAGGGCAAATGGGGTAAATTAAGTAGAATGTATATGTGAAAACAAAAAAAAAATGGAGTGGAATGATGGCTGAAGAATGGATTTTAGTATTACGTGATTAAGGTTGAGTATGCATATTTTGTCTTTGGAGTGCTAAGTCAGAGAATGGAGGTCTGACTTAAACATTCATGATTATCAAAGTTTGAAAGTATATTCATATTTCGTGTAGTTGGTATTACATTCAAAGATAATTTATAAAATTTTAAGCACATGCTTTAGCTACACAGTTACTACCATTTTTTTAACTCCAGAGCTTTAACTCTGCAGGTAACAGGTAATGCCTTGGGCTGTGTAAGGTGCTTGTGTGCAGTACTTTGTACACAGACATGTGAAAATCCCTGATAATTACATGCTGCTGCACATTGTACTGGCATCTGTAAAAAACTACCTAATGCTTATCTCTCAACTTTGTAAAACCCTGTGTGAATGTATCTCTGATGGAAAGCATGACAAAGCCAGTGGCTTTACTGATCCTAATTTAAAGAGAGTCAATATTTATATGCTGCTGTTAGGGTTTTAGAAAGGCTTGAAGGCTGATAACAAAAACTGTGTTACTCTAAAGAACCAGGAGTGAAAGTAGATACTGGAATACTAGTAACTAATGTAGGAGTAGTATGGGAGAAGGAGAACCCTGGGGATACAAAGAGTTCTGAAGAGTCAGGAAATGCTGGAATTCTCATGGGGGTACAGAGACTTACGTACTGCTGAGGAGCCAGTGAGTGATGTAGGGCACAAATAAATTTAGCAAATGCAAGAATGTTTATTACCTTCACATGCAAATGAAACATAATTTATTTAACCAGTTTTTGATGTCTGTAGTAGTGTGTATACTGTGTTTTATATGGTTCCTGTGTGGCCATAAATGAATTTTGTTTAGAGCATTGGAGAGAGCTGTTATTAACAGAGTTACTCACAGCCAACATCAATTATCTCTGGTACTCTACAAATACTTATTTATGGTTACAATAAAATACTCCTGGGGAAGTGCAGTTCTGTAAAGCTACCTAGAATACCTAGCACGGGGATTTCATCTTCTAGAATAAAGCTGCTGTTGTACGTGACAAAAATATGGAGAATCAGCGAGTTGCTGAATAACCCTCAAAGTGTTCACTCTTAGGAGTTAATGTGTGCTGTCATTTGTCTTTCTTAGGGTGTGGGCCTCTTCTCTCACGAATTAATCTCACAAGTAGAATACCTCTGTAAGGAGAAAAAGGTATAATAGGTATAATAATTTGGAATGTGGTACTATAGATTTTCTTTTAAAAAATTGGATAGCTAAGGCTCTTCAGCAAACTGATTATAGATATTTCTTCTAATTAGTCTGTTTTTTCTCCACTTTTGTTCAGAGAGGTAATTTAAGTTTCTGGAACAGAGGGTGTACTTTTTAATATTTTGATATATGAATACCTATCCTTTTACACTTTCAAAGATCTAATGAGTTTCTTATTCTGCACTTTGAATACCCCTTTAATACAAGGTTACATGTACGAAATGTTCTTTTTTTTTCTCTTATGCCACTAGTAAGGATCATTATAGATACCAAAACCCCTCAGTTTTACATCTTATTTGTCTCTCTGTATTGCATTGATCCAAATAAAGGACCCCATGCACACTGACAAGTGTGTGCCTGTCATTGAGAGGAAAAGTCATTATGAGTTTTCCATTTTATGAAAATTCTATGATTTCTTTCGAGACAAAATGATTGGAAGATGATTAGTGGCAGAACTTTCCTCCTCATCTGAAAGGGGGTTGATGTAGTCATTTGCACACAATGAGAGTTATCAGCCTGTATTAGACAAGAAAATTTATGACCCATAGCTGGTAATTTGTAAATCACCAGAGTCTCTGGCTTAGCAAAGACGTGTGAAGCCATGCAGGTTAATAGTTAGGGTTTTTCCCTTAAAAGTATAAAGGAATGTAGATATTGATATGATATCTAAGAAGCATGTGTTGTATTAGTAATTTTATTGACTGTTACAGAATTTCATTCTCACTGGATTTTTATGAAGTGTCTTAATTTATGTCTTTACACTTTCTAGAAGTACAGTCAGGTTATATGTGGGACTGTGCAATAATGGCAGTGCCCTTCTAATGTGTTTATCCCAGATTCCTGAAGGTCTGGTGAATGGTGGAATATCATCCAATTCATGTTTGTCAAATCACAGTTTCACTGCCAGTGAAACTGGAATCCTGCAGCATTTGAAGTATGTTTCTCTTCTGTACTTTGCAATATGGGAATGTAAAGAGAGTCAGCATAGCTGCAGCCCACAAAAAAAGGGTATATATCATCAATCTTCAGTGTCAAATTCTAGTCTGATCATAAATGAAAAGCTATTAAAGAAGAATTTGAGGTCATCCAGATAATCATGTGGAGCTTGCATACTTCTTCCCCTAGGAGTGAAGGAAATTACTTTATTATTGATTTTTTTCTTATTTTAAAATATATTAGCAGTAAGAGCAAAATATGGTGTTTTCATCACCCTCTGCTCTATTTTTAAAGTTCAATCTCCAAGCAGAAGAGCCTTTCCATGTTGCTGGAGTACAGATGTAGAGTATGAAAAAAGTCCATGTGGAAATGAATGCACATTGCCATGTAAAACACAGCTGACTGGTCACAGTATGACAACCAAATTGCATTGAACTGGACTGTGTGATTTGCAAAATTTGTCCTTCCTTTGTCAAATATTTCTTGTTATTGGTTAGACTGCCACACATTTATCAAGCATATTTATGGGTGAGCTGGAGGCTAAATTACCTGAAATACTGTGAGTGTGAAATAGTGTGAAAGACAGGAATGTTATTTAGCAGATATATTAATCACAGGACCACAGAATAAGCTGAGTTGGAAGCGGCCTGTCAGGATCATCGCATCCAAGTCCTGGCCCTGCACAGGACACCCCGAGAGTCACACCCTGTGCCTGAGAGAGTTGTCCAGGCACTTGAACTCTGTCAGGCTTGGGGCTGTGACCACTTCTCTGGGGAGCCAGTTCAGTGCTGGCCGTGTTTACCAGTTACTAAGGGAAGGCTGCTGTTTATCCACACCTCAAATGCTTCCAAATTCTGACGTTACTGGAAAGCAAAGCAAGCCGAGGAGTTAATTTTTGCATATCAGTAATACTATTTCAGATGTAGCTTTTAAAGGGAATTTTGCTGTTAAATGAGCTACTTAAGTAAATAGATATAATTTCTAAGGACCATTCACTGTACTGCAGTTAAAACCTCCCAAAGCAGAGCCAGTCTCTGCTTAGTTCATTTGTTCTGCTGTGTTCACCTCGAGAGAAAAAAGCCTTCCTTCTCATCACAAAACAGTTAACACAGGTACAAGAGACTGTCCACAGCACAGCTTGCTGCTGATTACTCTTTTAGTAAGAACATTCTTCAGTTGCTTTTAGCCATAATCTTGTTAAGTTGACGGGGCTGATAAGAAATGTATTCATCTGTGATGATTTTTGAACACTGAAAACTCATTTTCTTGAAGAACGAAATAAACAAAAAGTTGAAAAATACGAGCAAATGCCGTAAAAGTAGTTGGGAACTTAATCTTCCAGAGTTCTTAGTTTGGGTTTGTTGTTTGTGGGGTTTGGATTTTTGTGTGTTTGTTTTGACAAAGTTTTGTTTATGCTCTCCATTTTTATTTAGTATAAAATGTCAGTGCATGGTTTTGTTTTTTTTTCTGCATCAGATATTGTTCCTGCAACACTCTGTTTATTCTGGTCAGAAGCTTTAAGGACAATTCTGTTCCTGTGTTGTCATCATTACATGGAACACATTGGCATGGCAGTGTAAAAGCTCTTCTATTCGATGAACCTGGAGATTTTAGCAAGTAAAAGCCTTGGATTTTAATTGGTTCATTTTAATGTATTATGCTATGTCAGACAGACACAAGGCAGGACATAATGAAAGTTCATGTAGATCCTCAGGGTATTTGAAATTTTACTGAGGTGCACACATAGTTCTGTCCTTATGGCTTGCATATTTGCCTTTGATAGCAGATTTTATTGGTGGCTCATTAAATCCTTCATATGAATAGAAACATGTACAATTACAGGTCCTCCCAGCTGAGAAGAAAGCACTAAAACACAGACGATGCTCTAACTTGGCTTGTGTTAAGCAAAATAGCAAATGAGGTACAGAAATACACTGTAAGAGGGAACAAGTGGGAAATTTTCCCAATAGAGACCATGGCTGACGAAGGCTTTTTCTCCAGCCTGTGAGATAAGACAGCAGTTGTTAGTGGGTTTTGCCACCAACCTCTCACTCCTTCCCATCTCCTGACACTTCATCCCTCTGGGGGGGTGGATCTGGCAGTGTGTGTGAGGGAATGCAGTCCCGGGGCACCTGAGGGCAGCGCAGCTGCTCAGGCTCTGGGGTTGCAGCAAAATCTCTCTTCCTGAAAGGAAGTCGGGTGTTCCCTTATGCCATGGGTGTTTGTCCATTTTCCATTGGCACAATTCCAAGTCTCAGGCAGCTGCTGTGATTGCTGCCAGGGAGAGGTTTGGTTAGTTATCCACCAAAGGCGTAATTAGTCTTTTACCTGTTAGAGCTCATCTAGTTAGTGAAAAGGATTGAAACAATTCCCTGTTCTCTCACCATTTCAAATAATTCTGTGTGGAGTGCTGGCTGAAAAGGGAAAATCTGTCTTTTTGAATTTAAATGATCTATTAGTCACTTATTCCCTTGAGTTAGTAACTGTTGAAAACATATGTAGCATATTCTACATTCTTTACTTAACGGGAAATGAGATTTCTTGGACTAAACCATTTTAGACAGAGAAGAGGAACATTTTTACTTGAATTTTATGTTTATATTCTTACCGAGTCAATGTTACACACTGAGTGGTTTGAGTCCTTCAGTTATTCAAGCATTTCATAGTCTTGACTGCTGCACCCAAAAGAAGCTGAGGTTGTAATTTGTCTGTCAGAATGCATTTCCCTCGCAGAAGCCCTGCAGCAGTGGTAAAAATTAGTGGTTTGCCTTGGGTGTTTTAACAAGTGTGGTCAATTTAAGATGCCAAATCAGAATGGATTCCATGATTCTTATAGCAGCTTAAATAAGTAAATTAACTAATATTTTTGGCTATTTATTCGAAGAATTCTCTGTGTTAAGAACTGAGGTTAGGGTAGCTTTGGGATTTTTTTTTTTTTTAATAACCAGCACAGAAAATCTGTCACTTTTACCAGCAGTTTGAAGGTCATTGTAACAATCACTGAATGAACTTTAATTGCAATAGGAATGGATGGGAATCTCTTATATTGGTGGAATTCTGGTAAAATACTTCAGTGTAAATTATCCTGTGTGTCATGAGACTACCTTTCATGGAGAAGGATCTGTGAAGCAGGTTAAGAAAAGCTTGACTGGACTCCTACTATGCAGTATTATTTATTGGTGATGATGTAAGCTGTGCAGAGAGAAGGATGAAGCTGAGGGGTGTTAGACCTGCTTTGCTCTTTGAATCATCTCCAGAGCTCCAATCCACTCACAGGTTGCTTCTCATGCTTAGAGGATGGACAGGAGCCCCCCATGCTCTGGATGTGTATTCTGCACTAGTCATTGCTGAACACTTGTCTTTTCACTCCCATTTCATACCAGGCAGATGGACCTTAAATACTGCTACATTTTTGAATTTCTAGTTTGAATAATTGTTCATTTTGTTTCTATGTTTTTTACTTCAAACAAAATTCAGCTGAGATTTTGAGTAGTCAGTGCATCTAGAACTTATATGGAGTGTGATGCAATTTAATCTCAGTAAATTCTCTTTTCTTGGATAGGACTTGCTATAATTGTACTGTAGCTCTATATCAAATTGAGATTTAGGAATAGAAATGAAGTTTTGTGTTATAATAGGCTTAGCAAAAAGCCCACAAATTTTTTTCATCAACTGTAATGGGCTCAGGTCAGGTGATAAGGATAATTAAACACTGTTGCAGTAATAACTAAAAGACATTAGAAGATGACAGTTGCATGTGGTTTTTGATTTCTTTTTTTTTTAAACATAGATGAAGGATACTTTTTTCAGAATAATATTAGGGCAAAACCACCCTAAAATCAAAGATAAAAGAGCACCTCCTGTCTCCCTGATGAGGTGGAACATTTCAGTCCTGCAGCTCAGGAAATTGTCTTTCCTCTATGCAAAAAGACTGAGGATCCAATACTGTTGTCTTACCTCATTCTACCCATTACAATTAAGGAAAGCAATTTGTGTCTATAAAAAGTCCCATTGAATCAAACAGCATTCATTTCAGTACATAATAGTCCCATCAAAATCAATAGGACTGTGGCTGTAACCTCAATGTCCAAGGGGAACTGTGTGTGCTGGTGCCTTCCCTGTCTTGGAAGGTCTCTGAACCCTTTTGCTCAAGCCTTTAATATAGAAGGAGCTTACTGAAAACCCTGTTTGCTGCGTACTGAATGGCTTTGATTTTCCTTCCTTTCTGAAGTATTGTGAGACACTGTGTGCCACTGTCCTTGGGGTGCCTATTAATATCTATTGTAGTAGATATACTGGTTCATTTCTTTCTCATGTCAGTATAAAGATTTGCATCCTCCAAGAAAAATAATTGCTGTGCATTTTCTCTAGTGTTTTTCACTTAGGAAAAAAGAAACCCTCAGTAAGTGGCACATTTTGATGTAATTATTCAGAAATGTAGTTTAAATCTGACTCTTCCATTTTCTGTCTCTTTTCCCAGTCTGATTAGCATACACAGTGAAAGTATTTATCTGTGTGTCTGAAAGAACAAAGTGCAGCTGTATGCTACCAAATCTAATGAAAGACATCTTTCTGTCTATGGAGGTTGGTTTGAATTTTCCATTCTGCCTTGTTATCCTTGCGAGAATCCTCTCTGACTGATTATGACAGTGGAAAATATAGCAGCAGAAATTCTGAAGGGAAAAAACACAATTCATTAGAAATGCAAGTTTTTTTGCATATAAAATTTTATATTACTATATAATTGCAATAAACTATAAGCTTTCTGGAGTAAACATAACAATAACTTGTTTTCACAAAATCCTGCACTGACTTACAATTTAAGGAATCATTCACAATGCAGGAACCAGCAATTATCGAGCTGATGCTGGCAATGTATTAATTAATGCAATCAAGCAGCAATAATGACACTTGAGGGCATCATGAAAATCTTATATTTGAGTTATGCTTATAGTCAAATCAGAAATTACTCAAGGGACTTCACATTATTAACTTAGTGCTTTTCAGACTTCTAGCAGAAACATTTATTTCCTTTTTCTATGGATAGTAAGTACAGGTTTTTAATAAAGTCACTCTCTAACTACACTTTTCACTATAGAATCATGGTTTTTGTTATAGAGCTGTTATAAACCATTTTCTCAATTACCTGAGAATCAGCAATTGGTATTTTCCTAAGAATTAAAGGAATAGGGTTTTTTTTAGAAGGCTTGATTTCAGTCTTGTGAGTAGGAATTGTCTGTGATGTCTCCCTCCCTCATAAACAGTTTAACTGCATCAGCCATTGTGGCGATCAAGATCCTTTCACTCCAAAGTGTTTAAACCATCTCATCAAATATACACTAAGAATAGAACTGATGAAGAGCCAGCCTCTCATTTTTCTGATTTTTTTTCCTTCTGTTTTCCTTTCAAGTCTTGAAATCTTTGGCCATGGTGATAATTAGCTTGCTCTTGAGATGGTGTCTCTCCTTTGGCTGCCATCTTGGACAAGCACCTAAAGATAATTTAGAAATTGAAAGCTGGTTTATGACTGAAAGCATAAGTGCAGTCAAATAAGCAAATTTGCTGCCTATAACCTTTACCTTTCAAGAGTTTTTCTTCCATGTAATGCCAGGTGGATCATATCAGTGTTCATCATCTTTTTCCCCTTCCACTTTTGAAAACGAGCTATTTTAATCATCAGCCTAAGTGAAAGATCTTTTATGATCTTCAGAGGACATGAAGCAGCTGGGAAGGGGAGAAGGAATAAAGGCAAAGATAGGATGCTCAAGACAGGAAGGAAGGAAAAATAGAATAGCAAATCTAGAAGTAGCCCTCTCTACTGGATTTGCTGCATTATGGTGCAAGTGGTGGCTGAAACTGTTCAAAGTCCTTTGGAAATTACATCAAGGAAGTAGAGTGACTGTTGTCTGTTCACAGCCCCCATGCATTAGAAAACCTTTCCTTTTCCTCTTTTTTCTTGAGAGTTTTCACTTGCTAGAAATTTTAGAATTTTTGTAAGAGGCAAATACTGGTTGTGGGGAAGTTGGTTTTTTTCCCTTTTTTTTTTTTTAAATTTGCCACGCACGAAGGTTTTTAAAAAAAAAAAGAGGTGGGGTAAGATATAGTTAAAGCACCAAAGTTGATATGCTTCGCTTTGGTGTCTGAGTGAAGAGGCCAGGCTCTCTCAACTCGATAAACAGCCATATGATTGCAGTCTATAAAATCATTAGGAAAATGCAAAGTGTGGAGGGGGACTGGCTGCTGCTGTTTTTTCCAGCTATAGTAACTGGAGGGCATTGAATGAAGCCAGGGTGGGTAGGGATCAAAACAAACAAGATGAGCAGGATTACGGGGTAGCAGGCCTGTGATCTCCTTGACAAGAAACACTGTGGGTGCCAAAAGTTCAAGCTGGTCCTAGGGCAAATTCATTTGAAGTTTTTGCATGAAAGACTGTTTTTGTAGTAAAATGAAGTAAAATGAAATTGTAATGTCTCTTGAAAGAAACTAAGTGATTCTGTCTATTTTTTCCAGTCACCATGAAAGAAAAAATTATTTAGTGTTTAAGTAATTCCCACTTTGAGAATGTTTAGAAAGATTGCAAGGTATGAGTAGCTTTGCAAACAGACTTTGTCTTTTGAAGTGTGATTGAATTTTGGAAGAAGGTTCCCATATACTGATGACAAATGAGACTGTAAGAATCTAAATGAATGCAGAATAATAACTACTAGGAACAATAGTATGTGTAGGCTTTGGTAGTGTCCCATTCATGCTGCACAGACAATTCTTTCACTAGCCTTCAAAAGAAACACTCTTCTAGTTAAGCATCTCCTTTTCTGTAACACCTACTATTTTCTCCAAGCTGCCAGCATATTTCCTTCATGTAAGCATTAGATCAAACCAAAGGTAGAAAGCAAGCAGTGATTAATGTCTTCCCATTGCGTTTTTAATGTGGAAAAGCTCTCCACAGATAAGTCACATTCGCTTCTTAACAAGTACTTAAGTACTACATCTTGCTACATGCTCCATTTGCCTACTGCAAATTTTAGGTTAATTTGGCATACAAAACTAACCTTTCACTCCAGCATCTTTAAACCTTCCAAAAGTCCCTCATAAAGCAAGTAAATGGAGTTTTGCATACAATGTGTAGTGAATATGAGCTATTTTCCTCTTCATTTGCTTTCTCCTCTTTTAGTTGGTGAATGTTATGTGTTGGATGATTCAGGTTGGGGTGGTTTCTCTTTATACAAAGATATGATTATCCTTTTAAAATGAATATGATTTAGTGAAACATACTATCAAATAGTTTTACAGATGAAAAGCCACCAATGGATTTCTAAATTCTACAAATTTCTCATGTATATGACTATTGGATCAGGTAAATGCCAAGTTCTCCATAAAAAATATAGGAAGAGGAATATGACAATTGTTAGATATGCATCACTACAAATGAAATGTTTTCCTAGACTTCAAAATACCTAAAGTTTATAATTTAAGCCAATCTGTTCCATTGTAACATTCCTTTATTTTGTTTTTTTCTTGCATCTCTGTTTGATTTACCGGGGGAAAAAAAAGGAAGGAAGAAATAAACTTATGGGCTTGGTTTTACAGGAATAACAATAATTTTTGGTGTTTCCACTGCTTTTATTATGTGACAACAAACATCCAAATGTGTGTTTCTCATAAACCTCAATTCTCTCTTCTTCAGCGTTGTTCTGGTTAGTCCCTGACATCTAATTCCACTTTACTTTTGCGTCCATAGATGCTGTGACCTAAAGTTAGATCACCTGCTGGCTGACACTCTGTTGTAGAAACAGGGTATTCCTGCTCTTAGGTGTTGTGTAAGACTCGTATACATGCAAACTCACTGTGTCTGCCTTCTCAGTCATATCTGCCCAAGCAAACCCTCCTGGGGAACCATCTGAGCTGTAAGCACCAGTCGATAGCATGCACGAAGAAAACCTTTTTTATAATAGCTATAACTATATATAATTGGTGAATGCTGGCAGGGCTACTAAGCAATTTCATCAGGTATTTTAAAAATGAAATGTAACTTCTTAGTAAAGCTTTGCTTTGAGCCCACTGTGGAGTAAATCTGTTGGATTTCCTTCAAAAAACAATTTGTACATTCCCTAATTACAATTTACTACCCTTTCTTTTCACAACAGAATATAGCTTTTTTGACAACTCTCTGACTCAAAATCACTGAAACTTTCTGCCCAGATCACACACTTAAAGTGAAAAATGTTAACCAAAACCACAGTCAAATAAAGCAGTCTTGCCTAAATAATATATTACGGTTGTCAAAAGCCATCCGTGTTAAAACACACAGTATTGGAAAGAAACTGTCTCTGGTAAAGGACACTAATGGAAATATGTCAATGGCTAAAGGGTAAAACAATTTTTAAAACCATTTTAGAATGTAATTGGGATCAAAAGAAACCTTTATTGGATTCTTTGCTTGATACAGATGGTGAAATCCTGAATAGTGATGCAAAAGAGGCAAGAAATGTCAACAACAGTTTGTGTCCTATATTTGGAACGAAGCAAGAACATGCATACAGGAGGCAGAGTTTGAGAGAATTGAATATTCACCAGTTAGGACAGAAAAAAAAAAAAAAAAGAGCACTTACTGAAACTAAGATTTTTTTTTCAAACCACAGATTCAGAAAATTTGTCAGAGACCTAAAAGACATGATCAACAGGGTTATTTTTTCACTGATGTAAAAAAAATTGGAGAAATTTGGTTTTTGAACAACAGGAAAATTTAAGCTCGTTAGCTACACGTCACACAGAGGCATAATAAATGCAATAGTCAAATAGAGACTGTAAACACAATTTAAGAATAAAAATGGGAGACGTCCATCAACATGGCTTCAGGACAAGTATTTTTTGGTAAACAATTCTGTTATCCATTTCACAGAAATACAGGTTTGATGGACACAAACAGCTATGCTGAGCAGTAAATTTTGTTTTAGCATCATTTAAAATCACATAACTTACTAATATGAACCTTGCAGATAATTTGCATTCTGTAGACTTAACAGAATATAAAGAAGGTATTTAATACCTTCTTTATGTCAGACATCAACAGAAAGGCCAGTTTTCCTCAGGGCAACCAGCCTCCTGAGATGGGAGACAGGGATGAGCAACAGAATAGAACCCCTGAAACCCAGGAGAGAGTAGGTGATGACCTGCTGAGCCACTTAGACCCTCCCAAGTCCCTGGTAGGGAATAGAGCCCACCCAAGGGCGGTGAAGGAGCTGCCAGAAGAGCTTGTCCAACTGCTCTCCATCATTTATCATCAGTCCTGGTCAACCTGGCAGGTCCCAGACAGCTGCAGAGTGACCACTGTGGTGACTATCTGCAGGAAGGGTCAGAAGGAGCACCAAGGGAACTACAGGCCTGTCAGCCTGATCTCAGTGCTGGGGAAGTTCAGGGAGAAGGTGTTCCTGAGTGCCATCCCACAGCATATACAGGACAACCAGGGGGTCAGCCATGGGCATAGAAAAGGCAGGTCCTGCTCGACCAGCCTCATCTCCTTTTGTGACCAAGGGACCCACAGAGTGGCTGAGGAGATGGCTGTGGATGTGTCTGGACTGTAGTAAAGCCTGTGTCACTCTTTCTCACAGCATCTCCTGGAGAACCCAGCTGCTCATGGCTTGCACAGGCTCTCTCTTTGCTAGATAAAAATGGGCAGGATGGCTGGACCCAGAGTGTGGTGGGGAATGGAATTACATCCAGCTGGCACCTGGTCACTGGCAGGGTTGTGCAGAGCTCAGTATTGGGGCCAGCCCTGTTTGATCAAGGGGATCAAACAGGGGGATCAGGTGCACTCTCAGTGAGTTTGCAGGCAACATCAAGTTGGCTGGGAATGTGGATCTGCTGGAGGGCAGGAAGGTTCTGCAGAGGGATCTGGACAGGCTGGATTGATGGGCTGAGGCCAAGGGTATGAGGTTCAACAAGGTGAAGTGCCAGGTCCTGCACTTGGGTCACAAAAACTCCCTGCAGTGCTACAATGTAGAGTTATTCAAAATGGTGGGATGCTGCTTTCCTGCCTGCTCCTGCAGGTTAACATCAGTCAGGGTGGCTTTTTTACATCATCGACCCCTAAGCAAGCTGGGCTCCAGTGCTTTCACCTTGTTCCAAAGCCCCACAGTGCTTAGCTCTATTAGGCTTCAATATGCCATGGTGTGATTTGTGCATAAATACCAGGTAACAAACCCAGGGAGCTTTGTAACCGTTTGGGTTTGTTCATCTACAGGCACAGATGTTCCATGATTTTAGGTCAAATATGTATTTGTGGAGGAGAAACTGGGATTAGAAAGTGAGGCTCTAGAATATCTCTAAACACTCCCAAGGAATCTCAAGCTTGGGAACAGCACTTCCCTAAAACAGAGCACAATTTTCAACATCTGGAGTTCATTATAAATTAAAATTGCATATAACACCCCAAGTATTTCTTCTCCCTCTCACAGAAATCATCCTTTTTTCTGGCAGCATTAATAATACACCTGTTCCATTAAACTGCTCAGGCACATGACTACCAGGAACTCTCAGTGGAGAAGAAGCTGAAGTTCCCTGAGTGCTGCAGTATACTTGACATAGTAGTAATATCTGCTGAGTTATGGTCTATGTAATTTTTGAATTGTGTTCCACAGCACTCAGCAATATCTGTCATATGCTTCGTATCTATGTCACAGTTATTGCTGAGTTCAAAAAAGTAATACTTAGGTTTTCTTGAGAAATTCAGGTAAAAAGCTCCAAAAGGTTTGCACTGTAGCAAAGTTTCATTTTCTACTGATGAGTCATTATTTTTTATGAAACTTTAATGAACAACAGCAAGCACATATAAATCATAACTGAGTTCACAAAGAAAGGTAGTGTTGTAATGTCTTTTTCTGTGCTCATCTAAAATGTTGCTGACTTCCAAGGACATGAATTTTTCTTTCTTAATTGAACTTAATTGAATAATTATAACTGTATGTTAATGTCAGTAAAATTGCTTTTCAACGCAACGATTTAAAGCCAGCAAGCTTTAAATTACAGATATGTGTAGTATTCAATTAGCTTCAAAGAGCAGAAATCAAAGATTTTCAAATAATCAGAAACTGGAAGTGGAAAAGATGTATTTAAGCCACTCTTTCTCTGTACAGAAGTTCTTCAACTTTTTTATCTTTATCAGCTGGAAGTGTTCTGTTACTTGGGAAATTTTTATCTTAGGCAGCCTTCACCTTTGTGTGCCAGTCTTCCCACATTTTTGAATGCACATCATTTTTTGTCTGGGAGGCAGAAACCAGCAGAGAATTTTCATCTTTTACCCTTATCTACGACCTCTGCATTCTCCTCAGTAGTAAAAGGCTCCCAGTTTCTCTGCTATACCACTCTACCTGTCTGCCAGTCTTTACTGCAACAGACGAAATGGAAATGTAAGTCTACAGCATATTCTAAATTCAGTAGAGATCATTTTCCTTCATCATATATATAATATCTGGTAGATTTCTTTGGACCCATATTTACATCTCTATAGCTAGTGCTCTTTTAAAACTCCCAGGCAAAGTTGAAATATTCCAGAAGCTGGATGTGAAATATTGTCTGAAGTGCTTGGATTACTTCATGTATACAACATTCTTTGCAGAAGGAGAGGAGATTTAGAGGAAGACGTGGGGTCTAATTCTTGCTGATGTCAGAGCACCTCTGAAGGGAACAGCAAATCCTCATGCTTCTAGATACCAGCACTTTGACCTTCACAGTGAGTTTACTTGGGTTGTGCCATCCTGCCAGGGCAAACTGAGCTCAAGTACATTGCACATTGCAATGCAACTAGAGAGAGCTAAGCCAGATTTAAAAATAGCAGAGAGACTTCAAGTACAGCAGCATGAAGCTTGAGGTGTAGGCTGCCTTAGAGCCTAGAGTTTCAGTGGGGTCTCCAAAGTCAGTGGAACTCTTCTCTTGCTAACGGTGGTTAGCATGTTCTGGCTGATTTCGTGAAGTATTCCTGCTGCTTCAAGCAAGAAGTCCAAGGGTCCAAGCACAATCTACTGTTAGGATATGAGCACTGGCAAAAATGAAAATGTAATTTCTCATCACTGTTGTGTTCTTCAGGCCTGAACATCAATGAACCCAGCCCTCTCCAGCTCCAGACTGTTGTGATGAGGTGTTTGAGCCATCACAATCAAGTGCACTGTGGTCATGCACCTCTTGACCTGTAGAAGGGATACAGGATGAAGGGGCTTCATTTGCTTCTGCTATCTCTTTACCAGAGGAGCTTTCATCTCCCTGAAGAGCTCTCAGAACCTCAATCTAGTGTAGTCTGTGTGTTGTCACTCTGCATTGCTGATCCACCTGGTGTTGTCTTTACAGTGTGAGAGGTATTGCATTTCTGCAGTACTTCAGTCTCCAATTTAAGAAGGTTTCAGAGCTGGTTTCAGTGCAGCTCCCAAACTGAGTGTTTGTCTGTCAGTGGTACGAGTGGACAGGAACAGCTGTGCTCAGATATTCCAAATTCCTTTCTTCTTACACATGCTTTACCATTTCTGCAAGCCTAAGACGATAGAAGCACATTTATTCAAAGGTGCTCACAAAGATATCGTGCCTTTTTTACTAAGAATAACAAAAGCAAAGAGTGTGAATGCAGAGCTCTCGCTGTCTGTTCATGCTTTATGTAACATATTGTGCTTATCAGCTCTCGTTGGGCTTGTGACAACAACCAGATTAGTGCGATGGCGCTGCGTTGAAGGAGCTGTGAGTTATTTGGGCTGTGGAACGTAAATGCTTGAATGAGTACTGGGATTAGGAAGACTGTACCACAGTGACTGATAGGAAACTAGGCCACGAGATTTTGGGCAAGACCCCTTTGGCCAATTTAACAGTTTAGTCCCTTTTGCTAATTATGCAAGCAGGCATCCCATTTCATGCTGAAGCAGAGTTACAGATCTGATAGAGCTTTGATATGTCTGCGTGTCTCAGTGAATATTCGAAGAAGTACCCTGTGAAGATGGAATGCCCCAAGTGTAAGTGGGAGCTCCAAAACAACTGAAAATGACTGGGGACATGCCTCAGGCTCCCAGGCCTTGTTTTTAAATGAAAAATATAGAATGAGGCTCCCAGATATCCTTTTCTTTCATGTTCCATGCTTAGGGCCATAGCAACTAAAAAGCCTTGCTGCACCGAGACTTGAGATAAGCTGAGGGAATATTAAATAAGCCAGTATGCAGAGATCACTAGGAGTAGGTAGGGGTTTGAAAGCTCCAGTTTATAAAAGTAACTAGGAAATTGTGCTGGTAGCTAAAAGATCAAACACTCAACTTATCAAAGGTTACGTTTGAAGTTTTGGGAAACCAAATAAAGAAATTCCTTGTTCTATTTCAGTGACTTCTGTGGCATATTTTCTTTGGCCATTGTACTTTCCTTAATAACATCTGATTTCTGTGGGGGTAATTTTAATAGCACTGCATCATACAAGATGCTTACAGAGTAAATGTTCTGCAAACAGTGTGTTAAATTGATTTCTTGTCCCTAATTGAGGTTGATTAAATGTAAATTTCAGGTTCTTGATCTAGGAGTTGGCTTTCTGCCTTAGCTCTGGTTAGTGTATCTCTTCTAAAACACACTTGAGCTAAAAGCACTCGTCTTTCTTAGTCCTCTGTATTTACGTTGATAAAAATATTTTTCTTGCTGGAGCAAGGCAGTGACTTTATCGAATATTTTGTCATTTGGTGTATGACACCTAGCAGCTCTGTGCCTCAAACCAGCTTTAACATTGTGCTGCTAATCTAGAACACAGGCTTCAGATGAGTTTACAGGCAAGAATTGTGGCAGGATGACTGAAAATGAATTATATAGGCTTCCTTTTTTTTGGCAATTTTGATTGAATGTTTTTTCCCCATTTTGGAGAAGCATTAAAAACATGTCTATAGAGAATTAGACCTTTATGTGGTTTCTTGTGAAAGTCTCATTTGTTTGAGAAAGAATAGATGATTTTCTCTGAAGTAGAACCAAAACCACTGAAAACCAGGGCTATTTCTCCTAAGCAAAATGCCAAATATTTCCCTGGTTTTTTGTAGGTCAAATCTCAAGGAGACACAGAATCCAGGGAACTTTTCCCTGGCCTAACCCTTAATTTATCCGGTAGTTTCGCTCTGCTTGTCTGTCTGCGCTGTGAATAGTCTTATTCCAGTGGGATTATTTATACCACATAAAGTTAAATAATGAGTGAGCTTTGCAGGATTGGGACCTTCAGAGGCAACTGGCAGATTTAAAATGCATTATTCCAAAATGCAGCGGGGAGTTCCCTGTGCTGTGCTAAATGGGCTTTATTGCACTGAACTAATCTCACAGTTATAACTAATCTCTTGAAGCCTGGTTCTCTTCATCCTCATTTCAGTAAGTGCAAAGTCGTTGCCTGAATCAAGTCAGGGTGTTCGGCTTTTTCATTCCTTCATCCTTAATTATTACATAACCTTTAATAGAGGGCTTACAGAAGGGAGAGGTAGGTCCAGCGTATAAATTGGATTACTCCTCCTGGAACCTGTGGAGTTATAACTGTTTACAGTGACTGAGAATCTGGCCCATAAACTTCACTGGAAGGCTTTCTCTAATCCAGCAGTGTAATTAGACTGAAAGAGTTATTTTCAAGGGTTGTTACTACCTGAAAATGATTACTCACTGGGGCATTGTTAGTATAATAGCAAAGTCACTTCTCGAGGATGCTGGAAATCCAAACACTCCGTGCTGTTTGCGTTCCTCAGTAGGACAGTTAATATATTGCCTCCCATGTGACTTGTGTAGTAAAACTGCTGTATTAACTATAAAACCATTGGGAAGTGTTTCCCTAATCAAAAAGTGAAACTGGTGTCTCTGGCAGTAGATAACTATACTCCTAGTGAGACACATGCTCGTGCCTTTTTATAGAGAGAGCAGCTTTTCAATGTACAGCAAAGACTCTACAAAAACACATAAACAACAAAACAATTTATATTTGTAGATAAGAAGCAACATCACTTATACTGAAAAAGCTGGAGAAAGCCAAGTGTATAGATTTTAATACCCTTCATCAGCAGTACATTAAAGAGCAGACCCAAAGCCTCATGGAAATGGAAAGAGGCTACCTGACTTCAGCAGGGCCTTGGTTGATCCTGTTATCTTTAGGGTATGCAGGCTCTCATGGGGGAAAGGAACCACCATACACATAATATTGAGTCATGGTGGGTGAAAATCATGGCTCTGATGGGTGAAATACCTGCATCCATGAGGTCTGTTGCTGTCTTATGTGGCAGAAGTGAGGAGATCAAGAAAAAGGGTCAGCTCCTCTCTGTGCTGTGAGCATCCTCTTTTCCTGCCTTGGCAGTGTGGTCGCAGTCTGCCAGGCACTGGTGGGTGCTGCTTGCCCTGCTCAGCAGCAGTGCCAGCACTGAGAGCAGTGTAGCTGTCTCCTCCTGCCTCCAACCTGCTGTGGTAAGGGCAAGGCTAGTACCTGAATCTCAGAGGTCTCTCTGGGCCTTTCACAAGCCTTAGAAATGTGTGAGAACAACGTCCTCTCCAAGGTGTTCTAGTTGCAGCTGTTGCTGCAGGCTTGCCTGGTGAGGCTTTGCCTGTCTCCTTGGCAAGAAATTAGGTATTAATAGCATCTTTGGTGATCTAGACACTTTCTTCCTAAAAATCCCACTAAGACTTCATTATTTGTTGATAAAGACAAGAAAGTGTTTTCTCATGATAGTTCATGTCAGTCTCTACCACAAGACAGACGGAATCACCATCAGCTGCTGTGTATCTGTGCTTATCAGGTCTGGGCAGAGAGCGTGGGGCTGTTGCAACCTGGGGGTGGCCTGTACACTCTGCTCCCACCCCTGCTGTCCCTGGGGCCTGTGCACAGTTCCCCCTCGCCCCAGCTCAGGATGGGGTGTTCTCAGGCAGGGAGCAGAGACATCCCCGTGGCAGAGCAGCAGAACATCACAGCAGCCGGGTCTGCAGAGTTCTGCACACTCAGGGTTGGTGGTGCAACACATCTCATTGTACAGGCACATAATGCTTTGTGTCTGGGCTTAAAATAGGAGCTCAAACATGAAGACATCTGTTTTACATCAGCTGTGCTTATGAATGCAAACATTGGTCTTTAAAGGTAATTTTTACTAATGTGCTCCCCATTGCAGAATTCCCTGGCTTGATGCATCATGAGGGGGGTACATCCGATGCCAGCAGCATACCACCGTTCAAAGCAAATTATAATATGTTGCTAATGTCAAGCTTAAGATGTGCTTTGTTAAAAGCCAGCTTTTATCTCAGAGAAAAGGTTTTCTCTCTAACATCAGACACTGTTTACACTGCAGAAAAGTAATTCTGGCTCTGAAAATTATCTGGCCGAATTAATACTGGCAGTTTCTAGGAAGCTGTATCAGGACATGCTGGGTTATTTCATGTTTCTCCATGCTAAGGTTTAATAGCCTTTTGTCCCATTTTATGTATTTATGCTTTTGCAATGTTTTATACTTGACCACTGAGGGCTAATCTGGTGCATCATGTATACAGTGAAAATATTTTCTTGTTATCTGTTTTAATCCTAATTTGAGTTCTAAAATAGCTGTTGAACTGGTTAAATGATGGCTTGTTAGTATTTCTGTATTTTCTAAGCACAATTTTGGACTCTCTGTTTAGAAGTTACCCTAATCTCTTAATGCAACTGATTGTAGTAATTCTAATCATAGATAAACTCACCCAGGAATCACAAAGAAACTCTCTTTAAGTATGGAAGAGGTCTGGTACTGAGATGAATGATAGGAACAGATTTATTTTATGGAGCAAAATATTCAAAAAAGAAGTTTATGGTAAAGTATCAGTTGCTACAAATTTGTGCTGAGCTAAAAAAAATAATTCTCCACTTTTGTGAAGTCTACAGAGAACCACTTTTAAACATGTATTAATCTTGCACTGCCTGTCTTAAAAGCTAAAACTGGAGAGAAAAAAATTGAAGATATCAGGATGTCACAGTGGTGAGAAGATGTGGTGAGAAGATGTGGTGAGAAGATGAAATGTTTTCTTCATTGTTGCATTATGAAAGAGAAACTTGGCAGTCGTTTGACTGACTGGATGATATTATATTAGATATAATGATTGTACATTTAGTGGATACATAAATGGTTACTAATGCCAAAAAGATGTGAAAACATGATTTTCTCTGCTTTGAAATTGGGAGGAACCCTATGCTACGTATTTATTTAGGAGAATTGTAATACTATCAAAGGAAGAGACCTCTGACATTATTAATACCACTAATTAATTCTTCCTGTCAGGAGGGTTCTCAAAGCTAATTTAGAAGGACCTCTGTGATTTGCCGGCACTGTGCCTGCTGTGTAGCTGCTCCAGAGTGGGCACTCATTAGTGGCAGAGTTACCTTGTACTCCTTTAGCAAGGGCTGCAGGTGCAAGGCAGTCTGAGGCTTCATTTTATTTCTTTCCACTTAACCTGTGCTAATTAAGAACAGATATTTTGGTATCAAATATTTGAAAAGTACATTTTTTATGACTTTTTTAATATGCAAATGAGAAAATGTAGGGAAGAGACAGTTTTTGTAACTTTTAATAAGACTTCCTAGACAACATTTGTATGCTTAATGAATTAGTCCTCTTTTCAGCACTTTTTGTTTGCATTACTCTCCTCAGCCAACACTGAAGGAGGTTATTCTGATGACAGAGTAAAATAGATGGGCTGATGTGAACTGAGAGAAAACCTACCACAGATCCTGTGTGAGTGGCCCTTGAGAAGATTTGTAACATTGCAGAGAGCTCCCAGATCTTGAGTCCTTAGGCATTTGCTCCAGATCCTGGTAAAGAGCTGAGGCCACCATCCTTCTCTGTGCACAGAACGTGTCTGCTGCCTGCCTTTGTCTTCCTGGGCCGCTGTAGCTACAGGTTATTGGTTGTGTGTGAGGGGCCTCCTGCGTCATCTCAGTAGCTGCTCTCTTATCTCTTTTTTTCTGTGGCGTAGTGATGCTTTCCACAAACATCAACAGCCTGATAATCCTTTTCAAAGTCACAGCAGTCTGACAGGCTAAGAGTGCCTGGTTGGCAGTTTCCTGGTTTGGAACAGACTCCTGACTGCTTTTTGATTTTTTAACCGCACCATGGGGAAGAGCTTGCAGCTTGACACAACCATCATACTGTAATAATATATTCTATTAAATCATTGTTTACTGCTTCTATTACCTTTCATTTAATTTTTTTTTCTGTGAGAGGCAACAAACATAAATGCTTTTTCTTTTTTTTTTTTCCCCAGGGGAAAAATAAAAAAAAGCTATATGATGGGAAGAGGGATTTTTGGGCTTGTGGAAGACTTAAAAAGACCTCTTATGTACTCTTGACCCTCTAGTGAGGAACTGCAGAAAGAAAAAAGTCAAGATTTTCTGTGCAGTGGGTGTTTATGTGCTTAACAGTATTCAGCTTCATAAGCTGTAACAGAAACTTCTTTTGGTAGGTCTTTCATCTCTATAAACAGCTTACTGCAGCCATCACAGTTAATTTGATTAGTGGCACTCAGACATGAACCCAGCGAAACAGCAGCTTAAGAGCACTTTTGCAACCAGCGACTATATTGGGAATTCTAAGCTTTGTCAGAGCTGCACAGGAGGACAGCTACTTCTCTCACATTTCTGAATGTTTTAAAACTGTTTTGAACACTTATATACTTCAGGGAATGACATAGAAAGGGTGAGAAAGATTATCACCTGACAAAGCTTTCTTGAATTAGGTCACTGCAGGCTGTTTCATTTAACAGTTGTTCCTTTTCCTATATGCTTAAAACCAAGCTTTCCTTCTCAACTTTTGCATAAAACAGGGCAGTGGTTTTTGCTCTGTGAACACAGAGGATGCATGACTGTGGTGCCAGAGGAGGAAGGACAATACCTTTCTCAAATATCCTAGGAAATAAGGACAGGATTCATATCTTGTATAACAGTTGGATTCTGTACATGTCCCAGGATTGTGCTGTGCTGCTCCCTTAAATTCCCTTCCCAAGACTCTCGGTGCCCATTGTAGTTAACATGGCTCTGTCTCCTGTTTCTCTAGTTGAGTGTCTGGTGTATTTTCTTCTGTAAGTGAGGAAATGCACAGATTGTTTGGGGCCTGCAGATTTTTAAATGGAAAATATAAAAGGCAAACGATTGTGACAGAAAAAGAAGGGTGAGAAGCTGCAGGCTTTGAGAGCTCGTTCAAGGAGTCTTTTGGTATAAAAAGATTGGACTAATGTATTTCCAGATATGCAGATGGCAAAGGCAAATCTTGTACCTGGGAAAGGATATAATTCCCCTCTCTGCTCTGTTGGGGAACTACCGATCATACGCTTGTTAAAAAGGCCTCACCTGATCGTATCTTGGTGCTGCAAACCAGAGCAGAATTAGCTCTTATCTCAACATCTCTGCTTGCATAAAATAATAGTGTGTGCTTTTGATAACCACTGGTTTGGTGTGGCTGCCAAAATGATTGATAGTGAAACAGTCAAAGTGAAGGTATTTAAGCATTGCCACTTGGTTTTACAGTTAGCACTTGCCGAGATAAATTCAGGCTCCTACCATCAGTTGCTTTAAAAAAAAAAAAAAAAAAGTGTAACTCTATAAGTATTTGACTTTGCAAATTTTAGGAAAGACAAAACTAAGCAGCAGTTTATGTGACAGGTAAATAATGCCTTTCCTATAAGATTTGAATTTCAGATGCTACAGGGGCTCTTGGCTTACACAGGTTTAATAAGTAATATGTCTTCTAGAAACCATGTATATCTGAGAATAGATATACACTATGGCATTACAGATGGCACTGCTTCTGACCAGTAATTTTAATCTGCAGGGTTTTTTTTTTTTTCCTTATATGTTTTTTCCCTGAATAGTTAAAACTGACTTAGAAAGTTATGCACTTGATTGCAGACATATCATTACTTTCTTCACTGTCATATGAAGGCAAATGTACTGTTCTACTTTGAATGTAACATTAACCAAGCAATTTAATACACCCCAAAATTATGGCAAATATTCTTGTGATACTATGAAAACATATGGTTGTGTAAAAGGGTTGTTTGAGTCTTGCTTTTACTTTTATTAGTCCTGTAGACTAAGCCATGCCTGCCAGGAGAAGGAGGAATATAGTGCTTGCCAGCTGTTTTTTCCCGACCAAAAGTTATTTGGATCAAGGTATTTTATCTAAATATATTCAGGGTGCATATGAAATATGTTCTGGATACGTTCACCTACTTATTTTAGATAAAGAGCAGCTTTGAAAATTCCAGCTGTTTCACATGCAATGGGCCAGCAGCAGTCAGATGACAGGATGTCTGCAAAACTGAACAGAGTTTCTTTAAACAAACTATTCAAACTCCCAGATCAGGTATGTCTTATCATCTGCCTCATCAACCATCACAACCCATCAACCATCCCACCCTTCCCTGGGAAAACATGGGAGAGCAGGAGTGTCTGGAAGGATGATGAATAGAGATCTGATAAACAAAGGTGGAACAAGGCTTTCCTAACTGGCCATGCCTTTGGAGGAGTGTCCTGCTCTGTTGCAGCCTATGTGGATTTATGCCAGTAAATTGTTCTGTAGTGAACAAGTTGTTCAGCCCTAGAAGCAATTTGCAGGGAGAAAAAGACTGTTGTATTATATTGGCCAGCAATGGCTACTGTATATTTTTTGGTTTCTGCTGTGCAGCCCAGTTTCAGGGGCCTGAACAAACGACAGGAAAGTAAAGTAAAAGTGCATGGCTGGAAGGACTGCTTAATAAGATACAGAGTCTCTTATCTCTAAGTAGTCTGTGTGGGTTTAATAGGGCCCCAATGTTGTGACAGACATTCATGCAGACAGCAGAGCAGTGTCCTGATTTTTTTAAAAAAAGGGCTACATACTCCAGGCCTGCTGACGTCAATGCAAGTGTGAATGTCTCAGCTTCTTATAAATGACTTGGTGTGCACTGAAAAAAACTAATTTAGTTCACACAATTTTTAACTCTCAGCTGTGCAGAGCTCTCATGTAACTCAGGACAACAAAATACATTTTAGCTCTAAAATTCACAAGGATCCACTTAGTACACAAAGGATTCTTTTGTTTGAACAATTGCCTTTTTCTAAACTGCTTCGCACTGTTGGCACAAATAGTTGGTTCTGCTTCTTGAGAGAAGGAGGAAATAGGCATTTAAAGGTGTTGTGCCACCTATGCCATTTGTTGCTTGTGTATGATAGCGATACCACTAGATGCCAAAGTGTTGAAATTCCAAAAAGGAAGTGTCAAAGACTCCCGAGAGATGTCATGTTGCATGGGATATGTGTTTGTAGAGCACTTACCTCCTTTTGGAAATCTCACAGCTAGGTTTTTTTCCATGCTTATCATCTGCTGAGTACAGAAGTGGTTGTGGTAAGGAAGGCACAGACCACAACTTTTTATTCTTGCAGACAGTGACTCCCTCAGAGGAGAAGTTAAATTTTAGAAATCTTTAAGGCCTGGCTTGCCTTTCTGGTAATGCCAGGGATCCTTGGGGGCTGTTTTAAGTCACAATATACAGCATGGCCAGTGTCTGCACTTCGCTTACCTGAAGGAGGGAAGTCGTCTTTCAAGAACCCACAGTCTGAGTCCCTTCACGAGTACTGACTAACCACAAAAATACTGAAGAATAAAAGAATTTAAATGTTTAACATGGATAGTGTTAACAAGCCTAAATAAACACCTCTGCTACTGGAGCAGTGATCCCATCAGACACCAGTTTTTCACAGCTTCAAAAGTTCTTTTATTAGAATGCTGAGAAATGGCTGTATTGAAATACTCTACTTACATAGTGTATCCGCCTATCGTAATTATGTGTAGTTGTGAAATTCAGGTTCAGCAGGTTCAGCATACAACAGATTCCTGCTTGCAAGTAAATTGTGCTTGTTTAAAAAGTTAGAAGTAGAGAGCAAGAAAAACATTTGAAAAGGAAGATATTTCAAAGAACTTTCCTGGGAGAGTTTGAAGAGTTTCATGTTTATTCTGTAAATGCTGCAGAGGAAACTGATCCACTTTAAGCTGCCTAGAAAGTGCGTCTTGTCAGAAAACTTTTCATACTTTAAAACTAAGTTTTAATACGGCACAAGCCAGCAAATTCAGTCAGCACATCTAAGAAAACAAACTTTTTCTCATCACAGAAAACCTGAAGCTAATCCAAGGAGCATAAAAAGGCACTTCTTCCTTCACATTTATACAGTGTAAGAAACTGTTGTACCAAGCAGACAAAAAACCTGACACCAACCTCTTGATCTCCATCTTGCAAAACAACAATGGTACCCATTCATTACTTCACCCAATATCTCTTTCTATTCTGTTTAATGGGAACTATTCTCTGGTTGCAGTGTACTTCAATGAAGATTTTTAAAAAAGCCTCTGCTTCCACACTTTGCTGCTTTATAGTCGAGCAAAAAGCTCCTCAAAAGTTTTGCACTTACACCTTTATATATATGTACTTTTCCTACAAAAACCTATGCAATATAGACAATAAACAGTATCTGTGCCCTGGGCTGCACTTGTTCCCTGCTGACTTACTTCCCATTTATGAATGATGAGAATTCTGTGCATGGGAGTGGCAGAGATATGAGATCTTTTCTCCTGTAGAGCTGTTTCCATTTCACTCATTTCAGGCAAAGTTTAGAAATTGCTGGAAGTTTGAAGGGCTGAATTTTTTTGAGGGAAAAATTTTTCTTCCCCCCCCCCCCCCCCCATCTTTCCAATATCCGTTTTTAATTAGTTCTGGGTCTTCTAGAAAGTTTCTCTGTTCCTACTTGGTTCTGTAGTTCCTAGATCATTGCACTTATCCATACCCACAGTGATATATCACTGTGCTGTCTGGTTTGCAGTGGAAAAGCAAAGGCTGTGGGGGCTGTTTGTTTAAGAGTAAGCTATTTCCATCCTCTTGCTGGTTCAGTTTTGGAATATGGAAATCTAAGTCTCATAATTTTAAAGAACCTGTAGGGACTCCTTCCATATAAGGAGGAAGTTCAGTAGCATGAGGCTGTGGAAGCACATGTCATCGCATGCTGGCCCACAGCATTTGTTCATTGAAAAGGAAAGCAGTTAATTTTGAATCTCAGAATGGCCCCCACAGAACACTCCATAGAAGGCAATTGTTCAGCAGTCAGGCTGCTCAGCCCTTGCTCCTGCAGCAGCCTGCTACGATGTGACAGCGCAGTAATGAGCAACTACAGAAGTGCAGAAGATTTGCTTTGACTTCTGCAAACTTCTACAAACTCAACTCTGCTCGGAAGTCGTGTGGCAGAACCCAGCACTTACCTGGAGTCACACAGCATCAGCTGATTTTGCTGTAATCTGAGCAGTGCCCTACTTATCTTACCTGTTCAATAGCAATAGTTAAGGAAGAGGCAAGCCCAGATAATGCAGTGCTACATTGCTTTTAGTGAAAGCTGAAACAGTATCCACCTGCTGTAGAGCATACCTGAGCATTTTGAGTTATTATTTCAGCCCCATTTAAGGGGATAATGCCATGGCTGAGGGAGTGTATTAATCATGTGTATATCAGTACAGGAATTTGGTTAGGAACAGGTTAGTTCTTGTTCCCTGCAGATGTTCTATATTATGGCAGGGAGGTGTGTGGGGGGGAGTTGCAGTTAACAAAGCACTTTCCTGTGCTTGCAATTGTTCTGGTTCTTTTTTTTCATACTTCCAGGTTTGTTAGTCAATCTGTATTATAGTCATGCAGGAGTGCAACATAACTAATGCATTTCTGAGACACTTTTAATTTCAGAAAGTTAAGAGCGTAGAGCAGTAGATGGCATTTAGTGAGAGCTGTTCCCTCAGCTCTGGATGAAAGATCTTTCTGTGTCAGAGACCTCTTGGGCCACCCTGAGGTCCCTGTGAGGTGGCCTATGTGTAGGTGCATTGCATAAAACCGAGCTCTGTGCTTTCTTGTTTCCTCTTTTTATTCCACTAAACCCTAGAAATGGGTAGGAATTAGAATATTTGAAGGAATATTTTATGCACAGGCTGGATTTCCCATCAAAATCAGTGGGTAACATTCTACAGCTGCAGCTGGCTGGGAGTGCTGCTGTCACCAACTCATTTCCTCTGTAATGACCTTTTTCTCTCTGAAGTTGTGCTTGTTTTTATACCCAGATTCCACAATAATTTTTATTGTTAATTTTGTGTACAGTGAACAGAGAAGTTTTTGTTTACATAGTATGAGACTTAGCAGCCACTAAGTGGTGTTTATCAACCATGACACTCATTTCACATCTGATCTGTTATATGAGTGAAATGTGAAAATAATCATGTTTTCCTAGCATATCAGGGATGAAATTACTTACAACCAACAGGAATGGCTGGGGTTATTTTTAGTCTTCTGTGTTAGTATAATTCACCAGCCAAAACTGGAACAACTCTCCTCAAAGGTTTATAGTAGTAGTAAGTGCCAAAACTACAGAACTGCTACAGTTCACAAACCCGTTGCTGAGTTTTAGGATACAAATCTCAACAGCAGGGTTTTTTTTTTTGGCAATTATTTTACTACAGCATCCCCAGACAGATTCAGAATTTTCTGACTGCTGGCCTTGCAGGTAACCCCAACTGGCCAAATTCTGTTGCCCAAGAACACTGAGTAAACATTTGGGTCATCTAAATGGCGTCAATATCAGTGCTTGATTTGCTTTCTAGTCATCATGAACAACAGAACAGAGGGTGGAAGCTGATTTCTAGTGGTAACAATATTTGATTGGAAAGAAATGGCGTTTCTTTTACTTTGCACTAGAGAAGGCAAATATTTGCAAGGAAGGGAAAAGACAAGCCTGTGCTGTCCCCTATGGAGTGCAGCATCAAATTACAGTCAACAGGCTTTTTAAAGATTGAGAAGAGAAATTAATTCATAGTACAAAAACTCGTAACAAAGTCACTGCTCTGCCAGAGCAGAGTAGAAAATAAGAAGGATGAAATAAAGCACTGAGAAATTGTCAAAAAATTGAGTTGTGCTTTGTAATGGGACAAAGACCTAGGGCCCAGAGGATTTTGTCTTTGGTTGGGATTTTTGGGGGTGGAGTGGGGTGGGGTTTGTATCTTTTTGAGAGCAAGAGGGGTTTTAATTCTGATATGGCTTCCATTGTGAACATACTCATTATAAGCCACTTGATTATAACTCTGAAACTGATTAGTTCCTTAAGGCAATGCTTTGATGAAGTTTAGAATGTAGTTTGGAAAGTCTGTAAGAAATTTCATGTTTTATTTTATAGGCTTAAGATTACATATACAGTGCTAGTGTCATAATGAACATTAGGAGAACCAATTTGGTTGCATACCTAAATACAGTTAAACCAGAGAGCTCCAGGCTTGCCTTTATGACTTTATATATCTATTATACATCAAAGGGACATGACAATTGTGCTCTGAACCAAGAAGATTCACAATTGCAGGAAAAAAAATTAACACACATGTACTCAGTAAAACCACAGTGCAACTCATTAGAAATTAATTAAGCATCTCTGCAAAATCCTTATAAAGACAAAGTTCCCACTGGTTCAGATTCACTGGCAGCCTAGAAGGATCTAGCTTCCTGAAAATTTATTTTACCTCAAGAATTTTTATCTCAACTGTTGGAAAACAGTTGGAATTTCTCAGAACAAGGATTATAGAATAATGCACTAGACTTGAGCAGGACACGTTTCATCTCAGTTAATCCCCAGTGCTTTTCCTTTTAAGGTTGAAGAAGTGATAAACAGATTTTTCCTTAAATATGGTAAAGTAGGATTTTTATGCTAATATTAGGCATTATGCTAATAAGGACTTGGATTAATCCAGATCTCTGTCATCATTTAAAGACAATTTAGGTCATTATCCTAAGTTCATTAGAAATAGAGAGATTCTCTTTTCAGATTAAGGTGACCCATAGAGTGACTTGCAAGGAACACCAGCCAATGAATCAAGGTCTAAATTCTGTTCCTCCTGTAACTAAGTGAACAGCAGTCAAATTGTACTGATGAAAATACATGTGCAACTTGACTCCCGTCTTTATCACATTTGTCTTTCTAAAATATCTGTATTAAGATGTGAAGATAGCTGTTATCTGCTTGCAATTCTTCTAAGATTCCCAGAGTTTGTTTTCATGGCTGATAGCAACTTATTAAATGATTTGTTCATTGAAAGCACTTACTAGGAAAAAAGCAGAAAAAGCAGTGAGGGAGCTTCATGGAACATGTAAGATATTCCCAAATTGTTTCAGACATCCAAACTTATAACAGTGCAGCTGCTTGGAGATATTTGAGACAGCTTCCGGGGTTATCTTTGGCAGTAGTTCCAAATTATGCTTTTGTACAGAATTACACTTTGTTAAAGGAAAGTGACTGAGTAGTGCAGTTAAGTAAGATGAGAGATGTGTCACCAGGAGCTTATTTGCAGTTGGATTTGAAATCCTGTATCTACATGTACACAGACAGTACCTTCCTCTTTCTAGCTGCTATGTTCAACTTAAGCTTGAAAGAAACACTTTATTATGATTTTTCTTCTTGCCTTTCCTTGAAGATAAGGAGCTGTTTGAACAAGGAGATCCTCGTTGTTTGACTTACTGATGCAACCAAGGTGTCTTCATGTCCCATTGCTGGTTCCTTGCAACATATTTGTTTAAGATTTATGGAGTCTGATGATCTGATAAAAGCAGTGAGTCTGTCTGGAATCCTAGGCAAATGGCCTTATGGATTTTGAGACAGCACATCTGACTTCTATTCCCATGCTGAGCACTTAGATTCTCATACTTGTTAAGTGAGATTCAGACCCAATGCATTGACCTTACTGCACCTGCACTGCATGGTCACATGAGAGAGGGATTCAGGAAGTCCCAGATCACATCTTGTGACTCTCCCATTTGCCAGGAGTCTGAACAATATTATTAAAAAACATTGTTTTGATACATATTTTCTCTTGCTATTTCAGAGGGTTATTTTCAGTGACATATGCTCAGGGGAAATAGAAAAATTGTTCTGTGATAGTTGTTTATCTGCAGTTCTGTGTAGTCAGAGCAGAAAGTCTTTATAAAAGAATGTTATTTCATTAATTTGAAGATAGTTTTAGTTTTATACGACTGCTGGAGAGAGAAAAATCCATACGTGATCCACCTTTCTCTGTCTTACACGGAACAGTACAAAGAATTTTACATCCTAATTATTGCATTTGGTTAACTGATATCCAGAGACCTAAATAGTTCATGAAGCCAGGTAGCACAATGGATAATTTGTATTTCCAGTTATGTCATTGAAAGTCCTTTAGAAATCAGGGCAGTTAAAGATGGGCTGCATGGGTGTGACTGATGTCAGGGTAGGGCCTATAAACTCTGCACTGAAGAGGTGAATAATCTGAATATCTCTAATTTGTGGGACTGCTGAAAGCAGAGATGTAGCTTAGCTGCTTCTGTGGAGTACAAAGAACATTCTAAAATGGTTTTAAAATGACCTCTCAGCAAGAAAAATACAGGAGGAAAACCAATTTTTCGCCTTGAAAGGAATAAACAGGTATCAAAATCCAACTTTAGTTTGTATTTGCGGAGAAACTGATGTTTTAGGCCCAAGTAAATAAGTAAATAAATAGATGTTTACTTAGAGATATTGTCAAATATTTAACACTAAAAATAGGGACCTGTCAGGAGACAACTGGCCTACTCTAAAGGTATAACAATGCCTTTGGGGGTGGGGAGCATCATCTTCCATGCCTGTGAGGTACTGTATGTTCCAAAGCAAAGCAGAGGAAATAAACCATATATTAATACAGCTGCAATGAAACGACTTTTTTTTCCTAGTTTTTAATGTAAGCTAAAGTATAGAACTTAGTGTTTTCAAAATAAATCTTGTAAGATTACTGTAAGATTATTGAAGAAGTATTCAGTAAAATACTTTTGCAATCCACAGGGTCTCTCCCAGATGCTTTTTATTTGAATATCAATAAAGTATTTATATTTCATTGAATAAATTTGTCTTTTAAATTTGAAATGGAAGTACATATAGACTGGGAAATAAATGGATCTTAGGGTTTCAAAATTCAATGTTTTGACACAGTGACATGCAATATTCAGAGAAACACTGCAAAGAGGGCAGCTCAAGCATCTTCTAAAGTGAGTCACATCTTGAATTTCATATTTAATTTCCATTAAATAGGCAGAAACTTTCGTTTATTTTGAGTTCTAATACCACCTAATAGATTTGAAAAACTACATGTAACACGAGCATTGCAGATTTCTGTGTATTATTTTCACTCTTAAAACTGAATAGTAACTTCAGACTGGTACAGTAAAAGATGGGAATCCTGAGCTCTTATGAGAGTTGGTAGGAAAGGAGGAGGAAATTTCATCAGAAGTTGCATGCTAAGTTCTGGGTTTAAAATCACTGATGTAAAGGGAATGCAGAGAAAAATCTATTTTGATCTTATTATGGCTTGACAAGACTTTGCATCGTTGAAATGTAAGATAGACTAATTGCATTAAAGCAATTACATTTGGGTTTTTTAGTTTGTGGTAAAACTAATTATAAAACAGCCTTTAATGAAATATTCTGTGGCAAAGCCAACGTATTTTACATTGCTGTTACAAAATGAATAATCTCTTGTGCTGTAGCTTTAAATTCTTAATGGCATTCTTCATTTAGACTCTAGGAAAGGAATGAAGATCTCATGTATAACAGCCTTTTGACCAGGTTTTTGTTGTGAGTAGTCCAGCAATGTGATGAAATACTTTCTTAAATGTAGCCTAGGTGATTATACAGAAGCTTTTTCTCAACAGTGGTGTCAGTTTAACAGTGATGTTTCTAGTTATCTATATGCCAGTGATATGCTCCAAGTCTGAGATCGTTCCTAACACTCCATTGAGACTTACCCCTAATTTTGTTCTCCCCTTTTAAATCTGAAAATTGACTTACATATTAAAAGAAAGTCACTAGTTCTCAGGATAAGCTACAGTCTAAAAGATTCTTAGAAATAATCTCAGATTTTCTACTGACCAAACCAGAGAGGGAGAAAAGAGCTGAAACATATTGCCAATTTCAGCTTCAACTTCTTAGCCCAAGACTTAGAAAGGTATGTTGATTTAACTGCTGTAACTCCATAGCCTATCATGGGAGCTGTATACATGAAATCATTCACCATCCTCTGTAGATTAGTCAGAGAACTTAATGAAAATAATAAAAAGAAAAAAAAATACGTATTTATGCAATTTGGGATTTTTCCTCTCAGTCCAGGCTGAATGTGTGAGAGTATCCAGCCAGAGAATTTGCAGAGCATCTAATAGTCAGAAAACACTGGGCAGCAACCCTTTGAAAACATTCAGTGGTTGGTTTTGGTTTTTTTTCCAATGTCTTAAAATTAGGTTTATGAAGTAATTTGAATATTTTCCATGATTATTTGCTCCTGTGCAACTCCAAAGATAACCCTTGCCCTGGAGGACTTGCTCAGCAGATTGTTTGGGCCAGAATGTTATGTGATGTCACACCATTGCCAGCCCTGATGATAACTCCACTTGGCAACCAGTCACACTAGTTCCCGTGGAATGTTGCTGCGAGACACGTTTTTGAATCTAGAGGAACACTGTTCTGTAACTGAGCTGTTTTGCTCAAGCATCTTATTTTGACTGATAATTTTGGAAGCCTGTTAGTGTCTTGAAAACAATGTGCAGATGCCTCTTGCTTCGGATCAGTTGTACTTGCCAGCATTGGCTCATACCTTTGTAGTGGCATATACAGAAGTGGTGTTTCTTGCATCACTGTGACATTTCATTGCATATCAACTCAAAGAGGAATATCTCCAGGGACATTTTATCTGTGCATGGAAAATGGAAGGAGGACAGCTGTGTGCAGGGCTGGTCCACCAGGGAGCCATGTTCTGCAAGCCCACCTGCGTCACCTTCTGTAGGCTCCAAACACGGGGAGTGTGAGCCAATCTCATCCTTTCAATGCCCAGCTGAGGAATTCCCCTCCCAGCCACTCAGCACAGCAACAACCTGCTGGTTTTGTTGGTTTAGTTTCTTCAGAAACTTGAGTGGCCGCCTGTGTGTCTAACAGGCCATACTGGCGCTCAAAGAGCCAGACTCCTCCAGGCCTGGTGGACCTGTCATGTTCACACTGTCCGGGTCAAACTGCTCACCAGGCTCAGGGCAAGGCAGGAATTTTCACCAGTTAAACTCATGTATTTGCCTCAATTGATTCAATCCTTGGTCCTCTTGATGTTGTAGTTTTTCTGGAAACAATCTATGGACAAGTATGTCGGAAAATTACGTGATATATTAGGAAATCTAAAGGTGAAACCATAAGGAAAGAGATGAAGATATAGGTGAATGATCTTATGGTGCCCTCTGACCTGAAGGTCTGCTAAATGTTTTATGTGGAGATGTGCAATAAGGAGAAGAAGGTGTATATAAAATTTATGGAATTCAACTTGCTTGTCAGAGGCTGAGCTCCTCTCCAGAGGAGGAGGAGAGGTGGGTGCTGTGTGACAGCCAGCAGGTGAAGGTGCATTTCAGGTTGGATATTGTGTGTGAGGAGGATGAGGAGGCAAGAATTGTGGCTTGGGAGACCAGCAAAGCTGCAGGAGTGAGAGGAGGACTGGTAAGAGTTAAAGATGGTGAGTGCTGAGGCTGTCAGATGAGAGATATGCAGGGAAATGGATTGTCAGGCAAAGTAACAGAACAACATAAAGTAATGATAGTGAAACTGAAATCTCGTCCTAAAAGACTGGAGATGACTGAGGAACAAAAGGTCAGTTGTTGAAAGGTGTAGCTGGTGTGTCATGTGCCAAAGAGAGGACACCTAACAGATCGTTAATACGAGTTCACAGAGCAGGCAACTCAGCAGTGGAGGTGGCAATTGAGGTGATGGCTGAGGAGCTCAGTGACAGCACGGCTCTGTGTCACTGGATCCGTGGGGCAGGTGGTGCCTGCTGGCTCTGCAGGCAGGAGATTTGATTTTGATTTTCTTCCTGAAACCTCTTTTGTGAAATACCCTGCCTTTCAACTCAAGGATAACTCGAGATTGCTGCTTAGTAAATAGGAAAACACATTGGCTGATGGCACAGTATAACAAATGCTTAATTTCTTAAAGACATAACTAATATTAGTTACCCAGACCGATATGTGCAAGCAGTTAAACAGCAGTTGTGTGACTCAGCCCTTACCACTAAATAGCTGAAGGCTTTCCCTTTGAAATATTTGCTCTATGCTTATATTTTCTGGCAAGGCATGATCATAAGATTTCTCCCCAAACTGCTGATTTGCCTTATGGTTTTTAATGGTCTGGTTTCTGGTAGCTGTCAGCAGAAGCAAGAGAAACTTTTTCAGTTCTCGGCTATTGGCTATTCCCAGCAAGAGATGTCATTTACTGAAATCAGCTATGCTGATTTCATCAAACCTTTCTAGATTGAGCTGCTTTCATACTTACTTCCATCCAGAAAAAATAGTCATGTAGGTATGAGCTAGCTGTGTGTGGTTATCCATCTGCAAGCGAAGTCAAATTCTGGCAGTCAAGTTTAAGCAGAAAGGGGTTTATACTCATTGTAAAGCTGCATTTGAACTACTGCAAGTAAATAACAGATGTAGCTCAGCCTTTGAGTAGTTTGCAAGTGCCACGTTATACAGGAGGAATAAATGCAGAGGGCTGTGGGCAGGACTGACTCCTGTTCTGACATCAGTCATCCCCAGATCAGTCAGAGCTAATCAACACTTTTCAAGTTATGAATGCTGAACACTTGTCACAATCTGCAGCTGAAAAGTTATTCACTGAAATTATACAGAGAATTAATTGGAGTAGCACCTTGGAGAAAATGATAAGTGTTTTGCAGGCAATTTGTGGATAGGTAAAGTGAAATTAATTGAATGAATGATTTGTTATGAACTATTCTCCCAAAAGCAGGAAGGTTCTATTCTTGGTTTTTCTAATTTCACTAAGCAAAGTTTGAAATGTTCACTCATATATCCTGACATGGAAATGTAATACCAGGCTTGGCCATCCTCATCTTTAGAATCTTGCCATGCTGTGAAGGTCACTGACATCTTTAGCTGTATTCCTGAAACAACTTTTAGCAGAAACGCTTTAACACTTTATTTATTGATTAATATTCTTTAGAAACTGTCCCCCTTGTCATTCTTTTACTCAGTTTCTCCACTGTAAAACATTTACACTGGTCTACCATATAATGCTCAAAGGTAGAATTTTGTCTAGAAGCCCCATTGTGAAGCAATAATCAACCAGTATCTGCTTGATATATGAAGTAATTATACCTCTGAAAGATCATTAACAGCTGACAGTTTTAGAAAAGAGAAATGAAGAGGTCTCCATATTTTTTATTCTGTCTTTAATGCTTAGCATAAATTTTCTATTTCCACAAGGTAATGCATGATGGCTTTGCTCAGAAAACAACTGTTCAGTCTTTATTAATGAACATTTTATTTAGGCTTGATAAATTTGTCAAAACTGCAGTGCATTCTGATGTGGTTAGATTGAAAGTGAATGCCATTTACCTCCCAGATATGCTCTGTTCTATAAACTTGTTTTTTGCATAGGAGATATGCCCAAAACATAAAACAATGTCCTATTTTCTTATACTTCTGTAATTTATCTACGTAGGTAAATTTACCAGTGATATCAGGTACAATTATGAAAGCTGCCAGCTTTTCTCTCTGCTTTTGATTTCTTGTCCTTGTCCATCGGATAGTGATAGGTGGCTCAAGTCTCCTGCCTGTGGAGATTGCTACATTTTTGCTATATTTAATGCATTCCTCCATCAGTGGTGGTTTCATATAATATGTAGGGTACAGGAAGCATTTTCACAAGTAGCTGTTCATCTCTTCCCTCTGAAATCACTAGAAATTTTACTTTCTTCTCTGAGTCAGGCTAAAGTGAATTCTTTTGAAAATCCCATTCTGCTTGTCTATACAGGAAAAAAAATGTGGCCTACAAAGATAAAAGCTTTCTGAGAGAAACACTGGCATCTTGATATCACACTTGGGGAATTCTTATTAGCACTTCATTATACAGCTTTGGAGGGCAAAACCAAGTTGCTTTGCTGTCTCTGCCAAACTATCTGAGGAATCCTTGAGCAGGATAGAATAAATATCCTTAGGGCTTTTGAAGAGATGAGAGGTACCATGACTGAGATTTGAGGCTGCAGTTTCTGAGGACCTTGGTTCTTGAAGCTCAAATTGTCATTATTTAAAATAAAAGCTTCCTCCTTCTGTGAGAACAGCTTTGATTTGTTACAATAATGCTATGGAACAGTTTATTGAGGAACAATTAAACATTCTTTTCCCCCGCCCCCTTCTCCCAGGCTCCGTTGAATTATAGTTGCAAGCAAGCTCAGGTTTATAGCTCCAACATGATCTAAGGTGAGGAAAACCTTTTAACTAGATTTCCAACCAAACAGTCAAAATTCCCTTCCCCAGAGTCTAAACCATTTATCTTTATTGATACAAGCAATTTGAAACAGAAAAGAGTACTAGCATTTGTTAATAATCTATTTATTTTGTCTACTGCCTCAAACTGAATGACATTGCAGTTATAACTTCTCTTAGAGATAGGAATGCAGACTGAGACCAGGGACCATGCTGTGATCTGTAGATCTTCTTTTGTGAAGGAATATATTCTACTATCATGTGGTAAAAAGTAGTCAGGTAGTGCTGAACTAGAAGTAAAATGAGTTTCGTTTCCTCCCTCCCCTTGGATTTAATTTGGAAAAGGTGAGGGAGAAGAATGTTGTTCTCATGTACTTTTAGAGGAGCACACGGGAGTGACCTGTGTAGGCTGGGCAGGTAAGTCAGCTGGCAGGTGATCTAGGATGGCTGAAACAGTCTAGTGTCTGCTTTTCTACGAGTAGTTGCTGAGATTATTCCCTGTTGCCTGGCTATTCTAAGGGAGGAAAGGTATCATGTTGATCTGTGTGTGGACTGGCTGCTGCCTGGTTACTTCATCCCCGTGTTCCCAGACCCACAAACTGGAGATTTGTTTCAGCTTTTCACAGCTCTGGAATTTCTTCAAAAATGAAGAATTTTTTTCAATAGTTTATTTTGTTTCAACTCGGATTGCCTTGGCAATGCCAAAATCCTCCGTCCTAAAATACTCTGAATTAAATGTGCTTTCCAGCTTTTGTGTTCTTGCTGACTTCATCTGGTTCAAGAGGGACAGGGGAGCTGTGTCATCTGGCTCTGGGACACTGCTGGCACAGGCAGGAGCCTGCCTGGGGTGCCCTGCCCCAGGAATCCCAGCTCCCTGCCTGTGGGGCACTCAGCCTGGCAGGTTTGCTGTGAAGCCATGGATGTCCAGTTGTGAGGCATTGCTCCATAAATCCGTATGTCTTTCCCTCTGAGGGACTGGGGAGCTATCAAAAGTTCATGACTGGTAACATTTAAGTTACTTGAAGTACTCAATTAGTATTTTCTGCAGAGCTTTTCAACAGAAAATATTTGGTAGTTGGAATTCTAGTGTCATTATTGGCTTTGACAATACTGCAGTAGAGCATACCAAACAGTTTTAATTTCCTCAGTTTTAAAATGAAATTTTCTATTTTAGAAACACAAGGAAATCAGCACATTTGGGTTTGTATTTTGAATTTAAATCAAATCCAGTCTAGTCATCTTGAGCTTAGTTTCCTGTCAGTGAAATTGATACAGTATTTGTGACCAACACGAGGACAACAGAAGCCAGCTTTAAATAAGAAAACAGTGTTCTTTTCTAAGAAAAGGGGACTTCAGACATGCAAAGAAAAGCTGGAGCTAGATAAATGAAGCTTGTATTTTACTGAGTTTGAAAGCATTTTGCTGTTTCTGATATGCACATCATTCCAAGTGCATTTTTTCCCCTTGAATCTCAAGACAACACTGCCATGATAAGGAGAATGGATCACCAGACTGTGTGTGATTGCAGTGGGGTTCATACTCATAAAACTCTGGGTGTATCACTAAAAGGCTGATAAATCACTTGAAAGCAGTTCCACCAGCTGTAACCTTGGAACACACTGAATTGTTAATTGGCAAGACTTATTTTAAGCTTCCACATTTGTAGATGCAAAGCAAAATGTGCAATCATTTCAAGTCCAAATCTGCTATGGGGTGTGATTTAAGAGTACTGCGTGTGCATAAACTGCTTCTGCAATGTTTTCCAGTGACTGAGGTAGAACAAAAGAGCAAAGACTGGATTTGCCATTTTACATTAGCCTCCAGCTTTGTTAAACACAGGATCCCATCTCCAGGGTGGGCCAATATCTTATTATTCCAGGTCAAGCTAATACCACCACCCCTACAAAATTCCATCTTTTCCTGTTAGCTAAATACAAAACAAAATAAATACAAAAACAAAATAAAAACATAAGCCTGGCTTCAGCTTTGCAGAAACATGAAATGTATTTTCCTGTTTACATACACAACAACAAAATTTATTTATGATCATAGAGGTATCTAATCCTTGTGGTGTCCTGTCAATTCCTGTTAGCTGGAAGGATTTCAGCATGGGTACTGTGCACTTTCCGTGTGCAGAAGATACTGTACAAGGAGAGCTGCATTGTGCTTTTCCTGTTTGTGGTAAATAATCAGCACAAGGATCTCTCTAGTCTAGATAAGAAGTCTCCAAACTTCAGCTTTTCAGTTTAATTCTTCTCTGCTACAACTAAATAAAGATTTGGTGGACCGGTTTCCCTGCATATAAAAAGCTTTGAGATGGAAATATTATTAAGACTGTTTCTTTTTTAAAAAAAAATTTCTTTTCATTTATTTTCTGACATTGAGAATAACCAGTCTTTGTTTCTCAGATTCAAACATGACCTTTTAAAATGGACTTCAGGATTTTCCAAGAATACTTGTTTAGTTTTCTTGTGAAGAAACAAAGCAGTTCCTTGTGAAAACAGACACTCCTGATTGTCTTGTACTGTTTTGCTGCCTGTGTGCCATCACAATCAAATGCAAAAATGATGGGATAATGCAGTAATGATTAGCTGGAATACAGATGTGAAAAGGTACAGATGCAGTGGAAAGGAAACACTCAATAAACCTTTAAATGTATTTGAAAGCACAAATGAAAGGCTGAAGTGGATCAGTTAATTACTAAGTGAATTCAGCACTTGGTCCTGTGCACCAGGTGAAGCTTGGGAGAGGGGTGTGTGTGGTGATGCTGCTGCTGTGTGCTGAGAGGAGTTGCCATTGTTTCCACAGGAAACAATAGCCAGAAATGTTCACATGCATCAAGCCAGCTCTGGATTAAAGCTCATTGCTTTAGACAGAGACTGTCTCCAGAGGGAGAAAGGAAGAGAGTGGGACACAGATGATTTTGTAGATCCTAGACAAGTGTTTGTAACCCCTGTTTTTCAAGATGTTAACTTGTATCTGAAGCAAATTTCAAATTAAGTATGTGCAAATCTTTATTTTGTAGTCTGTCTCAGGCTTTCAGATCAGTCCACCCAAGAGGTTGCTTTATATGGAGGGGATTTCCTAAACTCCAGACACGTGTTTGGATACTGAATTCAGGCGGTTCTGTATTGGAATTCACTACTGCATAGGCCAACAGAGTGCCATAATGGCATTAAAATGAACATGACTCTTGTCTCAGTGAATTTCTTTGCACACACCTAAAAGGAATAGTTATCTATTGGAACAACCTATCATGATAGATTTCATTGAATGTATTAAATGTGATATATTTGAATGCCATGTAAGATTTATTATCCAGCTGGACTTGCTTTCATGAGAACTTTACCTTGATTATTAGACCCTTTACAATATTTTTAATTTTAATATTGCCTCCTACCCAACAGTGTATTTTCACAGAGTTATCTAGGGCATTCAAGGCATTAAAGATCTAAACCCTGCAAATTACAAGAGAATTTTGTATTTGATGACTTCAATTAGAGTGACTAAATGATGTACATAATTTCTTCATTATATGCAAATATGTATTTGTGAAGTAATTAGAGTATTACTGTGCCAGGTAAACAGTGATGAGAGGAGGAGTCCACACGCCATGAATTTGACTAAAGGCATAATGGAATCTCCCAGACAGAGGGAGCCAACTTTGAGTTGCTTTCTGTTACCTCTAGGGTACAGAATGTCAGTTCCTTTTGAGAATTTTCCTTTTCCCAAAACGAGTCAACAAGATGGCTACAGGGAGATCACTGAGCCACTCTGATTTTCTGCTTCCTTGCTTTTAAAAGGATTGTTCTCTTGTCTCCTCCATCCAAAATGTTCTGTAATTACCTGGATTCAGTTAATGAGAAGCCTGAGTTTTGGCAGCTACAGTGTTTGAAGAACAAAAGATTTAACAACTAGTAGCAACAATTTAAAGTGTAACGCCCTCTTTTTGATCCCTCTCAGCACTACGGAAATGAATTTGTTTTGCAATTGCCTGTTCTCGTGACGGGCTTTGTCATAAGAACACGGGAGCATGAAGAAAGCCAGGTGCTTGCTAGGAAATGTTACTGTGTGCTGTACTGTGGGGTTCCTTGGCATCTTTGTTCCCTCTGGCTGGAGTTTCAATCATAGGAAGAACATATAATAATAACCTGGCATGCTATGATGAAGAAGTGTCACATCCAAGAGTGAATGATTGAAAGTTGGTTTTATGAGGCTTAATTTTTGTTATCCAGATGTATAACAAACAAATATAAATTGCACCAGGGCCTGTAATGAAATCCATGTAATTCTGCTCAAATACAGAGCGAGAAAGGTGGGAGTACTGACTGTCACTTCACTGTCATTCCTAGGATGGGAATTCGTTGTTCCAGCAGAGAGAGGGAGTGGGACTGTCTGGGTGAGAGACAGTGAGAACACGCTCTGCTTCTCTCCTCACCTCCCTTTAGGACCACTGATGGGCCTTTATAATATTTAGAGTATCATGCCTTGCAGAAATATGAGAGTGAAAGTTTAAAAACTTACTGTACAAATAGCAGTAGCTTGGAGGCACCAACTCCTCCTTCTGCCCAGAAGCTCACCAGCGGACAATGCTGCAAATTGCTCCAAACACATTGCTCCCCAAAAAACTTCTAGGAGGAATCTCAAGAGACAAGATTTATATAATCCTCTCATTCTGTGCTGCTTCTGACAATGCCTCTTGGAGGTGTTTTTATTCCACACAATTAACTGTATTGTAGCCTCCAAACATCTATTTAAAGAACACTTTGTTTCTGCTAAGCGTTCAAGGCAGCTGAGCATGTCAACCCAGTGTTCCATGGGAGCAGTACGTGGTCAAAGATTGCAGAAATGCAGAGTGCTGGGCAGCTTTTGATGGAGAGATTCTAAAAGTCTTTTGTGTCTGTTCTAATACAGACAAAAATTATAATCAGAACACTTTTTGGAATTGTCACTGAGTTTCCTACTTGGAAAAGCACTTATCTTGCAAAGGCAAATGATTTCTTTACTACTTCAAACTGCAGACCCTTTTGAAATGTAAATTAGGAAAATGGAGGTCTTGGCGCTTGGAAGAGCTCTGATGATTCATTTGTTATGATGTTCCTCCCTGCTGTGCTATACTGAAACTCATACTATGGGGCTGCCTTCATAGTTCACCTGCATCAAACGAGGAGGTACCACATCGAAAAGATGAAGCTACAGGGATGTGTGTGTGCTGCAGTTTATGGAAATGCCACCTCTATCAGCTACAGCAATTAGCTGTTTCTCTTCCCTCTGCTTTTAAGTTACAAGTTAATGAGCGTGTCAATGAACCCACCTGCTACAGCAGGAGAACCAAAAGTAGTTCGGTGTTTGATGGCTGTAAATGCAGAAGTAAATGTGCAGAGAAACTTCCCAGTGCTGTATCAGAGAGAAGAGAGATAAAAGAAAAAGATATCAGCCTTCTAACCTGACACCTCCGTTTCTGTGTAACTCTGAATGTGTGGTCATATTGTGTGACTGAGACCACCATCACTAATGAGCTGAGACACTGGTGAGACACTGCTAAAAATAGAAATTCTACACTTTTTAACTGTTGGCCATGGAAATTGTTTTCCTAGGAAAGCAGTGGTCCTTTTAACTTCACTTTTGAAGGTGCAAGTAAGTCAATAATTTTATGAAACAAAATAATGCTTTTTTTCTGATACTGATTCTCTTTTGTAGGGCAGGACTGAGTATATTATTCCTAAACTAAAGAAAGCATCTGCACTAAACTGGAAAGTGAAATGTCAGTCTGTGAAAGTTGTGCTGAGGCTTGCAAGTGGCAGCAGATGCTTTTCTACTGAGATCTGTATTTGAATGCGTCTCTCTCCATATTTGCATGGAACTATTACAACACACAGCAGGCTGTGAGAGCAGTGTTCAGGCAGGATAAACCTCCAGTCCTTCAGGCACCTTGCTGTGGATCCCACTGCACAAGTTTGTGCCCTTGCTGTTCTCCTGCTGGTTTGGGAAAGTTTATGCTGATTTGTGGAATCTGTCTAATCTTGCATGACATGGCTTTGTGGTACTAGCATGTGGCAAAATACTGGCTTCAAACATTTTGCTTCAGGACCAGATGATATCCTTGTTAACAGTGGGTGGAAGAGGCACTTTTGGTTATGTCTCCATTAGCATTTAGATAATAAGAAGGCTTTGGTACCTTCTTTGATATCTAATAGCTTAATAACAGCAGTCACTGTTTTATCAGGGTATTTTCCTGTCACTCATCTCAAACCAGTGTTATTCTGGGTTGATCAGTGCATTAGATAATCTTGCAGACTGGACCAGGAGAATTAATGGATAAAGCTGTGAGAGTAAGTGTGGATTGTTTCACACAAATTTGTCCCTTCATGCCTGCACTGATGGTATCTTGTAGATGATCATCCTAAAAGCAACCACTATACTGAAGATTGCCAAACTTCTATTTCATGTTTGTGTATTAAGCTTCTGAGGATGGCACAATGGTACATTGTTTGCCGCCTGACGTTCTAAAGAAATTTACGAGCAGATTTTGTGTGGCTGCACTTTGGTTTTTTGAAGATCATTTGTTAAAGATGCATGAGCATAGAGGAGAAATGAAGCTTCTTTTCCTTTTTACTCCTCAAGACTTGATGATACATTAGATCATTAGAGAACAGGTGCTTTTAGTTTAGAGTGTGATATCACCAAAGCGCAGGATAGAGGAGACTAATGACTTTGAAATATCTATCACTATTCATTACATTCTGCGAAATGATTTTTGCAGGATTTACCATAAATCCGTTAATTTTCAAGATCACAAAGATCCTGAAGCAATGCTAAATCCACTAAAACCTTTTCAAAGCCAGTGGGTTTTGGGTAATACGAAATGGCTTAGTACCTATGCCTAGCCCTCTAAGCTCCCTGCCTTTGGTGCAAGGTAGACAGCTCAGTTACTTGCATTGATACATTTTCACAAAATATATACTTTAAAAAAAAGTCCAGGTGAGTTCTTCAGTTTCTGTTGTGTTATTTTGTTCTTGGTTCTGGTTAATTAATTTTCTTTAACTAAGTACAGTGTTTAATCGTAAAACCTACAAGCCAGTGAGAGCAATGCCATTTGCCTCTGCAAAAGAGGAAATTTTCCAGTATCCCCCTACATAAAAAATTAAAAGGGCCTATCTTACTGCACAGAAGAAATTGCTAGAGCGCTGTTCATGAACAGACATGCTTGAGACAGTTATTCCTGACTGGAATCTGTCCTGACAATTAACACTCAGCATGGCAGAAAGTGCCTGGGACAGAGCTAATGCACTGTGTCATGATTACTGTACTCCTCCGAGCATAAATTGAATGGGGAATGGTTAGTAATTAGCTCAAGCAAAATAGACTCTACACTTGTCTTCTTTTGTCATTAACGCCCAGGCTGATAACAAAAGGATCTCTGGTAATTAGCGCAAACCCATGCAAAAGGTCTGACTGCGCTTCAAGAACCCTTTCACACAGGCATTTTTGTTCTAATGAAAACTTCACTTGAGAAAACAATGGGCAATGGTAAGATAATTGTACATTAATAAACAATAATGATTTTAGAAAGAAATTCAATTTAAAGATCATTTCTCTTAATGGCCAAGAATAATTAATAAAACAATTATATACAGGTCTCTGGATATGCAATGAAATATAAATGTGTGCATGCAGCCCTCCCCCCAAACTCTCATGGGTACAGCTGAACTGAGAGCTGGCTTTGAGTTTTGCTAATATTCCACGCTTCCAGCAATAAGATGCGTGGAATCTGCATTTGGTGCAGTGATTTGGATGAAAAGCTATCCTTTGAGTGTTGGGGTTTTTTTCACTTGATTTCTGATTTAAAGAGTATAGAAAACACCTAAGGAGATCTGTACAATCGAATATTGGATTTTTAAAATATATTTTTGTGCAAATTTGTGTATGTTTGTTATGCTGCCTGAAAAGGTGGCTCTTATTGGGGTTGTGTTTATTGACTTACAGTTTCAGGAGCAACACAATAAATGTTTCAAACCCTGAGTATTGAATAATACGGCTTTTTAATGCGTGACGATCATAAGGGTGAGATCCAACTTCCCATCAGGATTAGAGGCTTTTGGAAGGGTGAAGGTGGCTTTCTGCAGATGCAGAGAACTGAGATGTAGAGGTCAGACTGGTGGTGGATCCAGTATGTTCAGCTCTTCAGTTCAGCCTAGTGTCCTTTGGGGCTTAATGTATGCAGTGTGAAATAACTTAAATCAAGTGTTAACAAAGGTAATGGTGTGGTGACAGTGAAGGGTTTTAAAACATGAGCATAATCCAGAAGTTATCGAAGCTGAGTAACACGTTAAACTGTCCTTGCTGCTCCTTTATGCTAAGGAGAAGCAAAAACGTGTATGGCAAAAATTTTAGCTAGGTTTTGTTCCTTTCTCTCTTCTCCCTAGCAATGAAGCTTGTCTGCACGTGGAGCTGTGAAGATGAAGCTTGTTTTCACACCTTCACAAGTTGTGAATTAAGCCCTCGAAATCCAAATACAGTAGTGGTATCCCAGAATTCAGCACTGCTGAATCCACTAACCCTGCAAGGAACAAAGGCTGTTGACAGGGCTAGTCAGTACCTTTCTTGAGTTATTTGTTGTTTTTTAAATTTTTTTACTAATGACCTAGTTCAATTTTTAAAAAAGTGAGATGATACAAATTTCAGGAGAAATATTTTTCGTTCTGTGCCTCAAAGCCATTCCAGCTTTCTTCTCTCTGGTGACAGTGTTTACACTTCAGATGGCAACAACCAATACTAAAACATACCCAGTGTGCACGTACAGGGAATGCAGTACAGCAGTTCCCTATTTTGGCAGCTCTGCTATATTCCTCTTGTTTTTGATTGGTGGTTTTGTTTTGTGTTTTTTTTTTTTTTTTAAATTATTTTTGATTTCTGAAAATCTTATCTAAGCACATTTTCCCAAAGAGATCAATAGCTGCTTCATGTGTGTAAACTGATATATGTGGCTTACAAGAAAGATATGATAAAGGAAGACTCTGGAATTGCTTGTATAGACAAATTCATTAAGATAACAGTCTGTTTATCTAATCTTACTGATGTGGTGTTATAGATCACCTATTACTATAGCAATTAATTTCTGTTTCTATTCAGGTGGTTTTTATTACTTTTGTTCCTACATAGATGGCTCTAAATCACTTCTCTCAAGATCTAGAGATATTTTAGGTTTAAAAGACAAAACACTTCTGTCAGTTGCTATGATAAAGATGAAAATACATAGCTGGAGTCTATTGGCCAATATGGTGAGGTCTTCAAGAAAAGCACTAGAATAAATCAGCGGGATAAAAAAGACCTTGGGTGATCCTGTTGAAGAATAAGTTAAGGACTTTGAAGCTCCAGGGGTGACTGTGGGATAATGGAGCTGTAATCTGCAGCCTGTTGGCTGGTACTCACTCTAACCCAGCAAAGGTGACAAATCACTGGGATCAAGGGCCCCTCTTGGGGCTCCTATGAGATGTGCCAGGCATGGCAATTCCCTTTGTGGAGAAGACAGAACAGTCTCTAGGGCTACTGCTTTGCTTACATTTGCTAAAGATGGCATGCCCAGATACGGTGCCAGTTCAGAGAGGCCCACGGCTACTTCATGGGACTCCTCAACAGCAGCCATTGCTCTTAGAGTCTGCAGAAAGTGAAGCTGAGCCTGGAAAGAAGGACTGATTTCACTGGGAGAAGTACCTTGCCCATCCCTGAAGTATCCCTTTCCAAAGCTGCCAGCTCATTTTGTGTGCGTGAATAAAACATCGTGATTAATGGGAAAAGATGTCACTCATTGTGTTTAATGCTCTCATTGGCATCACACTCCTTTTAACTCTAAATTGTATTCTGAAATTTTATTCATTGATGCTTTTGGAAGGGCAACTTGATATAGCTCATGTAGTTATTTGGAGTCCTGTGTGCATTTTTTAAGCCTGTCTTGAGAGGATTCTGTTTGCTGCTCTGTGGGTGTCACAGGAATGAGCGACATGGGTGGTGCCAGTGGCAGGGTGGGTGCTGGGCACTGGGCCCTCCACCTGGCTCTGGGAAGTGCCTGCTTTCTTGAAGGTGTAATTGCCTCAGTGAGAAACTTGTCTCCATCAGGCAAAGATGCACTGTGGGTATGGAACTTCAGGCACAGCTTTTAAGCTGTGTTAATCTTGTTTAACCTTCCACCATTGTGCAATTTGCACTCTTAGCTGGAAAGGCTTTTTCTTACTGCCTGTGAAACTTAATGAAAAAGTCAAGGTCTTAGTTCCTATCTTGAATTTAATATTCTGTTTATACAGTAAGTGCAAACAACAACAGCAAAATATGACGGGTGGTTCCAATGCTTTTATGTGCAGTTAAAACCTACATTAAGGAAAATCTGTTTCTACTACATCACAGTATGTAGCTCTTCAGCATTAAATGCTTTTATAGTTATCAAGTCACTTCCCAAAATTTTATATGGGTAAATAGCTGGTAGTACCAAGAAAACTTCCCACCGAATAGGTAAATGTAATTGATATTGTATTGAAACAAGTAATTTGTTCAAGCCTGTATTATATTTTCGCTGCTTAGATGGTACATATTTGTGTCTAAACATGCACCAGTGTTTGGCATTTTGAATGGAAATAAATGAGTGCTGATGGAATTTCATAGTATGGCAGAAAATATTTCTATGTTTAGCATTTCACAGTTGTGTTACCTAAAATCACAGGCTGCCTCTTTTTTTTCTTTTTTTCCCTCTCCCTCTCCTCATTTCTTGTCCATTTTCAGTTTTGATCACTGTCACTGGAAGCAGTAGTTCAGTGCTGTTGTTTGGGTGCTAATTTTTTGCTTTGCTGAAAGGTTTTGATTATAATCACTCACGAATTTCTTGAGTATCAGATACTTGGATACAACGACAGAAGTTGAGATTCCAGATGGAATCCCCTTAGAATTTTACTGTCTGGTTTAGTGTTTTATTTAGTTATTTATCCTTTCCCTGGTCTTTGTTATTATTTTTTTTTTTTTCATTTCTGTCCTGATATATCTGACAGATGTTGATACATCTGAAGTGTTGATTCTGATTTAGGTATTGACTGTGATTTCCCAGGGAAAGTTTAACTTTAAGGGTATTATTTTGAACAAGATATTAAAGGAATGAGAACACCGTATTTTTAGTGAAAGCCAAAATAGTATCTGAGACCAGGTAAATAAGGGTTCTTAATTTTAGTGATTCATTCAAAACATGTTGGGTGGTTATGTTGAACATTTAGGCAATAAAAATGATAACACTATAAAGAGTAATTGTTCAGTTAATGACTGGGGGTTTTTGATGTCTTCCTGGGTAGGTTGGGAAGAGCAGCTTGAATCAGCACGAAACAGCCAGAGTGGCTGATGCCTTCAGCTGCTGCATTGCAAAGAGGAGTGATGAAACCACTCATGCTGCACTTTTATAATGAAATCACTTTTCAGAGACTTATAACTCAGTCCTAAAGAGGGCTCTGTTCTTGGATTTGGCAGTAGTATTAATCTTGAAATAATGTGGGTTTTTTCTAATCAGGTGAGAATGCAAACAATAAGAAATAAATACTTTCAAAACTTCTTTTGCCACGTGATAGGTGCAGCTGGCAAAACGCTGGTGCATGTTGCAGCAGGCATGTAAATCCATGTGACCTTGCAGGCTTACAAAGAATTCTGTCAGGTCAGAACTGAGTCTGGTAAATACTAAAAAAAATGATAAACTACAGTTTATCAGGGCAAGATATGGAAATGTAAAGGGATGCCCTTGGATAGACTTCCTGTTCCCTAGAGGGCTTCACCAGGGCAGTGGCTCCCTGAGCTTGGTGCTCTGCTCTGGAGGTGGGTGCAGACAGGAGCATGGCAGCCCCGCCTGCCCCGCCAAGGTTACCCAGCTCTGGCACTTTGACATCAGAGGTGGTTTTATTCTATTGATTTTTTCAAGAAATGGGAGAAACTTGAAATTTACTGTGAATTGAAATGACAGCCCATGTTTTCTTCTTTATCACCGTCTCATGACTACTTTCCAGAGAGTGTAATTTAGGCATGGAGCAATGGGAGTTGTGATGGTGGAGTCTGTGGCTGGCAGAGAATATACTACACCTAACATAGGATGTGTCTCACATGAATTCTTTGGGAAATGAGTTGAGTTCAAGCTTAAATTTTGACTTGACAGCATTGTATTTAAACAAATAAACGGTGACAAAAACCTTTGCGTTCCTACACTGATTCATGACTCCAAACAGAGCCAGTGTATATCTCAGAGGATCTTACACTAACACTGGCAGAGAAAATAGGGCATCAAAACTGCTGGCTCCAAAGCAGCAGGAAGCTGATTGATTTCCCCTCATCCTTTCACAAACCTGGATTAGAGTAGCTCTACAACAGACGAATCAACAAAAATAATGGCACTTCTGACAGTATTGCAACCTTTTATTAGCTCCACCTGCAGCACTTGACATTCACAACTCCTGCTAGAAAATGTGGGATAGCATTCAAAGTACAGAGTCTGCAGCAGACTCTGGTGTGCCATGCAATTATGGAAGAACTTCCAAAAGCAATTTTTTAATCTTATAGAGCTTTTCACCCGAGGATGGGAAAGTTAGAGGTAAGAGTTGAGTGACATTTGAGCTGCGTGATGCAATAGGGTTGGAATTTGACTCTTCAAAAGAGCTCTATGAACATGTGGGTACTCTTTAGGGATAGACTGGTGGTGGGTGTTTTCCATGCCTGGGCTTGGTTAAACCAAGTGTCCCACATGTGAATTAGCAAACTAGCTTAAATTTCTGTCCAGTAAGCTGCAGATGGGGTTGGACATGTCTTTACTCACTTCATTAATTTCATTACTATTGACCCCTCAGGTACTGGAAAGGCCTATAAGGTCTCAAAAGAGCCTTCTCTTCTCCAGGCTGAATAGCCCCAACTCTCACAGCCTGTCTTTGTAGAAGTGCTCCAGCCCTTGCATCATCTTCGTGATCTCCTCTGGACTTGCTCCAACAGGTCCACGTCCTTCCTGTGTTGGGGGCCCCAGAGCTGGATGCAGCTGGGCAGGTGGGGTCTCACCAGAGCAGAGCAGAGGGGCAGAACCCCCTCCCTGCCCTGCTGCCCACGGTGCTCTGGATGCAGCCCAGGACACGTTTGTCTCTCTGGGCTGGGAGGGCACAAGGCTGGGTCGTGTTGGGCTTCTCCCACACCAGTACCCCCAAGCGCTCCCCCTCAGGGCTGCTCTCAAACCATTGATTAGAAGCAGCCAACCATCCACCCAAATCTTTCTTTTGATATGTTGGATCTGAGAGCTAAAATATCACAATTAAGCCAGAGAATACATTAAGTCTGTAAGGAAAAGCAGAGGGGAGTCATCTGCATTTTTCTTATGCTGTTATCAAGTGCTACAGCCATTTCAATTTGTACTGAGCAAAAACTAACTCACTATAAGGATTTCACAAACCCTTCTCAGTTTTTATCACCATCATATTAAAAGAAGAAATAAAATAAAAAGAATAGTAATTTTAATGTAAAAATGGAAGTGACTAACATTGAAATTTCTGGTTTAATATGCTTTTTGTCCTCAGATAAGTAAGAGTAGAATTGAACTGATTTGATCCAGATTATGAATATATTAGCAGCAAAATTTCAGGACTGATTCTTAAATGAGCTTCTGTATCGAAATTTTATGCCAACTTTTGTTTACATTTCTATCAGTGCAATCTCAGCTGACTTGATTTAATAATAACAAAGAAAGAAATTGACCCCTCTCTATTGATACAGAAATGAATTTAGAAGCAAGTAAAACCCTAACAATTATACTGGGGTAACAACTCCAAACTTAAATATCTGGAAGTTTTCCTTAAACCAGAATTAAAAAGAAATTACCTTCATGCCTACTAATCACAGGCCTTTGTTCCTAAACTGAAAAAATAATTGAGAACAGCAGTAATAAAAGCCCCAAAATTGAAATAGTATGAAAAATGAATAGGGGAGCAATCCATTCCATCACAATGGGAATCGACTGAAGAGTTACCTGAGCTCCAGAGGCTCTCTTTTGTGTAACTTCAAGTGTCTGAATGACAGGCATTGTGAAGAAATTAAATGAAAACTAAGCCAAAGTCTGTTCAGTTTAGCAGATCAGGGATTTGGAGGATACTGGTTCTTTGGGTAGTGTGTGGTCCTCAGGAGATTTGTTCTGCAGCATAATTTTTCTATGGAACAAAAAGTCCAATTTAAATAACTCTATAGATGCAATTTTAGTTTATAAACTACACTTTCAATTTCTGTAAAAGAATACCACCTAACTTGCCATTATACCCTTCCATATTGAAAAGAGAACTGTAAATCTGGACAACTAAGTTTCTGGCCTTGAGAGAGAAGCTTCAAGAACAGTAATTTGATCAAAACACTCTCAGTTCTGTTTATGAATCTGGGAATATGCATCAGCTGAATTGTGTCTGTGCTTTTAATATTAATGGAAACAACAATAAGAATCTGCATAGACACAGAGGGATCAGCATATCCATATCTCTCAAAACATAAAAGAGTGACACAGGGTAGGAGAAGGAATTCAGAGCCATCCTCCTCTTCTCCTTTCACGTTATTTCTTATGCCAGTATCTTGTTTTGTATTGCTGGGGGATTAGGAACGTTACGCAGGAAAAAGCACTCTCAGTTCCTAGGGAGTAGGGGTATTCTTTCTGGTTTTAAATTATTCAATGATTTATAAACAGTATGTTTGATAAAGGCCAGTGAAATCTGCCTAGCAATGTTGTCAATGTTTTCCTCAACTTTTTGACCAGCATAACCTAAGTGGAACCGTCAGTAGGATTTTATTTTTCTAAACCGTGTATAAAATTTAAGATGTGACCAGAGAAATCTCGTTCAGTAATTTAAAAAATCTATCTTGTTCAGGTCAGCTATCAGCTGTGATTTTTTGAATGGTTAATGTCTGATTTTAAATCCTTTTCTTTTTTCTTTGAATTTAGTGAGAAGCCAAAACAGCATTACCCTGAAATGATCCCAGCTCCTATTAACAGAGTTAACAGATTGCTGAGAGCTAATGCAGTGGCAGCACCATACCTAATAGACGATGTATCTACTCAGTTGATTTTTTTGATTGCTGGCAGTACATGTGAAATGGACTATTCACTTATTGCTGGCAAACTGAAAGCAGACCGATGCCAAGATAATACAGCTAAGCTGTCTCAGCCAGACATTAATTTTTCCTGAGCTTTAGAAGGGAAACCTATGACCAGTATTTTTTATTAAAGCCTCTACCTCCAAATGCTGCTCTAGATTCTTCCCTTTCAGCTGCATGTTGCCAGACCATTTTTTCATTGAAGTGCTCAGCTTGCTCTGACAGGTGCAGGTGCTCTTGTGCCTTCGAGGGGGTTTGAATCCAGCAGTTCCAGCAGGAGGTGGTTGCACAGCATGGGACACAAACACATACAGACCTTTCTCCCCTCTCCATGTGATCCTGACTGGTGAGCATGTCTCTCTCTAGAACCACAGTTTCAGTCCTTGTGCCCTGTCTGTGGTTAAAGCAATTAAAGCACTTTGTTGCCCTTCTACCACATTCAAACAGCCTGCCTAGCCAATAAGGACTTAGTCAATTAAATTGATTAGAGTTTATAGTGGAAGCTATGTTGGCACCCCTTACCAGATATATCTCATCTAAGTCTGTAGACTGCCAGAAGAGGAGTTTTGCTGGTTCATTGAGTATGAGAAATTTGCAATAGAAAATGCGTTGTTGTAGCACTTTTTCTTTCCATATGCAAGTCAAAAACTTTTTGCAGATTCAGAGTATACTTCAAATAAACCTGAAATCTGAATAAACTGCTAATGTAAAACTTGTTTTTTTGCTGAATCCATGAAAAAATTTTTGAGTCTGTGTTAGCATAAAGGGATTTGTTACTGTTACATTTGGATCTGTGATTTTTGTAAGATGTTTACCAAAGAGTAAATAGGTGTCTGATACATGATAGATGGGGCTGTGGAGGTTTGTGAAGAGAGGAATGGAAGTGGTAGTTCTGGGTTCTGTCCATGAGAAACAGAGCAAATGATCTGTGCACTCTGAGCTGCACCACTGCCTTGATAACAGGACGCTAGAATTGGTGACCAAGTGTGATTTGCAAAATGAAGTAATATCTTCATATTAGCTTTCCACGAAACTTTGTTAATCTCTCACAAAACCTTCCTTGTGAGGTAGCTGCAGTGCAATGGGTAAGTGTGTTCCGCCTAAAATCTCATGGTTCAAAGTTATTGCTGGATCCCAGAGAATTATTGCTTTCCTTCTCCGCTTCCTCCTTCAGTCAGGCAAGCACAGGGGCTCAAAGGGGAACAGCAGTGCTGTGAAGGGGATGAGAGAGGGTGAAGGAAGCGTTTATATCTAATATAATATCTAATATCAGCCACAGGGTAAGACTTGCTTCCCTCTGCCTAAACCCCTCCAACATCAAACTCATCCATCTGCAGTTTGGTCATAGAAGAGTGTGCTGTGTTTCTTCCATGAGAATTGTAATCTGCTTCTCTCTTGTTTGACTTCCTAATTTAGTTTTCTTTTTCTTTGTGCTAAGAAAAGTTAATTGCTCTTTCACTGCTAGTTCTGTTGATTAATAATGCAGAAAAATCATAACATAATGTCTGGGGTATTGCATTTTCCTCCTGGAGGCAGCAGCAGTGCCACAAGCACAGGGCTACACACTTGCAGTGGGAGTACCTGGGGAAAAGGGAAGCCAGTGAGCTGGGAATTTTTGCTTAAAAACAAATTGAATGAGTGAATAAAGAAAATCATTAAGGCTTCATCTATAAATACTCTCTAATTTAAATTCACATTGGCATGAAATTTTAAAGATTTATTTCCATAATTTGAAGTAAAAGGTATTTGTTTTAGGGGTGATTAATTCACACACTGCCTTATGGGTAAGGGAAAATTGCAAGATCAGGGTACTATAAATTAATGATTGGAGTATGTGTACTGAAAGTGTGAGAAAAGATTTTAGTTAAGATTTTTTCTAGTTCGTTCTTCCTGCTAGCATAGTGGTTGTAGAATTTCCTGATTCATTAACATTAAACAAGTACTGGTTTTATCACAATAATAAATAAAATTATCATCTCAGTGGTTTAAAAAAATTACTCACACCAGGAAAAGGGTGGACAAGAATAAAGAAACAGAAATAATTTATTACCTGTTTTAGAGTGGGAATCAGTTAGAACATCTTCAAGAAAAGATAAATATTTTATAGTATGATCATGCATATTAGTGAATATTATATATAATAGCTAGAGCTCAGGCACCAGAGTCCTTTGCCCAGACATCATCCTGTGAATCCTTCAGAGCAGCTCCACTGCTCTTGCTGAGCAGGAAGAGGGTTCTTGGGTGAGTTATTAGGGGACAGCTGTTAGAGGCAGATGTCTGTGCAGGGGCTCTGTGAGCTCAGGTTTTGTTTATGAGATGATCACTTTCGAGCATTTGGTGTGTGTGGGAAAACTATTCTGCAGCCTTTCTTTGTGACATGCTGGCCAGTGTCTGGTTCTCTAATAAAGTTTTCTTTCTTTCCTTTGTTATTAACAAATTGCCTGGTTTCTCCATGAGGCTGTTTAGTGACTAGAATGGGAAGCACATGGCAATGCTTATTTCTTTCCTTAAAGAACTGGTACTTATGAGGATATTTCATATCCTAAAGACAATTGCAGCGCCTTCACTGTCTGCTGTCCTTTGTCCCTCCCTGGATCCAGCGCAGACTCAAGGCCTTGTTTCCATGGAGGCAATGCTTGTTATCAGAGATACTTCTTCTACAAACAGACTTGTGAATTCTCACACCTTTGGTTCAAACTTTATAGTTTTAAGGCTTATCTGGAGCTTTTATGGTCCATCTTCCTTGATCTTTTGCCAGAAGGCTTTATATTGCAGACTGAGGTTCTGATGTTTGCATGTTTTACTTCTCAGTTGCTCTGTGAACAGCAAACAAGAGATGAAAACCTTACATCAGAGTTCCTTCCTTCAGAAAGCAGCATTACAAGTCCTTGATCATGGACAGAGCATTTTTTTTTTTTTTGATTACTCTTATTTGCACATTTTTTAAAGCATGAATGGCAATTGACAAATACGTTATGTTACAGCTTGGCTCATCCCTTGCTCTCCCTCAAGACAAACCAGAATTGCGGAAGGCTTGAGTTAGGAATATGTTTCTTTGTAAACCATTTCTCTAGTTTCTTTTTCTTTTGTTCCTTTTTTTTCAGTGATGGTTTAACTTTTTTGCAGTTTGGGCAGAGTGAATTTCTTGGCTAGAAGACCCTCTCTGAACATCAAGTCATTTTACCCATTTTACCTCTTGAGTTGCCAGAATTTGTACAGCAGTTTTGTTACCAAAATCATAGCATTCCAACAGACTTCTAGGTTTTGACAGATGGGAATGCACCATTGCTGGTGATGAACTGATGCAGTGGCCGATTATCTGCCTGTGCTAATTTTAGCTTTCTTTCATTCACTGCTCTTCTTCTGCACTACAGAGGCCTTTATATGCTGTGGGTTTTCTTCCTGAAAATGTGCTTATATATCCTGTTCTGGGCACCATTCATTCTTTCCTGATAAAACAACCAGGTTGAACTCTTTGGCACTCTCACTGTAAAGGGCTCTTAATACTGCAGAACCATCACTGTTGTTCTTTGCACACACTTTTCTATAGTTGTACCAGTCACAAACAAGTGAATTGTGCATAAAAGGTTTTTCAGATGAACGTTCTCTTCTTTCTCAGAATTTCCTGAACTTTTCCTTATGGAGGCTCAACAAGTCGTTGATAACAACTTAAAAAATAATAGATATTTTCCTTTTAGAGTGCAATTTGATGGTGGAGTGCTATCAGTTTTTTAGTTGAAAGAGAAAAATATGTTTCTAGAATTATTAGCCATTTTGAAATTGAAACTTAAAACTAATAAACATTTTGAAAACCAAGTTAAGAAGGAAAATAATTTTCAGAAAAAAATGTGTAAGGATACAGGTATGTATTCAATTACTCAATTAAGTAATTGGAAGCAATTGTTCTCCTTGTTCCCTGTAGTTAAACACAGATTATACAGACCTTGGATTTCAATAGGATAAGTTACAATATGTTGTGAAAGCCTTCTAAGAATAAATAAAATTAAGTATGAGAATGAATTTCCAACAAAGATTATGGAGTTTCCATTACTGGAGGAATTTTTTTTTTAGATTTGTCAAAAATGCTTAAGTACAGTTGGTCGTGGTTTGGGTTTGGGGAATGAGGGAGCAGATGGTATTGAAGACAATTTTAGTGTTTCTTTTAAATTTTTTTTGACAATAGACATTTCTGCAGAATTCTGTGAATCTGTGTTCCCTTCAAAGTCAATGTCTTCCATTGAATTCACTGAGTGGGAAGTCGAAACTTGAAGATCTCCAACAATCTGGTGACCTGAAGTGACTCAAATGCTCTTATATCCCCAGAATATTCAAAGGTGGTGTATAGTGCAGGTGATTTTCTCTTTTCCTAAATCATCTGATGCTGTAATAGGGCAGATGGAGGGGTCAGGTAGAACACTAATGTATCTGCCAGGCCTATTTTTTTGTGTTCCAAGATTTTAAAATCTGACTCTGAGCAGTCTCATTAAAAATGGTTATACATACATATGTCTTGTCAAGAATAAACTTCAGTAAGGAGTGCTATGAATGCGAAGGAATGCAAAGCCCTGGCATGTCTTTCTGCATTTTCACAGATTCCAGTCATAAGTGTTATTAGATATTTGTCTTGCCACCTTATATCTGTACTTCTTCTGAGCCTCAAACTCCTCTTACACCCAGTTTAGAGTAACGCTTTTCTGCCTCTTAAGACCAGCAAAATCAGATCCCTTTCCATTCAGTTGTCCTTAATTCCTTGAGGCTCTCCACTGGCAGAAAGTTGTTTTACTAAAAGGAAGCACCTCCAAGCCACCCAGTATCATTAAGGTGACCAAGAGAAGAGTGATTAAGTTTTGGGCAAGGTAAGCAAGGAAAGCTGGCTGGCAAGAACAGGACCTAAGCTCCTGCTGTGGGCTCGGTTCTCTGACAGGTGTAGCAGGAAAGGTCTTTTAGGATCAGGTGTCTCAGAGCTGTGTGAATGCTGTGAAGGAGGAGGAATTGTAGAGGCCTTTTTAAAGTTTTGCTCTGGTGAATAATCAGTGTCTTGATGCACTGACTTCTGAACCATTACATTTTTCTGTGTGAGCCTTTCTGGTTTAGCCTGATTCTTTTTCACATAACTCTGAAAGTTACTCTGTGCTTCAGTTTCCTTTCATTTCCAAAATTAGAGTGTAATTTTCCTGCCTCTAAGTAGCAAACCAAGATCCTTTTAATAAAGTTACCTAATCTGTGAAGTATGCAAGTAGCATAATGGCAAAGGTGTGAAATGATGCCTACAGAGGGTTTGGGGGCTGACTGTCTGAGACTGTAAAAGTGACACATACAGGGAGCGTCATGTTTTAGCTTTGAAAATACAGCCTCAAGGTGATAGAAGGATTACAAAAAATAGTGTCTGTAAAGTTCTTAGGATTCTTATAGGTTTGTATTTCCAAGTGAAAAGCATAATTATTCTGGGTCTGTTTTCTGGATAATAGTTAGTATATAAGTAGGTAATTATTTACTCCATACTAATGTGTAGCTAATGATGATTAGCCCTTGGTTTGAGGAAGTTGCCAATGTAGGTTCACTTGAGGATACTCAGCTTCAGACAGCCTCTTATACTCAGATTTTGGAATGTACTTACACACTTAAAATAGAGAAGTCCCTAGCAGGACTCCTAGAAGCCTCTAGGCACATCCACTGAGCAGCATTAGGTGACTTTAGGCTTGACTCTAACCTTAGAAAAGGGACATATGCAGTTCAGTTGTGGCTCTAGAACAAATTACTCCTTGCTATCTTGACCATCATAGCTGTCTTTTTAAATTATATTTTTTTACCTCTGATTTCTTACCTGTCGTGACCTAAAACGTGTCTTACTGATCCTCAGCTGGAGTCTGAAATAAAAATATTTCACCTAAAATCTAGATGGTTTATTTTGGTCATAGATAGTTATAATGACTTTGCTGCTAAATGCTATCCTGATAACATTCATGTGAGCATCCTTGGAAAACAGGGTGCACATGACATACATTACTTTTATACTGATAATATATACTGAGAAAATAGTCTCCAAATATTCTCTGATAACATTTATTCAAATATGTTGTCATTACTCCGTATTATTGCTATAAATGAAGATAAATGTATTTGCCAAGTGATCAGATGCATTCACAGGTTATTCTTCTGCTAGAAATATGACTTTGTGATCTTGTAGGAATAACCTTGACCCAAAGCTTAAGGAAAATATCTTTAAAGAAATGAGAAAGATAAAGTCCTGCATTCCACTGAACTTGTGTTACCTCTGAAACCTTCAGCCTGAATATGCTACCTGTAATTTAATGTATTTATCCAAAGGTAAGAGTTCTGGTAGTTTAGACAATTTTTCGTAGTTGGAATTGGTTTGGCACAATCAGTTTTTCATTTTAATATCTTTTTGTTTGTCCAAATAGTCTGCTGCTCGGAAGTAAACAAGGTTTCTTTCTTTCCTCATTTGCAAGATCTGAATTAGATCCTGTGCTTTGTCTTTGTTCTTTAGTAAATGTTGACGACTTGAAGTAGAAGATTCAGTGATCAGATCTAAACTTCTGAAAAATATTTTTCAAAAAAAGGACCTAACAATCACTTCCTTTCCCTTTTCTGCTGTCCTTTGCCTGTGAGATACTGCTTAGGGTGTTTTTCCTATTGATCTTGAAGGACAGATTGGCTACCCTTGCAGGCATTAAGGACTTGGGCCTGTGAAAAGGCAACAAATCATTTCAAGGTTAGCCTGTTCTCAACTTCCATTAAAGCTGTTCAGTATTTAAAGAAATTCTACAGTCATTGATTGTCCTTTTGAGTGTCAAAACATTTTATCCCATAAGTACGAGTCACATTCTTAAGACAGTTTGCTTGTTGCAGAAGGCCAAATAATTCAAATATATCTCTCTGCTTCTATTTCTCTGCTTGTCAAAAAAAATTATTGCTTTCATTTTGTTTTATCTTTTGTTTATGACAGGACAAGTGCACTATTCAGGAAAGAAAATGGACTGAGTGGTAGGTTCTGAGAGGTTGTCTCTGAGAACCTACATACACACTACTGCACCATGGAGAGAACAGGGTGAACAGATCTTGTATAAAAATAATTACTAGGTATAGACTAAGATGTTAACTTTCTAACTATTTCCCCCTGTAGAATAATCCAGGATATCTGTCTATATTTAAAGAAAATATTTCAGAGGTGTAGAAACAGGCATGTAGATTAAATTTACATGGGACCTTATGGAGAAAAATCATTTAACATCTTCCTAAGACCTGAATGGGAGATGCAAATACCCTTTTTATGGTCTAATTCCACAAGTTAGTAAACAATATCTTATGATGTAGGCTTTCTCTCTTCAAAATTTGGAATATACTGAACTGAGAAGAAAGGGAAAGGAAAATATAACTGAATGTACAGGTAGCTCCTATGAGATTTTTCGTTTTAGTACTCTGTAACACTAATTTCAAACAAGCAAATTCAAACTGGCAAAACAGTGAACAAAAAGCTTGAGGAGCCCCTTCCAGTCACACTGGTAGCTCAATACCTACACTTAAGTATCAGCTCACCCTTGACACTTTACAAGGATCTATAAATGAGTCTGAAGCGCTTTTAGCTGTCATAATTTTATGGATATTATAGTCATTTACAATATTGCTGGCCTAATGTGGATCTCAAATAATTTCAACAAATGAGATTTGTGCACAAAAAATTAATGTAGAATTTTAAAAAAGTTCTTGAACATGTTGAGAGTAATAGTAGGGGTAACATTCTACTATGTTTTCAGTCTGATGAATGTTTTATGGTAGTTCTGAATTTACTACATCAGTTGCATTGAAACAGTCCTTTGAGCATCTCTGGGAACACTGAAAATTCATGTCTCTAGATTTAATGCTCTGATTGTTTGGAAAATTATTCACCCAAATATTACATAGACTCAGCAAGGTGAAACAAATATTCACATGTTCATACTGTACTCCAGGAAAACCCTTTTCTCTCTTCAACCCCCTCCACCCTGCAACAAAACCAACCAAAAACCATTAAAACAAACAAACAAAAAACCCCAAACCCCACCAAAAAAAAAAAAATCAAAAAAATAAGGTAGTCTTAGGCTCAGCAGGCAGTTTGTTTATCTGTCAAACAAGAACTAGTTCTTGTTGGGTAATAGGAAGAAGAATTTCTGTAAAGTAGAGAGAAGAAAACGCAGTATTACCAAAAATACCACTCGTATGACTTAGAAATTGATACTTGGTTCTAGATGTCCTCCTACAAATAATTCAACAGAAAAGAAGCATGGGGGTATGGAAGGGTGGTTGTGACCCAGTATTTTAGAAAGATTTTCAACAGATGAAGACAGTGAAAGGAGTAGGGTGGTTAGATTTGGAGAGAACTTCAGGACCTCTTCAAAGTCAGCTCTTCAGAGCTAACAATCCTGCTTCACTGCTTTTGCAGAATGAGAAAGCTATTTAGGCTTTTTTAAGGACTAAAGAATATCGGTGAAATTAAATGATAATACTTTGAAAAGCTGTAACAACATTTTTAACATTTAATTCCAGGTAGACCTGTAGACTGTTATTGTCAGAACAGACCATTAAACTTGTCTGGAGTGACTTCTACATAAATAACAGACAGCTTGTGTTTCAGTAAATGGTGCTTGTAGCCAAATAATATCTTTCATTTACTGAACTTCTGCTAATTCAAAAAATCTTACCAGGATTAAAAAAGCTGAACTGAAGATGAATCTTTTACAGCCTTGAATAACTGGCACAGTACTACAATTTCTTTGTTTAGTTAAATATGTTCAGAACTAGCATTTGTTTTGTTCTTTCTCAAAATTTAGACTGTTTTACAATGCAAAATAATTATTGTAGTGCTTTTGTTAAGGTCTATGAATTTCAATATCTTTTTTAACATCTACACTAGAGCTGCATGCCACAGCCCACCAAAAGCCTTGCTGACACGCTGGTATAGAGGCAGCATTTTCCTGATCTCCAGTCCATATTTCCGCATTTACTTTTTGAGCTCCATGCTAACTCAGGTGCTTATGTTGTGTAGTCTTGCCTCTGCTCTGGTTCTAAAATCTTTTCAAATACCACTGATATCTCTGAGAAGGTTGTTTTTGGTTTTTTCAAGCATCACCTCTGCTCTCTGTTTCTGTGTGTACAGTTCTTTATCTGGCTACTTTACAATAACACTAATTAGAATAAATACCTTCTTGTTACAGTATTCTGTGGACATCAGGGCTTAAAAGCAGTAATACATTTCACTGGACATCCACAATAAATGAACAAGAATAAAAAAAATTATAAAACTCTAGAGGTCTTGTGTCTTCAGAACAACACAAATGATAATTGGCAAAGATTGGGAAAGGAAATGAACACTGCAGGAACCAGGATGTTAAATGTGTTTGAAGTACTGTCTGAAATGGCTAATTCACTGTAGGCCCAAAACATGTCTGATTTGTTATGCTAAAATGTGTTGAGTCAGAACCCCTGGTTGTTTTTTTTGTTCCTTTGGTTTGGTTTTTTTCCCCTTTGTTTCCTTTCCTCCTACCAAGTTTCAGCTCCTGCCATTAGTTGTTACTGAAGTGTCAGAGGAGAGTGTTAAATTTTATATGATGTTTTCTTACCTCAGGGACCTCCTGGAGGGCATCTACATTCTGTACTACAGAGTGCACGTAGAAGGCACCTCATGGGAAAAAAAGATTACAAACCACTGATTGTATAACTAGAACACAATATGGAAACTTTTACATTTAAAAGATCTAAATTATGTATAGTTCTAGTAATCTGCAAGTATCCTGAAAAGTTCTGCCAAGTGCATGAGCATGCAGGGGAGAGAAAAGCTAAATCATAGACATTGGAGATATAAAAGACATCCTCCTTGATCTCTTGTAAGTGCAAGAGAGGTTTCTGTTGCCTATTTTTGACAAGTTGCAAGCATCAGATATCAGTGAAATGGTTCTGGTTCCTTCAAAAAGGGGCTGTTTCCTGGAAGCTTTGTGTTATTTACTTCCAGGATGACATGAAGCACATGTCTGGAGTTGTACTGGAATGACAGCAAAATGTGATTGACACAGATCTCGGGAGAGGGCTTAGAATGGATCTCTCTTGGGAAATGTCTGGTTTCCAAATAGTGTGTTCAGTACTGTGATCTCTCCTTCCTATCAGAGTAAGGACATTTGATGTTTACTTGCACTTGAGAAAGGTGTGTGGGTAGCTGTGCAGCTTTTTGACAGAGCACATTATTGGAAGAAGGAAAATTTCTCTTGGAATAAAATTAGTTTAGGACTGTAGGAAGAGCAATTTCCTCACTAAGGACTTGCATTTGTTCAGTAAATATTAAAACTCTTGCTGTCCTACCCCACCTGAGTACTGTAAAGATGTTTCTAGGCTAATTCTGCTTTTGTGAGATTAAAAATTATATTTGTCAATATACATTATATTAAAAATGATCCTATTTACCTTTTGTTTGTGTGAAAAGAAGTGCTTTTATATCACAAAATACATATGAAACCAAATTTATCTTTTCCCCTAAAGGAACATACTTGACAAAACTTAGAAATGGTTTTGTTTTCAAGAAAAATATGCATATGATGTGTTTTTAACCCATTCTAAAATAGAAATTCTGTTCCCATTGAGTCAATTGTAAGACTCTTAGAAGTTTAAGTCTGCTTAGGAAATAGCAGTGGAATTGGAATATGCTGAGCTGGAAGAGAGAAGCTCTTGCAGGCAGTTCAGATTCCTGTGAGGTGGTCACATTTCTGAGGGACTATTGGCAGGCTCGCTGGGTCAGATGCACTTTTGCCATGCTGTGGAATACTCAGAAATTCCTTCAATGTCACCTTTTCCTTTGAAAACACCATTTATGCTAAAACATCTGCTCTGATGCTGCTTCTCTAGAGCTTCTAATTTATGGCATAAAATACCATTATTTTTAACAGAGCAGAAAGATTTCTTACATTAGCCATTAGATTTTTTTTTCATATCATATTGAGCATTTATAGCAGAATGTGTACCTTCAAGCATTTCCGTTTTATCCCCTAATTTTTCTCATTTTTAGAGCATGAGAGTCCAATTTAACATCAAATTTCTCTTCCATGGGTTTAATAGCACTCAGTTTGGTACTTATGGAAATTTCATAGGTAGAACCAATCTCTGCCAGCTTCCCCAGGGTGCAAATTACAGGGCGTGGGAGAGAATATGGAGCTACTGAGGGAGAACTCCCTCGAGTGATCTCCCTATCTTCTTCTCCAAAGCATATTAACAATCATTTCTGAAGTGTTGCAGCTATATTTGAAGGGTTTTTTTTTTCTGACAAATAAAAAAAGATAAAATCTTTTTTGAAGTCTCCTAAGCTAAAAGCTTTGCCTTTCAAAATCTTACTGCTGGATGTGTCAGCTGTGCTTGCAATTATGAGCAACGCCAGTGAAGTTAATAAGATGCCACTAAGTCCAATAGTATTCACAGCAGTGGAGTTCAAATTACAAAATTGCACTATTGAAAAAGAACAGCCCTTTTCCACAGCTGTGAAATTATTAACTCTCAGAAATGGTAGAATACTTTTAAAAATTATTTTCCAGCTTTTAAATTAATGCCATCACTGATCATTAAACTCAAGGTCACATGAATTCTATTCTACAGAAAATGGTCTCAGATTCTATGGTTGCTGGTTTCTGTGGCAACATAATTCATATGAGGAAAAGCTTAATTTTATTGTGAAAATGATTCTTTTAGCACCATAACCCTTGACAGTTTGTTTTGAAATTAACTTATATCCTTTTTCTACAGTACAGTATGGTGTAGGATTTTTTTCCTCTAAGAAAATATAATCGTTCGAGAAAAGTTACTAATAAAACATTTGGGTTGATGGCTTATCACCACTTGTAAAACATTGGCTGTCTGCTCATCAGCTGTCATTTCCTGCAACCTTGATAATATAGTGGGGGTAGTGTTCCCTGCTAGAGCTTTGGTGCTTTTGAAATGAGCTGGATGTTGCTCACAAGTACAAAACCTAAAACAAACAACCCCCTCCCCCAGCTCTCGTACACTCATATGTAGATAGAGAGGTACATCCTCCAAGCACTAGGGGATATTTATGTTTGTTTTATTTTGGAACTGTAAGGGTGATAAGAGCCACTGCCAAAATGGAACTGCTGTTCCTCATACACTTTCTCTTTAATTTCATGGGCAAAGTGCAGTAACAAGGAATGGACTCTGGGAAAAACAAAGGTTTCTATTCATTGTACTGGGAAGTCCTTCCCCTGCAGGTTTTGATGGATATTTCCAAATGTGTCACTTGCTGACAGTAGGTGAGTGACAGTAGGCTCATGCATATGAGTTTTCCTGAAGGTAAGGGTAAAATTCTGTAGAAGTTGCTATTTGCTCTGTACGTCAAAGAAAACTTGGCATGATATTGTATTCACACTTATTTTACACAGCCATAATTTTGTTCAATCAGGACAGTATCCATCCCTGTTTCTGCACTGTTGATTTTTTGGGCAGTTACTGGTTTTGTATATCTTTGAAATCTTTGAAATCCTCCCACACCTCCCTGGACTACATGTGATGTACTGAATTTCCAGTATCTCTGAGCCATTCAGTTCTCCTAATGCTGGCTGTGTTGAGGGGGGGTATGCTGGGAAAATAAATAACATGAATAGTTTTTTTCCATTAACTAGTTTTCTTATATTGATGCGCAGTGGGAAAGTTGACCTGTGTTCCTAAAGGAATGAGGTTGGCTATAAGAGCAAAGGATTTACAGTCCTCCCTCTCAGACAAACACTAGGCACTCTTTCATTTGAGTTGTCCCATTTGAGGGCATGGCTAAGGCTCTTCTAATCTGAGCAGAACAAGTTAGTGTAAACTGGTTTGTCACTATTGCAGTCAATGAGAACTGAGATTTCTTGACTGGATGTTTGATGCAAACTATACAATCACCCTTAGACAAAGCACAGCTGGAATTCTGAGCTAGTTGTCTGCCTCCTCTATCAGTATGAAGTTCAAGGAAGCAGCTGTCAGAAACTGATAATGAGATGCACTGGTGGAGCTGTGGGATTACTCTTACCCACCTCGTGTCTGCACGAAGCATCATCATGGAAGCTGATTTATTGTTATGCTAAATTATTGAAAAATTTTAGATCATTATATATTCAGCCCTGTCAAATACAATTTAAATGGTATGAGATAGGCCCATAGATGTTTGTTCTTCATGTGGCCATCCAGTGGAACCACAACCTCTTGCCACAATCAGCACTCTGCAGTTTGATGCCTTCAAAGGCAGCCCCCAGGACTGTGCTTTCCCCAGCTGCAGTCTGATGCTGAACTGACTACAGGAAGAGGATGAGATCAACAATTCCTGACTCAGATTTGCCATTGCTTTGGTCTGTTTCACTAGACCAATGAAGAAAAAGAGGGAGGTAGTCAAAATATTTACATCCCTGTCTAACTTCAAGCACCTAATTTAAACTTAGATCTGATTTAAATCTAATTTAAATTGATGGGATTGTTCATGTGCTCAAATACATAATGCAGAATTAAGATCTATGTAAATAGGACTCAATCCAATATTCTTAAAGTTCAAGGTTTCTCGTTATAATATAAATATATATATATATTTATAATATAAATATATATA